>VZRR01003170.1:20818-148888 GCA_013398015.1 Oreocharis arfaki
TTTTTTTTTTTTTTTTTCCCCAGGTAAAAATCTGGACCCACGAGGAGGGTGCTGGGCTGTCCTTCAAGGTGGAGATGCAGGTGAAGGTCCCATCCCACGTCGCCTTCTCCCTCTTGTCTGACTTCAGGCTCCGCCAGCACTGGGACAGACACTTCCTGTGAGAACCTGCCTCTCCCTGGGGCTCTGAACCCCCTGAGCACCCCTCTTTTCTGGCACAGACACTTCTGGTGCGCAGGCACTTTGCTGCCTCGTGAGGAAGAAAGCAGTGTGAGAATTTGGCATCAGAGGTTCATCAGCTGAAGCGTGGATTTTGGTTTTTTTTACCGTAGAAATAAAAATTGGTTTGTGCTCAAGTCTGGTTCCGAAATACAGAGTGCTGTGCCAAAAGAGAGGGATGGGACAGAGGTAGTCTTTGTTCTGACATGAGCACAGCTCCAGTCCTAGACACGTGTGTGTTAAAAGTGACAAAACACCAGAATGAGCAGAAAAAAAGAAGTTAAAAGTAAGAACTGAGGTGGATATATTGTGCATGCTACCTTTAGAAATTGAGGAAAACCTGGATTCCTTCGTGTTTGTGCTGTTGGTGACACTTGATGCTCAGTTTCACTGTATAAAGTGAGAAATCAAGGAATGGGGTTCTTCAAAATGCGTATTTTCAGAAAAATAATGTTTGAAAGTCTGTCTGACTGGAAACAGGTTTTGGAATGGCTCTAAAAGGTGTTTGAGGTTTTTCATTTACCTTTTATGGCCCAGAATAGTGATTAGGGACAGCTGAATTGCAATTACACTAATTTGATTTGGTGAAGCATTTTCAGGTAGTTATTCCATCCCGAACGGTTTTTACCGGAGGGCAGGACTGGAATCTTAGGGATATTTGAAACTCTGCAATCTCTACTGAATTTGCAGCTCGTAACAAACGAAACCTAAAGAAATAGTGTTTCTGTTAGGTGAGGTGTTGCAGAAAACCTAAGTTTTTCACTGTCTCTGCCTTGCTGCTGGAGCATGCACACCAGAGGCTCAGGGTTAGGCTGGAGCCCGTCCATGAGGGAGACGCTGCTGCACACGGCAGGGCCTGACGCGCGTGTGACATGCATTTACAGGACGTGCGAGGTCCTGCAGGCTGTGAGTGAAGAGGAGAAAATCTATCACGTCACAGCTCCCCCCACGGCGGGCCACAAACCCAGAGACTTTGTGATCCTCGTGTCCCGAAGGCAGCCCTGCAGGCCGCAGTGAGTATGGCTCTGAGCGTGACTCGGAGCTCCTTGGGGCCACAGCCCGGAGCCCCGTGACCTCCATCTGTCCCTGGGTGGCAGAGATGGCACTTCACTTTTTAAGGAGTGAGATTCCTGTGTTGATGCCTGTGTTCAGATAAGCTTACTGCCAGATAAGCTTTGCAAGGTGAAGGTGCAATGGAATAAATCCAGATCATCACGAATTTTTAGCCTAGTCCAGGATTGGTTCTTTAATAGTGGCTCCTTGGCAGTGGTCCACCAGGAGGGCATATAGGCCAGAATTTCTAACTGGCAAAATGGGGGAAAAAACCATGTCCCAGAGAGCCTGTCAGTGGCTGAAGCACCCAGCTGGGAGTTTGTCTTCTTGTCTGTTGGAAATGACTTTGTACTCCCATTCAATGTAATTTACAGAGTTTTTCCTTAGTAAAGGAGGTGCTTGAAGCCTCACACATTTCTTGTGCCTGTAAATTCTGCCAAGTCCCTTGCTCAGTTTGACATACACTGCTTTTAACAATTGTGGGGTTTTTTGTCTTAGATTTCCTTTTGTTTTTACATAGTGAAACATTGGCAAATGGGACCATTTGGTGTATCTTACCCTTCTTTATTCTGTTTCTTTTCTCACACTCAGTAATTCTTCAAGGTAACAGTAAAAGGCAGTGTTCTGTACTGGGCTTGCTTTGCCCCCATGAGGGGACTGAATGAGTTTGGATACCTTTACTGTGGCCACACTGTGAAGCCCCTGGCTAAGGGTTGATCCCTGATTGTTCCCTGTTCCCTGATTCCCTGTAAACGTGGGCTGAGGAGAGCAGGGTAGATTACAAGGAGAAGGAGGTGTTGTACATGGGGGATTGTTCTCTGGCTGCCTCAGAGGTCTCCTGGACTGGAGTCTGTGGTAAAACCTCGGGGAGACTCAGCAGGGCCCAGGCTTTGAATCAGGATCCTTGAACACACAGGAGCTTCTCTGCCCTCCTGTGAAAATGACATGCTGTAGTCATTTCCATGCCTGCTTTCAGCAAGAGAAGGTGATGCTTGCCCTTGCCCTTGCCCTGCAGGGAGCCCTACACGGTGGCTGTGAGGTCGGTGACCCTCAGGGCGGTGCCCCCGCGCCCGGAGTTCTGCAGGAGTGAAATCCTCTGTGCTGGGTTCCAGATCCACAGCAAGGACAGCAGCTCCTGCACTGTGAGTAGCCCTGCAGGGCCCAGCTGTGCCCCCTGCCCTGTGCCCCCTGCCCTGTGCCCCCTGCCCCGGGGCTCTCACCTCAGCTGAGCTGACAGCCTGCAAAGGGAACAGCAAAATGCCTCCGAAAAGAGAGTTCAGTCTGTCTTGCCCAGCTGTGGCCAATCTGTCAGAAATGAGGTCTGACTAAGCACTGGAGGCTGCCCTGCCCCTCCAGAGCCATTCACTGAGTTCTGAAATACACCTCTAGAGGGTGTGCATACACTGCTGTCTGGTGGTGACTCTCTCTTTTCACTGACTACAAAGGCCAAAGAATTAGTTCAAATTAAATTCCTCGCTTGAACTTTCATATGCCAGGAATCACACAAACTGAATCCCATCTCTGGACCCATGCCAGCCTTCTTTACCATGGGAAGGCTAAAACCTTTCCATGTAAGAGAACACATTGGTGAAAACTTTCAGCAGCTCTCAGTGGCTGCAGTTCCTTTTTTCAGGCAGCAGCTTTGTTCACAAAGCACACATATTTAACATGTTACACACAGTGTTTCTTGCTGCACTGCTCTGTACATTTACCTGATGCTGGAGGATCTGAGAGCAGTGAGAATACCCAGATCACTGCAGTGTTGTAAAAAAGACATGCTTTTTGCAAATTACCACCTTCAGTTTCAGAAGTAGTGCGGGCTTCTATTCACATCCATAAAAACTGTGATAGTCATCCAGGCTCTGCAAAAAAAAAAATGGCTACCTTGCAATCCATAGGCTTTTTTGTTTCATTTACTTTTGTTCAAACAGGTGTGTTACTTCAATCAAGTGACACCAGGAGTTACGCCTTACTTAACTGCAAATCTTACTGGCTCATCAAAATCCATTGAAGACACTGCTTTGGAATGCATAAAGTTCTTAGAGCTGAAAGGCAGGGAGTGCTGAAGTTAAAAACAGATTTCTGAAGGGGCATCTGAAGATCTTCAAGCATTCTGGTTTAAATTCCTGCAAGGGTGTCAGTCATTTTTCTGTAGGTTACTTACTTCAGATCATGCAGCCAGTACTGGGCTCCAGCCTGGGAATACCTGGTACAAGCATTTTCTATCAAATCAAGCTTAGGCCTTAGGCTCTAAATTCAACTGTTAATTTTAAAAAGATTAAGGGACAGATTCTGCTTTTGATTGCATTAATGAATTTTATATAAATGGAGGCAGAACTTGGCTCAGTAGAGCTGTAGCTCATGAGACTATTTCACTGAGGGGCATCCAGGCAGTTCCAAATCTGTAAATACCACCCCTTGCAATCTGCAGAAACCAGTGTTGCCACGTAGCTTTGCCAGTGCTCTGACCTGGCCCTGCAGGTCCTTGCACACCCATTATTTATAAGCTGGTTACAGCCCATGTAAATTAGTGTTTGCTAATGTCTGCACTTCAGTGCTTGTCAGCTTCTCTGTGACTCCCAATAAATTATTGCTTCTGAGGTGACAGACTCGCCACACATTTCATTTCAGTGTTTGGGGGTGCAGAAGGCTGCCCTGCAGTGCTGGTGGGCTCTGCAGCAGAGTGCTGAGCTCCAGGCTCTGTGCTAGGCTGGAGCAAACACACACCAGCCACCCCTGGATCCGCTCCTCGCAGACCCAAGGGGCATGGCTCCAGAGGCTGCACTGTGCTGTGTCTGCTTTGTGTGCTGCTCCTGTTGGAGCTCCACGGGGCTGTCAGAGGAACGAGGGTGCCCATCAGCTTGTGGATCCCGGCGAGGACCCGGGGGTGAGGGGAGCAAAGCACGGGAGCTGCAGCGCTGCCACTCGATGTCACCGCAGGGCCACCACTGCCAGGGCGAGAGCTCCCGGGGGCTGGCACGGGTCCCACTGAACGCAGCTTCCTCCAGCCGGAGCTGCCGGCACTCCAGAGCCCGCTGCAGCATTCACAGGCTGGGAACACGCCGGCAGAGTTGGCATCAGGGGAGGCACCGAGGGGAGCCCTGAAAGCCTGGGGGTGCCACCCGCCCCGTGTCCCCTGGCCCGTGCACAGGCGTGGCTCTAGCTCGGGTCCAGGGCACGGCTGAGGCCAGCTCTGCCGGCTGCGGAGCCACGGCACCGGGCTGCGCTTCACCACGGCTGCAGCGACCGACACAGCCCCTGGCCTCTGCTCTGGAGCACTGACCACAGCTCCAGATCCGATTCTGGATCAGCGTTTCCATCACATGGATAAAGGGCAGCACCTCATCCTGGGAGCAGGGGCAGCCCCCTCCACAGCACAGAAGCCACCAAGGTCGTGTTTGCCACCGCCCAGGTGAGGAGGGTCCAGCTCCCTCCGGCAGGCGCTCTCTCCGAGCCCTGCTGTGTGCAGGCCATGGCAGAGCCCTCGGGTGTGCAGGGAAACTCAGATCCCAGTGCTGGGTGAAGAGAGACCCCTAATGTTGGCTCTGGACACCGGCACTGGGGAGAGCCAGCCCAGACGCTGCCTGCACCGAGCGCTGTAAAGGGATTTACAACTTCACATCAGCACCTTCTGCGGGTGCTTTTCAAGCAGCTTCCTGCAGCCACACATCCCTCTGTGAAACACCAGTGCGTGCATCTAACAAGCAGTTTTGTCCAGCAGCTACAGCTCAGACTGCTCTGCAGGAGCTGGAGATCAGCCCCTCCTCGGGAGCTCCACAACCACGGCACGCCCCAGTGCCTGTGCCAGCCCTCACAGGAAGCACTGGTGCCACTGGGACAGGCCAAGTCCACGGCCCCAAGGCTACAAGAACACGTTACAAAGCCAAGGAGCAGGGGAATCATCTAAAAAGATGATTTTTAAACCATATATTTAATTCATAGAATAGAAAAGGAGATGCTTCTTAAGCTGGGATAAATGTCTTGCCAAAATGTCCACATTAAAGTAATAGCTTAGAGCTTTAATCCAATAGTTAATTAAAACTCCATAATTAATCCTTGGTTTCATTCACATCCACACCTCTTCCCCATTTAAAAGTGTGCTCTGATTAGCACAAACTGAACATACACCGCTTATCTCAGTCTCCACAGCAGAACCAAGAAACCCAAAATAGGAGCTCTAACCACGGTATTCTTTAGCAGCATTTTATTAAAAATAATTTCCCGTACAAATATAAAATATCTCCACACAATTTCATTCCCCGTATTTGCTTTTAGCTGCGAGAAAAGTACGTGAGGGGAGCTCAGGACGCATTTCTCCAGTAACACTGGTGAACTGTGTTTGGGGTTGGCTTCCTAATTTTTCTTTTTAATATGCACCAGTTTTCCTAAGGCTGCAGTCTCCCATTTAAAAACAGTAAGTCTGCCATGAGGCAGGCAGGCGTAATACAAAGAAAAGTTTCACTCCCAGCTCATCAAGGGATGAAAACACAGAAGATTTTTGAGCATTTTCTTCGAAAGAGAAGTAAATAAACTAAGAAGGCCTCTGACTTGCTCTCCAATTCTTTAGGGGTGTGTTTCAGCACAGGGTTCAGAGGAAGGGCATGATTCTGTTAGTGAACACACTCAAACAACCCAGTGTGCATGACCAGCCAGGTTAATGGCTGGTAACAACAGCTACAACCGTCAGGAATCGCACCCCAAGCTCAGCAGGCCACAGGGTTGATCTGTGCCCTCACCACAAGACCGCTCAAGCTGGAACATACAGAGGAATAAGTTCATTATTCCTAAAGGGAGAAGGCAAAACCAAAGCAGAATCCAAGAAAAACCTTCAAGAAACAGCCACAATTCCTTTAGTAAAACAGCCACTTGCTGTGATCCTGCTGCTCCCAGCTTTTCAGCGAGCCAGGGAGGCAAACCAGAAAAAACGAGGGGAGACAAAAGAACCAACAATTCCTCTGCAGTCTGCTTGATTTTCTGGCTCCACTCTCCGTAGTCACCCCTCCGCAGCGAGGCAGCGCAGGAGAAGAGCCTGAGAGCCAGGAGGCCTTCAGAAAGTGACAACTTTGGGTCTCCTGGGCTGTGCTCTCCGCAGCGCTGGCACGGCCGCGACGTCCTCGTGGTCTGCGCTCAGGCCGGGGGTCCAGCGCCCGACTGTGACCGGCTCTGCAGGGACAGAGCACAGCAGTGCCAGCCCAGCCCTGCCACACGGGCACAGCCAGCAGGCAGCCAGCCCCCCACGCCGAGCACGGTGCACCTGCACCGGCTCCTGGGGGCCGAACCTGGCCCAGCCTGCCCGACAACCTGGAAGCTGCAGGGCCTGAACTCCCTTGCCAGCTCCCAGCTGTCCTTCTGTACCTGAAAATACTCTGCACAACGCACACTTGATTTGAAAAAATACCACAGTCCTCGCCGACGGCGTCACAGCTCCAATTAATTCGACTGGTTTTAACCAGCAGTGCTAGTTTTGAAAGAAGTCCCTTGTGAAAATAAACAGCACTTCAGAGCCCTCGTTATGGGTGTAAAACTGACTAGGAAAAGGTACAAAAAATCTAGTTACAGGCTTCTAGTGCATCAGTCACCCAAGTGGGCACAGCCTCACTACTTGCAGATGAGTTTGAGGAAATTTCAGAGTCTTTTGGTGTCATAGAAGTTCCGTCATACCAATTCAGACTGAATCTGACCCATTCTAAGCTGGCAAAGCAGCACACACCTAGAATCCTACACATGGTCTCAGACCCAAAAATATCATAAATATGGGATCAGATACAGAAAATGCCTCTGTTACCTCCATAAATATTTCTTACATAAATTTCACCAGAGTGGCTCGTTATAAAGCGGCTTACTAACTAAGTGCCACAGCCATGAAGTAGAAAAATGCACACATGTGTCACCACTCCAGTAACAGGACCATTCTTCAAGCCCTTGTTTGATGCCCTTGCCTCCTTCAGCACAGTGGGGGTTTGGGGTATCTAATTCCATTTTTGCACCCACATGGGAAGCTGAAGAACACGTAAGAAAGCAGTTCATGAGCTGTGAGTCCAGCTGGACAGGTCTTCTTTGTCCCTGTCCCGGGTGCCTGACACACCTGCCTGCACACAACCCCACCCTGCACCTGGCACTGGGTTCAGCTGCACCACTTCACACTGAAATCAGCAAAAAGCAGCAGCCAGCTCTGTTGTACAGCTGCCAGACTGTGAACAGCAGCACAAATGCTGGCCAAAAAAACCACATGTTATTTCATACTGCCTTCAGAAACACACAAGATGAACTTTCTTTTTAAAAAGAAGAATTACCTTAGCTCTGCACTGCAGCTTACTGCCTCCTCCACACTCTCCCTGAGTATCCCAACAAAAGGTCACCTCTGCCACTTCCAAGTTGTTTTCCCAAAGCCTTTTCACTGACCAGGGTCATGCAGAGCAGTAACTGACCAGTGCTGGACCCACACCCACCCCACAGCCCCTGCAGCTCACCTGCGTTCTGTTTCTCCGGGCAGTCTTTCTTGAAGTGCTCCACAGAGCCACAAAGTTTGCAGCCCCCACCTGCTCACACAGAAAGTTGTTACTCATCTGAGGGGAAAAAACCCACCAACAAACACCCCAAAAAACACCCAGCACACCACCCTTCCAGTGTCTGTGAGGGATGGAGCTGTTTGGGATCACACTGTTCTGTACAGCAGCACACACCACAAACTCCAGACACTGCCTACCGAGTATTTCTGATTTGCTGGAAGCTCTCTTTTTGAGAAACAGGCTGAATTCTGCTGAAATTCATACTCTAGGGAACTTACAAAATTGACAGTGGCTCCTGCGAGGCAGATAATCCAACTGCAGGTACCGAGATGAGAAATTCTACACAATACAAAATCCCTCAATACAAACAAGGTGATTTTTCTTCCACTTAAACCACGCTGCAAGAGCACCTTTTGGGGTTTGCCACGACCACACACTGATGCTGGGAATCAGAATGCTGGCTGTTGGTGCCAATGGGCAAGTGCAACCTCCAAAGTTAAGACCCCATTTCTCACTAAAGTTACTCAGACTGAAGATACCCTCCCTTCAGTGAGAGCCCGCGTGCTGCCACCTCCCAAAACCTTAAGCTACTGTGTGAGAATGTTTTTAACACCTGCTTTGGTGCATGTACGTGTAAACACACACTGACTACATTCACGCAGGATTTTGCTCCTCTGTGCATCTCCTGACACTGAAGCACAACCAAACTCTTACACTTTGCACCTCATCCTGTCATTTCATGCCAAATTTACGCTTAAAGCAGAAATGCCCGGGTAATTATTTGACAATGAATTCCTCATAATTACTCTGCTTTTACGGGAAGATACACAGGAATTCCTTTTAGCCACATTCTCATTCCCCTGCAGTGTTACTTTGTTCTGTACCAGGTAAGAAGGACAGAGAAATTTAATCATTCTAAATTAAGTGAATCAGTACACTCACCTTCGGCATACAACCCCTTGGGATTGTCCGGACACGACCTTGAGAGATGCCCCATCTCACCACAGATGAAACATTTGGCATATGGAAATGGCCCTGCAAAATCCCACAGGGTTTATGGTCCACATCAAAACCTTTGTGAAGTCACACACCGAACACAGTGCAATACTTTAATCACTTGATGCTATAACTTCGTCAGGTTCCTCGTTATCATACTGCACCAGTTAAATTTCTCACACACCAAGCTTCAGGGCCAGCAGTCAGAAAATTTAGACCCAAGCACCTCAAAACACCACAAATTCCTGAGACCCACCAGCAGCTGGATCCACCTTGGCTCTGCATTTGCTGAGGTCGTGCTCCGTGGATCCGCAGCGGTAGCAGATGCCCGTCCCCATGTCCTGGCTCTCCAGCACTGCAGGACAATCAGCCACGCCGTGGCCAGGTTCTCTGCAGTGGAAACACACCTTGGAAGAGAAAAATCCAGTGATGCTGTGAGTGGCACTCAGAGACCTGGAAATCCCAGCTTCACAGGGGCTAAAGAGCAAACACAATTTTGTCCCCAGCAGAAAGAAGCTAGGAAGAGACTTAGTGCTCTGCCATCAAACCACGCTATTAGGGGCACTCTTCTCCTTTTACCAGCAACACACTGATGAATCAGACAGAGAAATGTCCTGAGGTAGCTTCACCCAGGAGCCACGAGGAGCTGGGGGCTGCTCAAGGGGGAGGAGGAACCACGCTGGGCCAGGAGTGCCATGCTAAAAGCTACAACTTGAGCTGAAAGCCATCCTTTGTTCCCAGCTTCACTTCTTTCACCTGCAACACCACCTGGCACATGCTGTGCCTGCGGCAGGGGAGGGCTGAGCTCTCGCTGAGCCCCACAGCAGCACTGCCACAGGGTGAGGGACCTGTGCCTCCCGCATGGGGCTCTCTTTTAACAAGGTTGTGGGAAAGTGACTGGGGGTTAAAAGGGGATATTTCAGAGGAAAATACACTGGCTACTCCCTGGATGGGACCCCACACATCCCAATCCAAGCAGGACTCGTGGGAAGGTGGAGCAGGGCAGAGACCCCACAGCTCTGCCAAAATCCTGGCAGAGGAAGGAACCCGGTGGTACCTCACAGCTGATCAGCCACACAGCAGCTGAAAGCCAAGGGAGATGAGGAGGATGTTCTGTTGGATCAGCAGCTGTGGTGAAATCCCTCTCTTCGGACTGACCACCCCAGAGTTACCTCAGGTACTGTCCTGGCTGACCCACCCCCAAGGTACGACCACCCCTAACTAAGATGTAAGACTGAAGTCACTGAATCTCCACCGAAACGTATAGAAAGGAGCATAAAAGTGAGTTAGGAACGGGGAGAGGTTTGGGAAGACTCCATCGTAAGCTGTGGGATGAGCTGAAGCTGTCGCCTCTTCCCCACAGAGCCGCCCGAGCGAGGACTGTGCTTTACTCGGAATTACAGCTTGTCCGTGTGTTGCTCTGAGTACATGGCTTTGGACACACTTTGGCAGCCAGATGCTGCCACGGGCACCCCTCGAGCCCTAACCCGTCACATTTTACCGCAAAAAGCGTGGTTGTGCGCACTGTTCACGCGGGCCCTTCAAGGGCGCTGGCACACTCCCCAAAGGCGGGGGTCTCAGCAAACCCTCCCTTTCCCCGTGGCAGGCAGGGCGCGGGCAGGACTCACCATGGCGTTCTTCTTCCTCTCCTGCCTCCTCAGCCTCCTGCTCTCCCGCCGCCTGTCCTTCCTCCGCGCCTCCTCCTCCTCCTCCTCCTCCTCCTGCTGCTGCTCCCCGCGGTGCGCCGCGAACCCGTTCACGTCCTGGTTCTCGTACTCCTTCTTCTTCCTCCTCCTCTTCGCTGCCCGCGGCGGCTCCTGCTCCCCGCCCGGCGCCAGCTGCTCCCAGGGGGTCGCGTCCAGCGCCCGGGCCCCGGGCGGGCAGCTCCGCCGGGCCCAGCGGGTCATGGCCCCGGCACCGACACCGGCACTGGCCCCGGCACCGGCTCCGGCTCCGGCACAGGCACAGGCTCCGGCACTGGCACAGGCTCCGCCGGGCCGCGCACGGTGATGACGGACGGGAAGAGGAGGGAGAACAGGAGGAGGAAGAGGAGGAGCGGCAGCCGGCGGAAAAGGTGGCTCCGGGGCCGGAGCTGTGGGGAAGGAGGGAATGGGGGAGCCCGCGGAGGCGCTGCCTGAGGGGGCTGCGGGGACCCTTCCCACCCCTGCCATGGCAGGGACACCTCCCACTGTCCCAGGCTGCTCCCAGCCCCAATGTCCAGCCTGGCCTTGGACACTGCCAGGGATCCAGGGGCAGCCACAGCTGCTCTGGGCACCCTGTGCCAGGGCCTGCCCACCCTCCCAGGGAACAATTCCTTCCCAAGATCCCATCCAGCCCTGCCCTCTGGCACTGGGAAGCCATTCCCTGGCTCCTGTCCCTGCAGCCCTTGGCAATTGTCTCTCTCCATCTTTCCTGCAGCTCCTTCAGGCCCTGCAAGGCCACACTGAGGTCCCCCCAGAGCTTCTCCTCTCCAGGCTGGACAATGGCAGCTCTGGCAGCCTTTCCTGCCAGCAGAGCTGCTCCATCCCTCTGCCCATCCTGGTGCCTCCTCTGGCCTGGCTGCAGCAGCTCCAGGTGCTGCCTGTGCTGGGGCAGGGCTGGGGCAGCTCTGCAGGTGGGGTCTCACTGAGGGGCAGAGGGCAGTGTCCGGTGGGTGCGGGTGGCCGGAGCCTCGGCGGTGACCGGCCGAAGCCCCAGGGCTGTGTTCTTGGAGGAGGCCACTCTGCAGCTGAAATAAATGTTCATGAGCCAAATCAGGCTCCCTCCCCCCGCCAAGTCAGGCTTCTGCATCTTGTGTTTTTAGCACTTCACTAGATGCCCGTTGCCGTTCCTGGTTGATGTTACGAAGATACGTGCGTTATTCATACGCTGTATAAAATATATAAAGAATATTACATTTTCTCTAGTAGTTATCCGTAACGCCTGTGTCTCCCGAGAGGAATTCGCGGATTTTGACGATTTTCCGGGGTTTTGAGCCCACTAGAGGGAGGTGTGCACAAAGCGTGTTTTAAACTGCACCGCTGCCAGGCAGAGCGAGCACGGGTTTGAGAACAATTAGCGCTGACTGCAGATAAAAATAATTGATGAACGCCGTGTAAAAGCCAAGAAATAAAACCAGGAGGAGTAAGTATGTCTTTTTAAAATTAAAAAAACGCCTCATTTGCTGATGTAGTTACAGCTCAACCACAGCGTGCCCCTGCAACTTGCTTTGCTTTCTGCTCTGATGAAGTACTAAATGTGTGGTCCTTCGTTTCCAGCCTGGAATTTTATGTGTATGTGTGTCCAGGCAGGATCAGCCACACTTAAGACCCAGCTTTGCAGGCAGCGGGAAAGGGTGTTTAACACCTGCTAAATCGGTAGCACAGTATTTACCTCCAAATCACTTATTTGGCAGTGCTCACACCTGTTTAAGTTTGCTCTGGTTTGGGTTTGTTCCAGGTTGACATTACTGGGCTGGGAGCTCCCCTGTGCCTGGGCATCAGGTGAGTTGCAATTAAGACAGCAGCAGTGCAAATAACTGTAAAATTTCTTGCCTTTTTTTTTTTCCCCCCCGTATTTTCCTAAGAAACAGCAAATTGTCTGAACTCAGCACACTGATCATACATTCACAATCCTCGTACCCTAAAAAGGAGGTTTTGCCTGCTGAAGGGGCACCAGAAGCTTTGGTTGCACACACACACACACAACTGATGTTACCTTTGTTCGCTCTTCCTTGCCTGTATGGTTTGGGTAGTTAATAGTGCTTGGCAGAGTGTCAGGATGACATTTTCCTGGTTGTTTTAATTTGAATGTAAGCCTGGGGAGAGAAAGGAAAAATAGGCCCTGTTCCCTCTTAAGTTCTGTTACGTCTGCAGTATTCTGAGGCTCCTGTGCAGGTGGTTCACTTTGAATTATTCTCTACAGATTGCTTAGCATTTATTGCTCTGCTTTCTTGTCAGTGTTAAATGATTACCTATGCTATATTTAATCTTACCTATTTATGGATTTTGATTGCTGCATCCCCTTCAGTGAGCCTGGGCAGCTGACCACCACTGGATGTCATTTCCAGCAGGCCGTGTTGCTCGTGGCTTTGAGGATATTCTTTCAGGATATTTAACAAGTGCCTAAATAAGTTGATCAATCAACTTTTGTTGCTGGATCAACTCAGATATTTAATGGTTTATATTCAGGCAAGTGTTTAAGTGCCTGAACACTGAAGTGAACTGAAGCCTTTGAAGGTTAAAGCCTGTGGTCAGTTATTTTATTTGGTTGTTTTAACACTGCAAAGCTGCTGTTTATGTTATTTCTGTATCAAAATGACAATCTGAGAAATGTGGCTCAGGTAGGACTGTTAGACATGCACTGTCAGGACAGCACAAGAATTTTCCCTGGTTTTAGTTTTGGTGGCTGCCTGTTAAACAGAAAACACTGATTTCACACAGGATAATGTAATTTTTGATTTTTTTTCAGAAACACACAATGAGGAAATGAATGAATGAATGTAAACTTGATTTGTGGAGCAGTTAAGCTTGTGTCTTCAGATCACAAAGCTGTAGTTTCTGGGGTTGAAGGTATGAAGGAACAAATAAAGAATGGGTTATCCTCATGCATTTGGATACAATGGCCTTTTCTGTAGTATTGGCTGCACTTCGAATAAAACTGCTGGATTTCACAGAGAAAAGGAGAACCAACAGGCTGAAACTGCAGGCAGCAGCAGAGGTACAGATTCCTTGGGCAGAGGGATCAGCAAGGGAGAGTGGTCTCATTTTTTCACTCTTACTGATTTCTTTAAGTTCTTGTGTTCCTCTCCATCAAGAAAAGGATAAATCCCTCATTTCTACCAAAAGAAAAAAAAAACTAAAAAAACTTAAAAAACTAAAAAAGAAAAACCAACCAAAAAAGCCACTAGTTCCTGCAGTAATGGCCAAGTACCAGGTAAATTATCGGTAATTTCTAAGCCGAAATGCTGGTTCAGAAAGCAGAGCACAAAACTGGAATGAGAGCTAAGACAGATCCTTTCACAAAAGCATAGACTGAAAACTTAGAGTACTTTCAAACCAGAATACACATAAAATGAGCTGCAAATTACCTGTCATAATTTATCTTTTTTTTTTTCCCCTGTCTGCTGGGTCGACCTGAGTTCCCTGAACAGTGGATAGGTGAAAAAAATTTTTTTCATTACCCTTCTTTACTGATAGATTTATTATTGTAATATAACTGATATTTTCTCATTAGGAGCCCAGTCTTTTTCTACAATAATTTAGAGTGAATTAAAAATGTGATAACAATCATCAGCAGAAGGCTGGGCAGTAGGTGCCTCTGTGCCCTCTTGGAAGATTTGGCTTGGTAGGACTTCTGTACCATATGCAGTGCATTTAGGTGTTTGCACAGGCATTTTTGCAGGCAAAAGAAGTGACTGTGTAAGTCTTTAATCTTTTAATTAAACCTCAGGCTGAAGGCAAACTGTCAGAGGCATTGCAGGGGAAGGATGAGCATGCAGGTCTTAAATTGGGTTCCAGCGAATCTAATTAGTGAAGTAATTCTGCCTATAAATATTAGCTGTAACTCATTCCTCGTGTTATCTGCTCCCTTTTGGCTTTGATGTTTCCAGAGAAACATGATGTCAGGTCTGCTCAGGTGTGCCTTGATCCTGTAGGAGTGACAGTCATGAACTTCCAGAGTCTGATGTCAGTTTTTGTTAGGGCAGCCAGGTGTGAAGTGCCACAGTGAGATCAGGTGCAGATGTTGTAGGTACAGACTTCACAGACTGGTTTGGCTTGGGAGGGACCCTAAAGCCCACCCAGTGCCCCCCCTGCCATGGCAAGGACACCTCCCACTGTCCCAGGCTGCTCCAAGCCCCAATGTCCAGCCTGGCCTTGGGCACTGCCCGGGATCCAGGGGCAGCCACAGCTGCTCTGGGCACCCTGTGCCAGGGCCTGCCCACCCTCCCAGGGAACAATTCCTGCCCAATATCTCAGCTAAAGTGCCCATTTTCTCTTGTCTTGTAATGGCAAATTGCTGCCCAGTTCTGACACCGCATGAACTGCCTGATGGAGTTCAGGTGGGCTTTGATGGATCTGGGCTCCGATGCAGCTTGACCTGAGAGGTTATTTCTGCTCATCCCCAGTTGCTTTGTCAAGAGCATTAGAGAAGTGCTTGAGGCGTGGCACACAGCTCTTGGGGCACTTAACCAAATAAATTTCAAAGATTTATAGAGAATCAGCGTCTATCAGGAAAGAGTTTTAGTGGCAGAAAAGGGTCTCAGCAGTGCAGTACTTGTGGCGTGGGGAAAATAAATACGAGAAACAAGAAGTTATGTCAAGAGCTGGTGCCCTAAGCCAGCTTTTGAGCCTCTAATATTTTCTTATTGAGTCATCATCTGTATGCTTTTCTTTCTTTGTTTGGGCACACAGCCTTTCAGGTTGTTTATTTCCTTTGCAGCCACTCACCTGAACATATCCTCGGGCAGCAGTGCAGCCGCCTTCCAGCTGCCCCTGAAGGCACTGGAGGGTACAGACTCCCTTCCCCACCCCTCAGCCCCAGCGTGCCCCAAGCAAACAGAAAACTGTCCTGAGAATTGTCTTGAGGGAGTAGGACTGAGCGAAAGATGTCCTGCATAGACTTAGTAGGTATGTGACTGTCCAAGTTTAATTTAAAATACTAATTAGTGATGCGGAATGACAAATGAAAGTACGCCTTTCTATTAAAGCAGCTGAGTAGCTGTTGCTGGCTGTGTAGAGGTCATGGAGAGAGAGATCACAGAAGTTGAAAATGTAGGTGACAAACAACAAGCCTTAGCAAAATAATCCATGTGAGGAGGAGTATTTTGGTTGTGAGGGGCATGCTTGGAAGCCAACACTACAGAGCATGCCACAGATGGAGCGTAGCAGGGAGTAAGTCATACCAGGGCATCCCTATTGTGTGCAGACTTGCAACTCCCAGTCTGCTCAGAGCACAGGGCAGTGCTCTGGGTTATTTGCTCATCTCAGGCATTTTGCACTGATTGGCTCAGCCAGGGATCACACATTGGTGTAGGCTGGGGGTCTGGAGGTGTTCTGTCCCAAAACACCCATCCCATCCCACCCCAGCCCCACTGCAGGGCCAGTGTGGATCAGATTGTTTAGAACCTTGTTCCCTGAGTTTTGGGTATCTCCAGGTCTGTTCCAACATCTGACCACCCTCACAGGGCAAAAGGGCTCCCTGATAAGTAACTGGAATTCCCAGTGTCTCAGCCTGAGTCTGTTGCCTCCCGTCCTGTCACTCTGCACCCTCCAAGGAGGGCCTTGAGCCTGGCTTCCCCTGATGCAGACAGTGGTGGACATCACTGAGATATCCTCTTAGCCTTCTTCTCCCAGACTCTGCCTCTGCTGACCCCCATGAGGCTTCCAGCAGCCCATGTGCACTGTGAAGTGCTCCCTGAGGAGCAGCCCTGCTCTGCAGCTGGCCAGCTGCTCCCTTTTCTGTAGAACCAGCAGTGGGCTGGCTGGCTGAGTGATGCAGCTCATCCTCCAGGTGCTTGTTAGAGGCACTGAGACAGAGTCCTCAGCTCCATACCAGCCCCTCAGGAACGCTGTTAGCAAAGGGCAGCCAGCTGCACATCGTGCTGCTGCCCATCAGCAGTTTGCACGTCAGCAGGAGAAAAGCAAAACAGAGGCTAAAGTCTGGGGACATTTGGCCCACAGCTGGATTTTGTGTTGAGCTGAGAGTTTTGGAGAGCTAGCAGTGTAGTCTCTCCAGTTTTGCTTACTTGCCTTCTATGTAAAATCGGCAGAAGTCTCTTTCCCTCCCCCAGAATTACTATTATTAACCACCATTTGGAAAGCCAGCAGCAACATGCTAGGGAATGTGCCCAGCACAGATGAGGAGGAAACAGTAATCACATGGAAGCTCCAGCCTGCTTTACACTCAGCAGCTCTCCTTCTGAGCCAGCACACCATGCTGCTGATTTTCAAGAGCAGCTAATTCACCATCTAGCTCTCAATTAGCTTCCAATTGTGACTTTTAAAGCCTGTAGCCAGTTGTGGGCTGGCTATCCAGCCACAGCTCTGCAGATATGACTCACCAGGGACCTTCCTGAGAACTGGTGTTCTGGCTGTGAAACACAGAGTGTGTTTCCATACACAAAAAAGAAGCAATCAGTGGGATTGTCAGCATTTGCTGTTTTTTTCCTTTCCACTGAGCTGCTGAGCACATGGGACTGTGGTGAGCATGGAGATGTCCCTCAGAGTGGCTAAGGCATCAGCAGCACGTCCTCAGGCGCTTTGGAGAGTGGCAGCTGAGCCAGGCCCCTTACCTGGAATCTGAGAGCTGCAGGAGAGGACTGAGCAGGCCGTGCTGGGCAGGTGTAGGTGGGATGCAGAGTATCAGCAAACTGATTTGCCTGCTGGTTTTTGGGCCAGTTTGCTGGAGCCCAAGGACACAGGGCAGAAATGAGCAGGGTGCTTTTAGGAGACATCACAAATACATCCAGAAGTGCAAGTGCTGCATAGAATTAGAGACTTGTGCTTTTTGCACAGCTGAAGTGGTACTTTTCTTATCACCAACCAAGAAAGGGAAGCAGTCCCCTCCAACAGAGCATCCCAAGGTGGTTGTGTGGGTGCACCCCAGTAAAGCTGCCCCCAGACCCGTTTGTGCCAGTGCAGCCAGGAGCCCTCAGGTATCAGGTGGTGTTTTATGACACAATGTGTTTATTCAGAGATGTACAGGGGTGCCTTTCCATCAGAACGGCAGCCACCTTTACCCTCAGCTGCGGCCATCAGCAGCAACTTCATCTCCTGCTAAACTGAGGCAGGGGGGGTGGCACCTTGATGTCTTGACCTCTCTCCAGTTTCTTCTCACAGTCGACGAGGTAATTGACCCCGTCGATGACAATCTGGACGAGCTCCACCTACAACAACAAGAGGAGAATTGTACTAAGAGAAGGTTTAGCTCATCTGTCAATAGAAGAGTGGGAAGCTGGCTTGTGCTGTCACAACAGCAGGCAAAGCTGTAAGTGAGGAGTGGCACAGACATTACACCCCTTCTGGCACAGGGAGTACAAGTGCACAAAGCCACAGTAATTCCCTCCTCCTGTTTGCCCTGAGCTTGGACCACCAGTGGCAGAAACTTCCAGTTAGGTCCCTGAAGCTATTTCCACCAAACTCTGCTCCCACCAACCAGGCAGAAGTCCCTAAATAAAGTGTTCAGGCAGGAGCTGAGAGACCTGTTTCGAACATGCCCCCCAGGAGGCTGCAGGGTGCTCCCCAGGTGCTGCTGAGCAGGGATGCCTGGCCCAGAGCGTTCCCCACACTGCCCGAGGGCGAGGACACAGAGCAGCCGTGCTGTGAGTGCCCAGCACAGCCAGGCAGTGCTTGATGAAGCATTAAAATCCTTGCTGTGTCTCCCCAGCTCCCAAGCCCAGAACACCCCGTGCTTGCAGGAACATTTGTGTGAGCACAGAGACGTGGAAACGAACTGGGAGGGATGCTGGTGCAAGGAGAGCAAGAGGGAGGCTTGTTGCCCTGGTTCACACCTGAATGCTGCTGGAGGCACAGGGTGGGACTGGGAGGATGGCAGGACTGCCAGGGACATTGACAGTGCCTGAGAAAGCCCATCAGAGCAGAGCTGTGTCCTTCCCCTGCAGACGGCCCTGCCGGGATGGTCCCTCAGCCGTGGGAGCAGCCTGCCCGGCCTGCCAGGCTGGGCTGGGGCTTGGGCCAGGCTCAGCACACAGCTCTGGACTGACACTGCCAGGGCTGGCACTGCCTCCAGGCCCGGAGCAGCACCAGAAATCGTAATTCTGTATGGTGGGGGTGTCTTCAAAACCTGCTTCCGAATTTCTAGAGGATACAAGGGGCCTGGTCCCCAGCAGACAGGTGGCATGTGAGGACCACTGGCCCTGTGGCACTGTGAGCCAGCAAGATGAAGCTGGTACTTCTTGATCTCCATGAAATGGGTCATTAGCAACCTTTAATGACTGGCTTGTTAAAACCAAGTGCAAAGACTAAATCCCATTGTCTCTTTATTGTGACAGTTGCTGATTTTCAAGGGATTTGTGTTTACGATAAAGCATTTCAGTGGCTTAGCAGTTTATTTTATTGTCTTTTACAGACCAGCTGTGTTGGGAATTCAGAGTATCTGAATTTGCAACCTCCATAAGAAAACAAAATTCATATTAAGTTTGCATTGACCAGGAACTGAAACAGCAAAAATGCAAACAGTTTTATCTTGCACCTTTGGGAGCATAATTCAGTTCTGCAAACACATTTACCACATAACAGAATTTATTTAATTATGTACTGAAAAAAAATTATCTTATAATAAAACTTTTCTTATCCCCTTGAGTATGTCTTGACTTATTTAGATTTCAGAATCTCCAGGGTGGGGCTTTTGTCTTTTCTGTTGCCTTAATCCTTTGGATCCTTGCTGACTTCAGTGGAACTTTTCATGTAAGCAAAAATTTGTAGGCTTAGGCTGTCTGTCAGTGGGACTCAATTAATCATGCTGTGTAATCCTTTTTTATTATTAGTGTTACTTTTATAGAAAGCACACATGATGATGTGTCAGGTGTTAATTGATGTCTTTGTCACAGGCTGTTTTGGCAAATAATACAGCTTAATAGTATTTCACTCTTATTTATTTTGTTTGCTGTTACTTATTTCATTCTAGATCCCAAGAAACGCAGGTGCCTGCATCAAACTTCAATATTTGAAGTTTCCAAACCTCTGTCTGTGGCTGTGGGGACATTCAAGGCACATCAGGATCAGAAAGCACAGGGCACGTGGCTGGGCTCTGTCCCAGTGGCAGGTGAGCCAGGAAGGGAAGGCACTGTGGGCTGGGTTAATATTGTTGTCACCCGGGTGCATTATCCCAGAGTTATATTTCTACTACGAAAAACTGCCTAGAATCAGGCTGGCCCCAGGTCTCGGGCTGCAGCACCAGGGCCACACTGCATCCATATCCAGACCACCACAGCCTCGGGGCTTGGCTCAGTCAGAGCTGTGGGAGGAGGCTGCAGCTCCTGGGCACGGCTGTTGCCCCCCCATCCTCATTAGCCTTGCTCTTAGGAGCTGCTCTGCCTTATAAAATAGGTGAACATGAAGCTGGAATGAGGCGTGGGACCCGGGCTCCCCGGAAGGCAGCAGCAGCTCCAGGCTGCAGGGTCATTTCCACGCTCTGGCACAGCTAATGTTCCTCCTCACTGGAATGGCTTTGCAGCAAATGTCTGAGGGGAACCCACCCCTCTGCAGTCTGTGTCCTAGAGGGGAGGCTCAGGGCTGGCTATGAAATCTTTGCCCTGATTTAAATCTAACTCTTGATTTAAACCCAGCTGTCTTGTGTCCTCTGCTGAGAGGCACACAGGACGTGTGAAAATGGCCCCAGCTGCTCTGTTCCTGTGGCGGGGAGCCTTGTGCTGCTGTGCGAGCGTGGAGGAAGTGTGTGACTCAGCAGTGAAAGGAACACAGCACCAGGTCTCGCCTTAGTGCCTGATCCCCTGCCCGGGTTAGGACTCCATGCCTGCATACCCTCATGGACATCCTCAGCACATTTGCTTAGGGCTGGGTTTTTTCGCTGCCATAACAGGAGTATTTATCAAGCACTTCATGCGTGTTAACAATTTTTCTTTCAGTGAGCATTTCCACTCAACCAGATTCACCAGGAGTAAAAACAGTGGATCCACGGAGGTCAGCAGAGGGAAACTGACCCATGTCAGTACAGATCTCAGCTAAAAAGCCAGGGGAAAACACAGAAACCCCCCCCAAAACCATCATTTTACCTCAGAGCGACCGAGGCGGTCCAGGTTGGAGATGTCGTAGATGTCGGCCACAGCCGCCGTGTCCACCCCACCGGTGCCACGCTTCTGCAGGCGCAGGTTCTCCAGGATTTTGGAAAACCGGGGGTCCTGTCAGGAGAAAGAGCTTTGAGCTTCCTGCCTTTCACTGCGTGTTGAGCGCAGTCATGGCAATGCTATGCGGTGCTATGGCACAGCCAGGAGGACGGGCGGAGGTGCAGTTCCCTGGCCCCTCCGCTCGCAGCCCACCCCCGTGGCTTGCCGCGAGGCAGGCTGGATTCCACAGCAGGCGCAGCCCTTGGCGGAGCGAAAGCGGGCTCGTTCAGCCGTGCGCTCTCCGCGGCACCCTGCCACACGTCCCTGCCAGCGTGCCGAAAGCTGTCACTGTCCACGCGCTCCTGCCCGCGCCAGGACAGCTGGCTTTGGCCGCGTTGCGGTGCCGCGCGTACCTTGCTGAGCCGGGGCAGCTTGACGTGCACGCCGGCGCGCAGCCCCGTGCCCAGGTTGGAGGGACAGGTCAGCACGTAGCCGAGGCGCTCGTTCCACATGAACTCCCAGCCCCGCTCCTTGATCAGCCTCTCCACCTGCGGCGGCCGGGCAGAAACAAAACAGAAGGGGCACCATGTGCAAGTGTTTTTATTTTGGGATGCCACTGGCGTGGCCCGACTTTACGCCGGGGCGCAGTCTGCTCTAGGTGTGATACAAATGTTCGCACTCGTCTGGTGCCACAAGGATGTCCTCACCATCTTCTCATGTCCACTGTCTTGCAGAGTCTTTTGTCACTTCATCACAAAACTCCCTGTCGTGGTGTTTCTGTAAAGCCCTGGCCCATGGAGCCACATCCTCGCTTAAGAGCTGTGGCTTTTGCCGAGTTTTGTTTCTAACTCGGTAATTTTGAAGCGAGTTCGCAACGTAGGACCCCAAAGGACTCCAAGAGCATGAAGCAAACAGAAGGAGCTGAACCTGAGTTTTGTGGAGTTTTTTAGCTGATGTCATGACTCCTTGAGGAGGACTCTTGGCCCCAAAATGCCATGCTTCCATTATGAGCAGACAAGGCAGCTTGTAGATAAGAGTTCTCATTAGCAGGTCTCTGACCAGAATTGACAGGAGAGTGAAATAAATACCTGCAGGAAAATCACAAGGGTCTATTGCCCTTTGAATAAGCTTTGGTACTCTGCTCTCTCATCTACACTTCCCAGACTTGCTTGTGCAAGCCCAATACAATTTCAGTTCAGTTCTCGTCTCCCCATGAGGAGAGCTGGAGCTAAACCAGCTCATGCTCACGGGACTCCTACAAATGTAGCTGAATACTTCAGATCTGCAGAAGGATACAGAGTAAAAGACTCTTCTAAGATCACTTCTGTATTTCTGAGGATAACACAACTGATGGTGGGAAACTAGACCTGATTTGCTGCCCGACACACCTGCTGTGGTCACGGCTCCTAAAGCTGCCCCACTGCTTTCCGTGTCCACATCCACAGGGTGACATGAGCTCAGCCCAGCAGCAGAGGCCGGGAACAACACCTGGGAGCTGTGTCACCTGGGCCACCACCTGTGCACTGCTCAGTGCCTGGTGGCACCTCTCACAGGTGTGCCTGGAAACCCACCCTGGAAACTCTCAGTAGCCACCTTGATGCCAACGGAGCGTAAATCAGGTAACTTGGTTTTCCTGTGCCCCAAAGCCCACTGCAAACCCTAACCCTACCCAAACCCTTCCAAGGTTCCTTGACATTACCTGTGGGGCACAATAAAGTTCTCTTTCTCTGGTAAATTGACTTTTTTTTGTGCCAGAGGAGGTCAGAGGGCTTCTCTGGGCTCAGACCCAACCTGAGTCATACCTGGACTGTCTGGGCAAAACTGTTTTAAACCACATCCTATCTCAGGAAGCCTTTCCTGGCATTGTGATTAGCTAGACCAAAATAAAATCCAGGAGCCCTGGCTGTCAGTCCTTAGTATTTTAATCACAAACCCCCATATCTCCCCAAAATAGTGGGTCCTAAGCCCTGAGTCCTGTGCACAACGTCACGACCTGCACTCTGCTCCCAGCCTCAGGAATGAGAACCAGTAGAATGGGCCAAAAAAGGTCTTCATTCAAGCAAATCAAACAATCCAACTAAAATGCTTCATTTATAAATTCCTACAGTCTGAAGGCACAAAATGGCCACAAAAAAGAAAAATACAAAGTATCTTTATTTATTTTTCCCTACAACCCAGCTAGCAATCTGCCCATGTTTCCTGCTTTAGCTGTGTTAATGTGGGTTATTGTGTGGACTGGCGTGACTTCATTTCATTGCTCCTGGAGATGTCAGCTCAGTGTGAACCACAGTAGGGGTGACAGCATTGAACAAAGAGGAATAATAAACTCATTGAGACAGTACCTCTTTTAATCCACGGCAGAATCTTTCAAAGACACGTTTCATGTTGCCACCCTTCTCCATGGAGATCACCCTGGTGTGGTCCTCTTCATTAATCCAAATGAGAAATGTCTTCTCATTGTTGTGCCTAGTCAAGAGGGGAGGAAAAAAAAAAAACATCTTTAAAAAGGCAAGCCCTGAGAAATAATTCTCAGCATCCTCAGTTTTATCACAGTCTTTCCGAGCAGTGGAGGTGTTAAACGTGTCATGATAAAACTGTTGTCTGCAGTGAGGGACTGGAGCTGATTCCACCACTGGATCCCTCATGCCTGTGGCATTACAGGTTCTCTTGGGCACAGTGTGAGGAAAGTTTTCTGGTCACATCATGCTGCTGTGGTGCTGGGCAAGGAAAATGTGAGGTCCTCCATCAGGAAGGCACAGCCAAGGGAGAAGCCAAGCTCTGCACCCTCTGTCCCCAGGGAAGGGTTCTGTTGCTCTTGGAAAACCCAAGCACATGCTGCTGGGAGCCAAGGAAAGCGTGCTCACCTAATTTTGTTCTCCCCTACCTCAACCCCCAGTGCGCGCTGTGTCCCTGCCAGCACTGGGTGTCTGCATCCCTCAAGGGATGTGTCCGGGACCCCTCGGTAAGGACAGAACCCCTGAAAACCCACTCCTGCCTCAAGCAGACAGTCAGGGCTGGCTTTGTTAAGTGCAGGGTCACTTTTTCTGGCTTTTTCTCCTCTTGGCCAGTCTCCTACTACTGCCTTCCTACGGCACGTAGAAGGTGATTGATGGGATCAGGCTCATTTGTGCCAACAGTGAAATATCACCAGGTTTAAGACACATGAAAGTGAAAGTTCAAGATCACTGAGAGCCTGACTTTCAGCTGCTCTTCTGCTGCGTCTCCTTTTTCTTTCTGCAGTCGGAGCTGGCCAGTGCAACGCTGAGCAGGGGTAAACATCCTGTGCCCTGACACTGGGGTCAGGCAAGGTGCAGTCACCCCCTCCTCAGTCACGTACAGATGCTGAGGGAGGGTTTTATAAATAGGCTGAGTTTGGCCTGACTCGCCTCCCCCTTGTGCATAACCGAGTGTCCCCACTGCTGCCAGGACCATGCATTTAAACCGTGCCATTGCTGACAGTGCTGCTGGTGGAAATGCTGCTGGCAGCCCATAACAAGGACAGGATTGAAACCATCAGAGGCAAAATGATTTCCAGAACGTGCACACTATTTGACAACAATGTTTTGCAAGAGAAAGGCAGCTTTTCAAGACGTGGCTTACAGAAGTACTTTCCAGTGACACTAATTTGTTTTTTCCAGTCTGCCTGATATTTCACATGTAAAAGAAGCCAGACCCCAGGTGTGTTTTATTTGGGAGATCCCTGGATAGTAATTATGCTGTTAGTACTTGTGTTTGTTTGTAGAGACAATGTCTGAGGTGCCTCAAGCTTTATCCTGTTCCTCAGACTTAGACGGGGACCAAAGAATGTGCACCCTGCTGAACCTCATAAGAAGCCTGTTGAAATGAAAAGATCCTCACAGTTTTCCAGCAGGTCAGTGGGTTTCATGGGTGATCAGGTTTCACACTAGGCAATTCCTCAGAATCCTCTTTGCCTGTTTTTTCAGCGTTACAGCACCTGGCAATGCCTACGAGTGCAGCAGGATGGATGCAGATGCTGTGCGCTGCACAGCTGCCCCCCTCCTCTGCTGCTGCTGTGGGCTCTCATCTCAGAGCTGTTACGCCTTTATCTCCACAGAAAACATTGTATTTGGGCCCAAAGTACGTCGAGTGAGTTGTGACTGTAGGAACAGACCTAGAACAAAGCAGGAGATTCAACTTCCCTGTCTCCTTTTCATCCCGCTCCTTCGGAAGGAAAGGGCTGCTTTCATCCCTGGGAATTAAAACATTTTCCTTTATAAAGCAAACTGGCCATGCTGTGAGCGTGGGGCCAGAGCGGCTGCAGGGTTAGGACAAGCAAGGGGGTTGGTAAGACGATCTTTGAGCAGGACACAGGACTCTGCAGGTCACACAACGTACCAGATTCCTCTGGCGTCCGGCCAGTCACGTGCCATCCCAGCACATGTCAGCAGCGGGGACACCGGCTTGTCGAAGAGAAAGTGATCCTGGGCACCACAACGGGGCCGAAGGGAGGCAGACAGAGGGGGAGAGAAAACAAAACAAAATTCCAGTTTATCCAGGAAGCTGTGTAACGCTGTCCAGTGCATTTTTTGTGAAGGCAGTGGAAGCACAAGCAAATCACGCAGTACAGCCTGGGAACCTGGTCCCTTTGCCTGGGAACTAAAAGCTCTTTACCCAGGTGATTTCCCTAAGTCTTGCAGATTCTCACTGACATGTTTGGCCAAAAACATTTTTCAAATGTAGGGAGGGATGGGAGGTGGGAGCTAAATCCACATGGACACATCAAAGGGCTGCTCTGGAGGACCTGGCTCCAGAGATCTTCTCTGCATTCAGATATAGTTCAGCATAGGAGAAGACAATGAGTTATTAAAGATTGAAAAAACAAACAAACAAATAAAAAATGCTAGTTCTGAAAAGATGCTTCTCCAGCATGGAGAATCTCCAGCATGGAGATTCCTGCCTTGAGCATGGACTCAAGGCAGGAATTAAATCAGTGCTAATCTCAGCTTTTTGGAATCAGAGGCTTGTTCTGTCCCTTAACAGAGATGCTGTTTGTGACCTAATAAACATGGCACTTGCTGTGCCACCAACTTGCCCCATGCCTAATAGTTTAGATTTTTCTACAATTAATTGTTTTGTGGGGCTTTTTCCCCCAAAGAAAAGAAGTATTTTATTATTGATTTTCATGTGTGTGCTAAAAAGCTATTAGTTCTGACTGCCTCGAACAATG
Organism: Oreocharis arfaki; assembly: GCA_013398015.1. Lineage (NCBI taxonomy): Eukaryota > Metazoa > Chordata > Aves > Passeriformes > Paramythiidae > Oreocharis > Oreocharis arfaki. The sequence continues at coordinate 46,566 of VZRR01003170.1, forward strand.
CCATATCAAATGTTGGGGTTTTTTTTGCTGGGAGTGTTGTTGGTTTTATTATTTTATTTTTCAAGCCTAGGGCTTAACTAAAAATAGTGAGGCACTGTATCCAGAAAAGCCATATACATGGTAGACACACTGATGTGCTTTACTTCATTTTTCCCTTAATGAAGAATGTAATAATTATTATTATATTCTTCATTTCACTTAGGTTTTCATCTTTGAATGCTTTGTAATGGACACAGTCCAGCCAGAACTCCAACTATGCGGGAAGAAAAGGTATAGAGTTCTCTTTGTTCTTCAAAGGGACACAAAATTTCCTTCCTCAGCTTGCTCCACTTGACACTTTGCTTGAAAGAAAAATTCTCCTTTCTGCAAGAAAAGAGCTATTAGTTTTCCTCACGAACATATGGCCCAAATCTGCAAAACACCAAATGCCTTCTGTGCTGAGTGCAATTCAAGTAGCGCTGATTTATCTCACCGAAATAAACTTTGATCTTACTGAGCTCAAGTGATGCCTTTTAAAAGCTGGCAGAAAGCCTGATCCCACAGAGCTGCAAGGTCCTGGAGTACTGCAGGGGGTAAGCAGTGGTGTGAGGTAAGGAATGAATCTCAGGTTACAACATCAATGTCTGACTTCTTTAAATTTACATTATCAACTATGAAACCAAACAAAACAAGATAAAATGCTGAATCGCTGAAGCCTATTCCACTTCCCACAGGATTTAGCCTTAAACTGTGAAGGAGTTACATTTTCCATACTCCTATTTCAACCTCTGCTTCCTGAGGAGCTGTCTCCTGCTGAAAATAAAACCTGCAGTAGGTCATCACATCCTGTTAATAAACACATTACCAAGGACATTCAATTAAAAAAGTTACTGACCTTACATAAATTCTTAACTCCTGGTTAATCCAGACTGTGACACCTAGTTCCAGGGTTATAAATAGTTACATTACTTCATCAGCTCCCCTTTGGTTGATGTTAGGGAATAATGTGCCATGAGTATAGCTAAGAGGGTACAGCCATTCCTTTGGACACTTAAAATGCACACTCAATGCGTTGTGTGACATGTCACATGCTGTGACAAAATCCATGATGAAAATCCTTGTGTTTCCATCTGTGTGACAATGAAAATTCTCACTATGGGCCTGATCCTTCAATTCCTTAAACACAGTGACAGGACTGGGAAAAGGTCACCTAGGTGCAATTGGCTATGGCCACTTTTGGGAAATCAGAATTAGTTGTAGTTTTCACTAATGAAATTACAGCCAAATTTGGGGAAATGAGATTTAGTCTCATTTTGAAGTAAAGAAATCACAGGCAAAGCCCCCCACCCCCACAGTATATAATACAAATACATGGCAATGCGTATCTCAGTGTAATAGTTTCAGTTAGAATGGTTATTACTATAGAAAGTATCAATCTTTGCTCAAGGAAATGACCAGGGAAAGGTCCTGAATTTGCCTCGGTACTTGTCCAAAGAGGTGGCAGCAGCCACGAGTGTTTGCTTTGACACAGGTCTCGCTCTCTGGAACACAAATCCGCGCTTCAGACCTGCACGGTGATGTCCTTAACAGAAATACAGACCCTGGGCGGTGTGCTGTCCCCTTAAAGATATTGAGGGGCCATGAAGTAGAGGTTATTGTGTGGTTATCCTGCTCGGCTCCGCAGGGCAGCGTGTGCCCCGAGGACGGTGACCCCGTGAAGCTGAAGGAGAGGCGGCGAAGGCGCCGCTGGCGCGGAGCGGGACTTACATCGATCAGCTGCTGCTGCTCGCGCTCGGTCATGCTGGTCAGGCTGTAGTACTTGCCGGACAGGTCTCCCCGCAGGCCGGACAGCGCGGTGACCACGACGTTCTCGACCTCCCTGCGCTCGGCGCGGGTGCAGGCGGGCGGCAGGCTGAGCCCGCGGATGCTGCGCCCGGTGCGCACCCGGGACGAGAGCACGTAGCGCTCGTCCAGCTGACCGTGGGTGATCTGCGGGGAGCCAGCGGTCAGTGCGCGCCCGGCACGGCCTTCAGGCCGCCCCTACAGCCCAAACCCCGCCGTGCACAAGGAGGGCTTGGCATCCTCTCCACTCAGGACTGCCAGAGCCCTTCGAGAGCTTCAGGCGCCAGGAGTTGTTTCTAGGAGCAGCACCTTTCATGGCTGAATGAACACGTTGGAGTAAGCAGCTAGTCCTGCATGGTCCCCAGATATTGGAGTCCACATGGCTTTTGGAAAATATGGATATGGGCAGAGGCAGAGGGCCCGGTAAGGAAGATCCTTTGGAAGAGGGAAGCCCAAAATGAGCTAAACCACAGCGTAGCTGAGCTATGAAGGAAATACTGAGCTGCACATAATGTTTGATCGTGCTTGTGTGGGGGTACTAGATTCAACTCCTGCTTTCATTGCATGCCTTAGACCCATGTTAACCTGAGGAATTCCAGCCCAAGGAATTGCTCCACACCAGACAAGAGGTGGCTTCATCGGAGGCCCAGCTGAAATGTCTCTGTACAAACACACTGTAGCATGGGGAATAAGCAGGAGGGGTCAGATGTGTGCATGCCAGCAGGGCTGCCATCTCACTGGCATCACGGGGACATGCAGGGACACTCCTGTGGCTGGAGTGTTGGAGGGGAAGGATACAGGCTCCCTGGGAAGGCAGGCAGGGGAGATGAGGAGGGGGTGTCACCCTTTAAAGCAGTGATCAGCTGGAGTGCAAGATCACTAACTGCTCTGCAGGAGAGCAGACCTCAGCCTCTCCAGGGATCTGCTTGGCCCAGCACCATGGGGCAAGTCCCTGGAAGGAACAGGGGCCCAAGGAAGCTGGGTAATATTCACGGGTCAACCCCTCCAAGCTCAGGAGTGATGCATCCCAACAAACAGGACACCAGGAAAAAACTTCAGGAGGCCTGTGTGGATGAGCAAGGAGCTCCTGAACAAGCTCAGACACAAACAGGAAATCTACAGAGGGTGGAAGTAAGGACAGGTATCTTGGGAAGAGTACAGAGAAGCTGTGGCTGCCCCTGGATCCCTGGAAGCATCCAAGGCCAGGCTGGACATTGAGGCTTGGAGCAGCCTGGGACAGTGGGAGGTGTCCCTGCCAAGGCAGGAGGTGGGAATGAGATGGGCTTTAGGGTCCCGTCCAACCCAAACCATTTTCTGATGAGTCTGTGATCTGTAAGCTCATGAACAGAGCCACAGTCCCAGTGGGGCTGTGTCCCAAATGCTTGGTACAGCTGGCACTGGTTCCCTGCTGAGAACAAGGGCTGCAGCTGACAGAGCCATGACTGGCATCCCATTTTCCTTAAACATAAAACTGGGTCTTCACAGCTGGATCAAGAAAAATACAAGTACTGTTGCATACAGCATCACCACTGGGATAAGCAGCTCAGAGCCTTTCTGCTCTCATTGCTTTGTTTCCGTCCTACCTTGGATGCATCCAGGTCCGTGTGGTGCTTCATTGTCCGTGGATCGTAGCCATTGTGCCTCGCTTTAATGACAGGGTCAAAAATCTCAGCAAACACCTGTGGAGTGAGGAGAACCTAGAGAGACTCTGCAGCACCACAGGAACGCGTCCTGACAGCAGCTCCAGGCAGAAGGCCCTGTCTGCAGTTACCACGGACAGGCTGGGGTTTGGGGCGTGCTGCCAACCAGAACACACCCTCGAGCCCCCCAGCCACTTGCCTCTCGGTTCTAGGCCATGCAGAAATACCCTGAGTCTTCCCTGCCTGGGTTAGAGCCACCTGGCTCAGCTGTGCCCACAGTGAGCCCCAGCACGGGTCCCCGCAGGTGAGCGGCAGTGGCACACCTGCGCAGGCACACCAAACCCAGGAGCTGCTTCTGGAGCGGCAGATGTCCAGCCCGCCCTCACTGGGGCTCTGTGGGGAGGCTGCACAGGAGCAGGCACCACTGCAGGTGGGTGAAGGGAGCAGACCACAGGGGTCCATTACAATGAGGACTTTCTTCTGTTTTCCTCTGCCCCTTGCAGAGTTAACTGAACTGTCCACCCTAGTGCTGTTTGCCTTCAGTTTTCTCACGATCCAAAGGCTGTGGCTTAGTGATGTCTGGCACTGCCCAGAAGACATTTCTGCTTTGCTTCTGCCTCTGCTGCTTCACAATGTGATTTCCACATCACGTTCCTTTTGTGTGTCTCAGAGTTGGATAGTTTTTCCATAAGTCAGGTTTGGTTGTAGAAAGGAGGGCAGCTGCTAGAGGCGGATAGCAGCTGCTGCCAAGCGGGTACGTTTTATTCCCTTTAGCTGCAGCACAGGGGGCACCTGTAGTAATACCACATGTTCCTGCTTTTCCTAATGTGGAAAAGTAGGGAAAACACCAGCCTACCCGCAGTGTACCCTCTGGGACACCATTTGTGTTAGGAACATGCAGCCTACTGGGAATCCTTCTTCATCTCACAGGCACAACACCACGAGCACCGACCCCTTCAGCCCCGTGGAATCCTCTTACCTCATAGGACTCCTCGTCCCCAGCCACCATGCCCACTGTCTTGATGAAGGGGTGGCCAGGGTTGTCCACCCCGGTCTGGATGCACTGGTCCAGGGTGTACCCGTTGGGGGTCATCTTGTCCCTGAGGCGGGAGTAGATGGCCGGCGTCAGGCACTCGGCCATGCAGTTGTTGTGCTTGCGCAGGTCGGGGTAGTCAGCACTGCAGGGAGAGGAACTCGAGGCATTACTGTGTCCCCTGGACAGTGACCCTGGATAGTTTGTGAAGCTAGAAGTGTAATTACTCCTGGTTTGCACACTGCATTGAACGTTAGGAAGGAAGGAAGGTTGTGGAGCCGAGCGTGCCCCACATTAACACCGTGCTTTGTGCTGCTCGGGGCCATCAGGGAATGGGGCCCACAGAGATCTGAAAGGGCACTGAGCCCCACTGACACATCTGAGTGAGGCATGGAAGAGCCCCAGCATCCATTTGTTCAGCTAGACAGATGTTTAAGTTTAGATGAAGAAGTGCTCTTTGTTTGCAGCCTGGGTGCTCTCACAGCTTCGTGGACATCAGAGGGACTGTCTGACCCGCCAGCTGGGCAGTGCTTCTCCTGAAATACAGGGTTTGCTTTAATGGCATCTTTTTTGCAGGAGGCTGCAGGGTGTATGAAGCCAGGGAAAATGAAGATGTTAGCCTTTAGCCAGGGATCTTTGCAACTCTGTCAGTCCTCATCTGCCTTGTGCTGGTGCAGATTTGCTTCATGCACAACTTTGGTATTTCTCTAAGAATATACTTTAGCTAGTATGCTATAAATTACTTAATTAATAAAATTGAAAGATCTGTCAGATCCTGATCCACATTAGTTTTGGCAAGTCTGGCCAGCAAAGTCAATCTACAGAGGCCTGTAATTAATTTCTAACCATCAGCCAGCGAGTTTGTAACAGAATTAGGAGTTTTTCCAGTACAACAGTAACACAGGAGATTATTACTGCTTGCATGGTGGAAATATTTTCACATTTCCCAGTGGCAGAGTCCATACAATGAGCAGGTCCAGTAGGTGGACCTGCAGAGCTGTGAGTCACTCATGAGTTAAATATAATGATGCACTATTAGACTTGAGGCGTATATTAGGAGTGTTGTTGTTCAGCAGTGTTGGTTTTGGTCGGTTTGGGGGGTTTTTTGTGAGTGTTGATATCATCCACATCCCTTGCAGGCCATAACTGGTGCTGCCCAGAGCTGGAGATGTTGGCTTAGGTGCTGTGTGTTGTGCCACACAGCCCAAGCACGGAGCACACGGGGCCTGTGCCGCCGTGATGGGGTCACCTCCCTCCCCGCCCTGCCCCTGCCGTGTCCTTACCTGGGCGGGAAGAGCTTCCTCTTCTCCTGCACAGCAGCACTGACGTTGTGCTGGCCCAGCAGGTAGCCCGTGGCCAGCACCCCCGTGCCCGCGGCGGCCAACAGCGCGGGGGCCGCGCGCCCGGCCAGGAGACGGCAGAAGGTGCCAGCCATTCCTCTCTGCAAGGAGCACAGCCAGGGTCAGCAGCAGCACCAGCCCTGCAGCAGCACCCCCGCCTCCCCCCCAGCACGGGACGGGCAGTTCCAGCAGCGGCTCGTGCTCCTCTGGTGCGTTCAGAGAAATGCGGGGATGCGCGGCCGGGTGTGTGCAGCTCGCACGTGTCCTGTCCAGTTCTGATGGCACTGTGTCTGGGGCCTAAGAAAATGGCATCTTCTGTGGGAGTCTGAAGGAGGCAATGCACGCTTTTTCTTACAAGAATCAGATTTGGATTAGTATTGTTGGTGACTGCGAGTTCCTTCGGAAGACACAACTGTCCAAGTAAAGGACAATTCTATGAACCTTAACTCCCAGTTTGTGACATTGACAGAAGCTCATTCTTAAAACTGGACTCTGGAAGTTGCCTTTGGGAAATGAGCATGGAAGATTTGCAGGAAAACATGACATTTCTTCCAGCATCTGCTGTTTCAGTTGTTTTACCAAAAGTTTTTGCAAGTGTGATTTTTCTATGCAATCTCTTCTCCATTCTTTTGGAGGTTACACTAAACTACTCAAAGCATTTGATTTTATTTTTAGTGAGCAAAGAGTTTAAATCTGCAATAATTTTCTTGTAGGTCTGGGTTAGTTAGGCCCAAACCCTTTGCTTGTTTGTCTTTCTCGCTCTTGAGCAAAGACAGATGCAATGTTGCACCTTTATCTTCTCACTTGGTGAAAAGTTCTTCTGTGCTTGCCTGTTTCTATGTTGCAAACCAGCATCTTCTTTCTGTGTCAGTCACACCTGTGAGATGAGGAGCACGATGTGCTCCACGTTTGGAGTCATTTTTTTCGTGTCCTCCGTTGTGCTTCAGCAATTTTTTACCTGAATCTTTCCATTCTGTCTCCTCCATGCCTTTGAAACACAACATCCAGTTAATGCAACATCACCTCCAGAGAAAGGTGCTGACTGCTTGACAGAAATTTCAGTATTTTTTCACTGAAAGACTCTCCCTGAATCTATGAATTCATTTAGGTGAGTTGCAGGACAGGCTCTTGTGACTGCAACAAGATTCCTCCCTCCCAAAATACAGCACGAGTGTGTTTGGCTATAAACAAAAATCAGATAAGAGGTTTCTGATGGAGATTTTTCTGATGATTTCTTTTCTATGTGTTTAGCAGATGGTTCTTGTGCCTTTTCACAGTATAGCACCCTCATCCTACACTCTGGAAATATTTCCTTATGAGTAATCTGCACAGAACTATTGTTGTTATACCTAAATGTCTGAGAAACACCATGTGTATTTTCACAACAGCTCTGTTGTATTTATAGTTCTGTTTCACCATCGCAAGGAATTGGCTGGCAGTCAAAAACCTGTCCTGAAAACTATCAGCCATATCACAATCCCACAGCAGATGATGATACCACGACTTAAACAACCCCAAGCACTCATCAGCACCTCCACCAGCGAGGATTTTTTTGGGAGCTTCTGAACGCCGTGTTGCTTTGAGGGACAAAAAACCGTGGTCTGTACATGTGATTAAAGCAGAGGAATCGTGCGGGGTGCGTTTGGGAAGGAGTGTGAGCACGGCAGTGTGAGCACGGCAGTGTGAGCACGGCCTGCCAGCGCTGCTCGGCTCCCAGGGCTCCGCGTGTGCCGGGCCCGCGCCTGGGGCCCGCTCTGAGCCCCGTGTCCCGGCCCTGCCGAGCTGCACCGAGCTGCACCGACCCGGGGGGGCACAGGGTGCTGCCAGAAACCAGACCCCGTGAGCAGAAAGGGAAATAAAACACCTGGGCAAAGGCAGAGGTGAACCCCGGGGGGAAAGGGCCGCGGTGGGAAAGGCAGAGAGGCCTTGTGGGTGCCTCAGAGGGGGCAGGCTTTGTGCCGCGGCTGGCGTGGGATATGCTGTGGCTTTGCTGCCGAGCGAGCCCGAGAACCCCTCCTCACTCTTATTTCTGCCTGTCTGTGCCTTGCTGGGCTTTGATCCCCGGAGAGGGGCAGCTGCATCGTGTCCCAGGCCACAGTGCTGTCCCTGTGGGCAGTGTTATCTCCCACTGTGGCTGCAGGCTCATCCCCAGGACAGCCTGGCATTGCTGGGTCTCAGGAAAGGCTTCCCTGACCCTCAGGCAGGCTCTGCTTTACCTGACAGACACTTCTCTGGCAGCTCCTAGAAGCCTCCCACACTGGAGACGCCACAGACTGCGCAGGTTGTCTACCTACAAAAAATATGAGCCAGAGTGAGACAGGCTTTTTTCCTCTTTTTTTAAAAAAAACCATGGTGCCTAACTACATATCTGTTCATACAATGGAAGGCACAGCCTTCTGACTGGAGCACGGGATTGCCATCATTTGTGGCCATGTCTAGGGGAACAGGGAAGCTGGAATGCCTTAGGAGAGGAAAAGCTGTGGGAAAGTGGGTGTAATCCTTTTCATCGGGGTGCTGTGGCTCCGGACCCAGGCACGGCTTTGGCCGCGCGGGTGGGCTCTCGTCCTGGGTATGAATGTCCTGCAGCACAGAATGTCCTTTTGCAACCAAAGCAGCACATTCCCCCTGCTCAAAAACCTGGTGTACCAGCTTAGCAAAGAAAGTTTTTACTTCATGAGGGCACAAAGCGAATAAGAAATTTTATTTGACCGGAAGCAATATAATTTGAGGGGTTTTTCCCTTTTTTTTTTTTTCCCCCCTTCAAAAGATGGCATGATTTTTAAGTAATGCATTGCTTCAAACCAAACATTTAAAAAGATTAATTTGGAAGGAGTCTGAATGCAATGGCCTCAAACTAAGAAAGATCCTCATCAAAGCTTTTTGTCAAGTCTGGCCTCAAATCATTGATATCTTCAGCTCTTCTTTCCCCACAGAAATTGTCAGCCTGACACTACAGTGGGTTTGCAGCATCAGTAAATGTTTTTCCTAGGAGCACTTTAGAATTACTGTGCTGTGATTCAGGTTTCACCACACACCATCTCTAAGCCTCCACTGCAAGGATTTCACTTTCATCAGGGTAACTCAACCACTGTGCAGCCTAAAAACTGGAAGTGCAGGTTTTTCTTTGGTAGGAGTTTCCTGAGTGTCTTTCCTTGTGCTCACGACAGAAAATCCATTTTCTCGTGAGTGTCTGTGGTGCTGCCACAGTGCAGCAGGGGAAGGAGCACTGTTTCAAGATCAGAAGAATTTTTGAGGCTATCAGTTTTAACCCTTGGGAAGGGATCGAGTGTTTGCCTGAGCTGACCAGGTGTGCTGGAGGGAGAACAGCTCCCTTAGGAAGGCATCTGGTTTGGGCTCCAAACCGTTTAGAGACAGTGTGGAAAAAGAAAAGAGAAATAAAATCTAAGGATTAATCAACCTAAGGTTAAAAAAAAAAACCAACAAAAAACCAAAACTCCTGTTCCTGGCCTGCGTGTCCGTTCAGTTTGAATCAATGCCCTTTGTCACCACTTCTAACAGTTCTTTGCAGAAATTTCTACCCATTATTTGTTCCACATGCCCCTCCTTAGTAACTCGCTCTTTTTTCACGTCTCTGCATCAGCCTTTAATCATGTTTCAAATGTACAGCTCATGTTCTGCCTCTTGCCTCTGCCCTGAGCTGCTTCCCTTTGGTTTGGCGCTCAGGAGCCTGACAGCCCCGAGCGTGCGGGGACCAGGGCAGCCACACCCTGAGACCAGGGGACTCCTCCCTCAGCAGGGCTGTACTGCCAGCACTGACACAGGAACTCTTCTGAGTCAAAATCTCTCATGGGGTTGTCTGCAACCCTAGCAGTCCCACCTTTTCTTTTTTTTTTTTTTTTTACGACTGCTTTCGTTTTCCCTTTAAACTGGAATGCTTCCTCATAAGCAAAGGAGTTTTCTCCTCTGCTGGGGCATTCTGAAGGCACTGACAAAATAATCTTGAAGGGGTCTTGATTATGATCTATTGATTTCCACTTAATTTTTTATGCATGGTAAGTGGTTCATCAGTTGCACCAACTCTCCGTAAGTTTCAAGTTCTTTCAGTCCCCCACAAGCTACACGAGAATTCTGGTTTTATTTTAGCCAGGATTAGATGCATCTACACTTGCACTGATTTTTAATGTGTCATTTGTCCCAGGGAAGTCTGATTTCTGTGTGCTTAGACACAACACCTCGTTTGGGGTATAAACCTTCATGATTCCATTTTTCAGAGTTTTAACAAGACCCTTAAGATTGCTGGCACGAGACCTCAGTCGTGTGTCCCTCAGATAGTGCTCTGCAGCAGTAAAGCTCTTTTTGCCAAATGTGATGGATAAGCACACCAAGAGGCAGCTTCTTCACGAGCGACTTACTGATGCGGATACTTTGGCCCATTGTGTAAGAAATACTCAGAGATGTGACCCGAACTGAGCAGTTGCAGCGCCAGTCAGGGCTGAGCTGCTCTGCTGTCACCCCCAGCCCGTGTGTGCTGCTGTCCCGTGCGGGTGGCACAGCCCCAGCAGTGCCCACAGCCGGGCACCCTCTCTCTGCTGGGTCTGATCTCGTGCCCCAGCCCGTACTCAGCACCAGGTGTGTTTCCTACTGGTGATTCCACCTGTAGGCAGGGATGGCTTTGGGTTTTTCTCTTGAAACTCAAGCGTACTGCAAGGCGTTTTGGGGTGTTTGAGCTTTACAAAACGCTGTCACGGCTTGCCTTGGGCATTTTCCCCTGATCACCTCAGTCTGCTGTGCTCTGAATTGCTGCCTCATAACAGCGGCTAGGTGTCTGTACCCCACCAGGATGGCAGATGGCCCCGGGGCCAGGGAGTGGAGCACAGCTCGGTGCCTTGGGACTGGCCTTTGTCCCTGTCCCTGTCTCCTTTAAGGTTTTACCCCCAAGGTCGTCTGTGCTTGTGCCACCTCTCGGAGAAGGCACAAATGCTGCTGTACAGGGGGGGAGCACACAGCAACTGTCCCATAAACAACCCCCTGCACCAGGTTCCTGCCACGATGAACAGTTTTAATGCCACGGGAATGCTCCTGTGTCTGCAGGGGCACACGCAGCGCTGGTCAGAGGAACACCCAGCACCGCAGGTGCCCTCCAGCATCTGTAAAACCGAGGGCTCCTCGTCCCACACTCGTGGTGCCTTCCACCCCTTGGTGCCATCAAGGGAGAGCCAGTGCAGAACCCAGCCTGCCTTGCCTTTCCCAGGGCACAATTCCCATCTGCCATGGCCAGTGAATCAGCACAGCGTGTCCAAGAGGTCACAGCCTGACAGGTCACAGCCCCGCTCGCTCTGCGCTGCTGCAGGACGTGCTCAGCTACCTGTGAGCAGCCTTCAGGACAGCAGGGTCCTGCCAGGAGCATATCTTGGGGTTTGAACTGCATTTCCTCATCTCTATCCCCTGCCATGCACAAGGGAAGGAGACAAAGGCCAGCACCAAGGTTTGAAAGAAGTCACTGCAGCAGATCTGGTGCTGTCTGAAGAGCAGCCCAGAGGATTGCAGGTGTCATTTCAGGTGGAGGGGCACTTTGTAACCACAGCTTGAACCCCAGGAACCTGACATATCCACAACTACTTCTAATATTAACAAAAAAAAAAAAAAAANCTGCTCAAAAAAAAAAAAAAAAAACCCAAAAAAAAAAAAAAACAAACCAAAACAAACAAAAAAAACCAACCAACTGCTTTCCCTATTAATTATTCACTTTCTTGGACTTCTTTTGAAGAGGAAGTTTCCAGCTCCATATTTCTCTGGGTGCATTCTAACACAGGTATTGGTTATCCAATATTTCACACTTGCCTGGAGGGAAGGAAGGTGCAAGGGTTACAGTGACATTTCTAGAAATAGAAGTAGATTAAATATTTGAGCCATGTCATGGGTGGTATTAATTGCCACCCCATGTGATCCTGAGTGACATTTTGGAGGAATGGCACAGTCACAGCTGAAGTTCACACGGGCTCAGCCCCACAGGGAATGTGAGCACATCCCACCCTGCAAAGCTCTTCAGCCACAGGATCCCTGCGCTGAGCTGGGCCCTCACGTGGGGCAGGGACAGGGAGCCTGGCCTTTTATATTTGAGAAGTAATTCCCTCTAAGCCATCCTTAGCTCAAGCTAGAGCCTACAGAGGGCAGTGGAAAGTTTTCCCTGCCCGTCCACGGAAGGTTCTGGAGCCTCAGAAGCATCTGCAGTGACTGTCATGAGTCACTGCTCGCCTCAGAGGCCATTTTTAGACTCCCAGAAATCACTTTACATCACTCTTGGTTTGCTGCATCACCCTACAGCTCAGAGAAAAAGACACACATTAAAACATCCAATCTCACAAAGCAATATTGGTGATTTTTTTCAGTTTCATTGCTCACCCTCAGCATCACTCAAACCCTTTTGACTCATCTGGGTTTTGAGATAGAGTCTCCAAAGTGCAGAAACAACACCAAGTGCAGACATCGTCCTGACAGTGCCTTAATCACAGCGTGGAGCATCCCCACCAAAAATACCAACCACGTCTCAGTTTCTTCCTCCTTGTAATTCCAGAGGACAGTGAATAGTTACAAAAACTTAATAAAGTGGGGAAAAAAAAAAAAAGAATAGAATTCCAAACTATGAACCTGTGGCCATATTCGTATGAGTAGAGAAGGCATGGTAACTCTTCACAGATCAGACAAGAGCCCCTTGGCAGCACCATGATTTTTGGTTTCTGTCAGCTGAAGGTCTGGCTGGTCAGACCCGCCCGGGTGAGACCCAGACGCCCAAATTCTCCTGCCAAAGCCCAGCCAAGGTGCAGGCAGTGCTCACCCTTCTGAGCCAATCTGGGGCTATTTTGCAGTATAAACCTCTCATCTTCGCAGTGCAGAGAGCTACAATCAAAATCACAAAAAACTCATGTAATTAGAGACATTTTCTCTGACCTTGTTACACATCTGCAAACAGTCTTATCTTTCTCTAACTGAAATTGTTACTTAAGGGTCTGCATTAATGTCTGGCCTTTATGATCCTAGAGGTCTTTTCCAAACCTTAATAATCCTGTGATTCCATGATTTGAGGCAGCTGCACAATGGGGGCTGGCACAAACTTCCCTGCACCAAGTACTTACACAAGAAATTACAGCCAAATTAACACCACATCCTGTGGTGCTTTGAATCCGTTTCTAATAACCCTTGCATTTGAAATGCCACGGTTTGAGGCTGGAAAAGCAATATATGTGTAGTCACACTGACCTTGGAGCTGGAGGTAGGGACGTCCTGCTGCCTGCAGCGAGCCCGGGGTGTAAAGGCAGCAGGAGGCTGGGCACTGACAGGAGCCCAGGTAATTTGAGACGGGCGAAAGGAGGTGAGGGAAACGAAAATAATTGCTGCAGGGGCCAATCCTGCCCTGCCGGGTTACGTGAGCGGCATTTGCCTGCACGAGGGTGCCCTTGAGGGATGGGCAGCAGCAGCATCCCTCACCCTCCTCCCGAGTGCGGAGCGCTCAGCGCTGGCCGGGCAGCGGGACACGGGCACGGAGCCTGGACCGGCTCAGGGGCAGCCAGAGGAAAGGTCGGTGCTGCCGGCCGGAACAGCTCCCCAGAGACCCCAGAGCCGGGCAATGCCACAGCTCCTCCCGCACACAGCCCGCGTGGAAAGGGCTCGGGGCAGGGAGCGGGGCCAGGACGAGCTGAGATCGCAGCGAGGGATTCGGGCTTCGTTTCCTCCCCTTCGCTTTTTAATTCATGACATTAATTCCTGACTGTTTGTAAGGCAGAGGGACACAGAAACATGAAATGTCAAACGAGGTCTCTGAAGCCTCTCATTTAGAATTACTATTATTACATTACTTTGTTGCATTTAAAATTGCTGGGTCTCTGTAGCTACATAGTGGAAAATTGCAGTAAGAAATAACACTCGATGGTTTGGAAGCATGAAAGATTAATCAATTTCATTCACCTGGCTCTGCTCCCACCAGAGCTGAACGTGTGTCAAGGCTGACACAGGAGCACAGAGGCCAGCACTGTGCAGCCTTTAAAAACCTAAGACTGAAAAAGTCCTTTTCCCTTTGTACATTTCATGTTCTTTTAATTTTACATAGCAATTTCCTGAACCCACATTTCAGCTTTTTGAAACTTTACAGAGCGTAAACATCTCTCCCCCGAACGGTCATGGCTTGTTTGGGCTAAGGAGAGCCATGCACACCCACCAGGATTAAAACCAAAACAGCCATTCCAGATCAGTGCCTATGGAAACTGTTGCCTTTTCCTGGTCTTAAAATTAAGAACCAAATACGGTTAAGTGGGGAAAAAGGGTTTCACCTTGGTATTTATTGAAAGATCCTTGTTGCAGCCCTCTGTCCCGGTGGAAGGCACCGAAAAGCACCCCGAAATGCACACCTCCGGCACCCACAATTATAGGCCTTGCAAATTAGCACATCTATCAGAGATTCCCCAATGAGAGGCTCGAGTGAACCCCCCATCTCGAGGAACCTTCCCCCTGGATGGGCCTGTCTTAGTTCACAGGATGTGTTCTGGAGAGGACCTTGGTGTCTGGGGCGTTCTGACCCCTGACTGCGAGGCTGCCGGGGTGTTTGGGCTCCTGGTTTGACAAAACAGTGAGTCTCAGCTGGGTTATCTGACTTGAGGAACTATAAGTATGTGGGCTAAAAGCACTAAGAACACATGAAAGCTGTATAAAAGAGTGTATGAAAGGGGTATAAAAGAAAAGGCAAGAAATCATCACGGCATCAAAACAGCCTCTGAACCACACTAGGTTTTTATCAACCCAACACTGTGTTCCTGGTGTTGATGGAGAAGAAAGAAAACAACCGTGAATCTCTTGAGATAACATGAGTAAGGAAATACGGGCACAGAAAATCCATGGCTCATGATGGAGGCACGCACCGAATTTTACATATTTTACGTATTTTACCAAAGGCAGCTTTTTTCATAAAGGCCTTGAACAGACCAGGGCTTCGCCTGGAAGCCCATCATGCCATCAAGTGCCTGGCTGGGTTATGCAGAGGTTCAAGCTATTTGCCAGCTTAGGAGAGCTTGGGAGAACAGAAGATGCAAACAAACCCCAGAGTGTCAATTTACAGCACAGACACCTGGAAAACACTGCTAGCAACTTCCCTAATGATTTCTGAAGAATATACCATTAATACTTAAAAAATAGTTTGGCTTTGCTACTGGTGTGTGGTCTATTTTGTGAGCAAGTCAGGTACTGGAACAGTTGGGATGCCAAGGATCATCCATAAATAATGCCCTATTTTCATCTCCAACATAATTATCTAACAACTGCAATGCTCTGGTGGTTTCAGTGCTCGTGCTGGGGAGGGAGCAGTAGCTGAGTGTTAATTCAGTTGCAGTTCATATTAATACCATCTGCCCCTGCACAGGGAGTCCAGCAGCTGGAGTTTGTCCTGGGAGCTGCTGGACAGGGGAGTTACCTGTAAGGGCCAGACAGAGGTCACTGTGCTTTATGGGGAGATCCTCTTCTATTTAAAAGAGAATTTATTTGAAGTCAAGTTTCTGGGTGTGGGACATAATTTACTAGCAATAAAAGGAGTCAAGACAGAAGTGATGAGCCGAGCTGTTCTTACAAACTCCGTGTGTGGAGTTAGGAGTTGGAGGGTGCTGTGTTTGTCCTGAGGGGCTCTGCAAGGACACGGATCAGTGTCTCTCCTGCTGCTGGAGTCAGCTCTGCTAAATTAGAGCAGCACAGAACCACTGGACACAACGTCCTTATGAACTGGAAGCTGGACTTGTCCCCTGGTGCAAGGGCAGTTCCTGGTTTTCCAGTTCCATGGGTCTGTAATTCCTGGGATTCAGAATAAGGCAGTGAGGCAGAGCACCCGGTGAGCAAACGCAGCTGACACCAAGGGGTTACCCTGACCTCGCACTGGGAGCTCCTCGTGACTGTGGATGCTCAAGATCCCCTTACACAGCGCAGCCACCAAGGTCTCCCATGGGGAAAAATCCCTTCTGGAGGGGCATCCGACCCCTGCACCCCACAGGGGCTGTGGAGGCAAATCAAGCTCTTGGTGTCAGTCATGGGCACCCCCTGGCCGTGGCCAAGGGGCCAAGCAGGCACAGAGCCATCCTGCACCTGCAATTCCTCCCGAGAGAGGCTCCTCAAGGTGCTAATACATGTCCACTAAATAAAGAGCTCCATGAGGCCCAACCAACGTTTTAAAAATAACCCAGCTATTTTAAGTAATTAGAGTTACTCCTCACAGGGCATCCACTACAGAGTAGAGGAAAGGCTGTCTATAATTAGCAGTGTGTTTTCTGGCTAAAGGGAGGAGAAAAGGTTTTCCTAAAGATGGAGCTGACCCTTTGGAGAAGCAGGAATCTCCAAAATCCAAAAAGTGGTCTTTTTTTTTTTGTTATTTTTTTGCCAGCTGTGTTGCAGACACAAATGAATCAGTTCTGAGATGGCGATTGTCAGGGAGTTCAACCCAGTAATGACCAGAGAACCACAGCTGACAAGCATTGAGCAAGCTTGAACTCTGGACACCTTCCCTCTTCCCACCATGGTGATCCAGCATTTCTCTGTCATGGAAACCCGAGAAGGAACGGTCTGAGAAGGGAAAAGGTGCTCTTTTTCTGGATGGTTTTCCCATTGGATACGAAATTTTCACAGGAAAAAAAAATAGTAAGAAACAAAACATTAATATTTCAAAAGGAATATGAAGTACTGGTAAGAGTTTGTGTCTTCTCTGTCTGGAAACATTGCTGGGTTTGGTCTACATGAAACATATCAAGGATCGAGGTGTGATTTGTACATATTGTCCCCAATCCTACAAACCCAGAACTTCCAGGATGGGTAGAGTGACACAAGACAAGTTTTTAGCAACAATTCTGTCAGTGTTTCTGGCCCATCCACCTGATCCAAAGAGTGTCACAGAGTGGAGGTGCCACCTCCAAGAAAGCAAACTTGAAGTGATTTCTGCTGCCGCTACATTTACC
This sequence comes from Oreocharis arfaki, assembly GCA_013398015.1. Classification (NCBI taxonomy): domain Eukaryota; kingdom Metazoa; phylum Chordata; class Aves; order Passeriformes; family Paramythiidae; genus Oreocharis; species Oreocharis arfaki. The sequence continues at coordinate 63,340 of VZRR01003170.1, forward strand.
AGCCCGTGTGTGCGGAGTTGTGTCCAGCAGCCAGGGAACTGGAACAAACCCCAGCCATCGTTGCAGTCCTCTTTGAAACTGGAAATTTCAAGCAGAAATCTGGTCTTCTCAACTTTTGCTTCTTTTAAGGCTATGCAGAAATAGGGGCAGAACACTGGAATGGAACTTTCAAAGCATAATTCAGTCTTTGCAATTCTTACTCATTATCTTTGCATGATCAGTCGGGACCAATTCCTTCACAGAACGGAGGATTTGGAACAGCCTGTAACCACAGGGTTGCACAGGGGCAGCTTCCCCTGCTGCCTTCATGGTCAACATTAAAGAGGGTTGGGTGCTCTCAGATTTATTTGGAGATTCCAGGATGGCTTCCCAGGGCCAGAGGGCAGGGCTGGGTGGGATATTGGGAAGGAATTGTTCCCTGGGAGGGTGGGCAGGCCCTGGCACAGGGTGCCCAGAGCAGCTGTGGCTGCCCCTGGATCCCTGGCAGTGTCCAAGGCCAGGCTGGACATTGGGGCTGGGAGCAGCCTGGGACAGTGGGAGGTGTCCCTGCCCATGGCAGGGGTGGCACTGGATGGGCCATAATTGCCCCTTCCAACCCAAACCCTTCTGTGATTCTGTGATCCTACAAAGATGGCCTTAGAATAAAGACGTAAATCAGCCACCTGTTTGGCCTAAGGAAAAGGAGTGGTTTAAAGTGCTTGGAAAACAGCTTGAAATTAAATTATCCTGCAGCACTTTTAAACAGAGCTGCTTGGGAAGTATTATAATTTTTTTTTCTTCTATTGTCAGTATCCCACAACTTCAAGGGTAAGTTGCCCTCTCAGTTAATTTCAGTTTTTATGTGAAACACCAAAAATGTAAACAGAATGGAGAAGATGTGACCACAAGGTCACAAAGTACTGAATAGAAGCTAATTTTACTGTGTCACTTGCTGTATCTTCTTCTTATGCAGACCTGCTGTGCCATCGCTGTTTACTTCTTTAAAATGTTAATTCTTGAAACAAATTTAAGAGGAATCCTTCTGTTTTCATGAAATTACTGAGTTCAACGCGGAACAGCTGTAACCAGTGATTAAAACATGTAGACCTGGTTTTGTAGTCCCAGCCTCTGGCAACTATTTTTCTTCAATTTGCAAGTCACTTTATCTCCATGTGAGCTGTTATCCTATCACAAGGGGAGGACACAAGCTACTTATGAACCACTGTGTTTTCTGTCTTTTCTTGTGTATAAGATGTGCCTTTACTGTTTTTTTTTTTGAATCCAGGGCAGGACACGAGCCCAGAGAAAGCCAGGGATGTGCAGACAGAAGTCCAAACCCAGTGTCAGTTATGACCAGTGATGCCCATGGCAGCTGCAGTGCATCATAAGTGAAAAAGAAGAGTAAAACGCAGTAATTCAAACCATTCTTTCCCAGTAGAGACCCAAATTTTCCCTGGTTTCCTTTCCTCTTTAATGACTTGATTTTCTAAGAGACTCAGTAATTCAGAAGGAATAGATTTAGTTATTCATGACGGGGGGTGCGAAATAATAAAGAAATTCCAGTGAGGACTCTTGAAACTCGGGAAAGAAAAGAATGTTTATTAGCACACAGGCACAACACCTTGCCTGGTATGCCTTACTAACAATACAAAGCAATAACCCCAGGTCAAAAGAGAAGTTGCAATACATGCAAGAACATCTGGATTGTGCACTAAGCAACACGTTCAATAAAGGTACATCTGTCAAATAAACACACATCTACTGCCCTAGGTAACAGAACTTCAGAGACTACCCAGGAGTAAAGGTACAACAGAACAACCATCACTGAGCAGCATTTTGGACATGAAGCATCCTAGACAAAGACATTTGACCTTTGGAGGCAAAAACTGTAACAGGCAAATAGCTGAGAGCCAGATCCCCAAAGACTTATGAAAAGCTCTCGGTGAAGCCTAAGGTATTGTCAGAATGAGGTCTGAAGGGTTTTGCCCTTGGTGAGTAGAGTAATGAGTGGGTAAAAATGTCTCTATGGGTGAGAGTTTTACATCATCAAGGTTTAATGTTGTTGCTAAGAGTGCAAGGAGGAAAGACTGAATGTTGATACAAATAAAACAAATGTTTCTGTAAAATTCTTAAAATAAATAATAAACAAGAAGGAAAATTTGGGATAATTAACATGTCCTGAAATCAAAATCAACATGGTTTAAGTTAATAAATAATTAAAATAATTAAGTTCCTTTTTATCCTACAGAACAATAATCAGTATTAAAAACTAGGAAAGCAGAAAGAGGACGGGGACCTCCTCCTTACCCCGAAATCAGGGTGATCAGTGCCAGGTATCACCTCTCACCACAAAGATACGTGTCTGTGTGTCACAGGAATAGCCAGAGGAAAGGGACAGGACGAACACACACAGCCACTGTGAATTCTACAGGTCTAGGTTTTCATCTACAGGATGAGTACTCAGGGGCTCGGTCACTAACAACACCTGCTGGGCTCAGGGAGCAGGGCTGAGGGTGAAGGCTGGGGTGAAGGCAACTCTAACCCTGTGTCAGCGTGTGACGAGCGCTCTCCGTCGCTGAAGGGGCCGTGTCTGTGCTGCTGCCCAGGGTCCCGGCTCACCGCGGTCACAGCCGGGCTGCTACTTCTGCAGAACAAGGTGGTGGCGAGCCCGCGGGCGGGGCTGGCGGCGCTGAAACGCTTTATCCCCATCGCCGCCAGCCGCACGGCCCGCCCGGCAGGGAGCAGCCCCTCGCTGCAGCCAGGCTGGGGCTCACAAGGCAAGTGGAGAGGCGCTTCGGCCCTTCTCTGTCCAGGGAATCCTCACTCGCGGGGCTCCCTTTGCAGCAAAGCGAGTCTGTGGTGCTCCCGCGGCGTGAAAGCAGCGAGGGACAAGATCCTAAAAGACAGCGAGACCGCAGTGACAGAGTCCTCACGGGGAGCCGCGCTCCCTGGAACACCAGAGGCCAAGAGTGGGTGTGTGATGGGTGAGGTCTCCCTCTGGATGATGCGGCTGTGGTGGGCTGGCACAGGGAGCGAGGAGCTGCGGACCGCTGCGCCACGCAGGGACACCACCGGGCTCGGCTGGCCACCCTGGAGCCGGGCACAGCCTCGCACCGAGCAGGGTGCTGCTGCCGACCGACTCTTGCCACGGCCCAGACATGCGGCAGGGCTGCAGCAGAGGCACTCGGGCTGCTCGAGGAGAACGAAGCACCCAGCCCAGAGCCCAGCACTGGGTGTGTGTGCTGCAGCACAGCTGCTCACGGGGCCGCAGCCCCGGCGGGGCCTGGGGGTGACGAGGTGCATCCTCACTTCTTCCTGTGCTTTAACAAAAGCTTCGTATCCCCAAGCAAAAACATCAACGTTAGCCATCAGCAAGCCAAACATCACTGTGACCCTAAGAATTTGTAACAAATTTTGTCTCTGCTGTTGCTACAAACACAGATCAAGCATCGACTCTCCTGAATTTGACCTAAAGTGGCCAGTGGGACAAGAGGCAACCTTTGGCATACGAGCAGGATGTGCTTTCCCAAAGGGGCTGGCCTACCACATTCCCTCTGATTTCAAGCTCTGGGTGCCCGGCCCCTCTGGCAAGGCGCGCAGCTGCCGCCGTGTCCCCCCGCGGCCGCAGGAGCGCGGCACAGCCCTGCGAGCCGGCGCTGCCGCGGCTGGGGCACGGTGAGGACTTGTACCCTGTAACCCTCAGAACATGGAGCAGATTTGGTAAAACGGGGTACAGGCAGATAAAGCAGCACTTTATAGCGTACAACAGAGATGCCCATTGACACTGACAGCTGTTACATGTTCTCTTTGTTAACAAAGAAACAATAAAACCAGATTAGGAAATCACTTTTTGGACCACATTTTCCCTGTTGCTCCATTACTTCAAAGTGTTTTATGAAACTACTGAATGGTAACTGCTTTTCTACAGAAAATACACAGTCAGCTGGTTTTTGTGGTCCAAATAAACCATGCTCTTTTTTTTTTTTTTTCTCCTCATATCATGCATTGGGATGCAATCAGCTTCTTGTCAATCATTAGTCAAAAGAAACAAACACATTTTTTACAATAAACAGCTTCTATAAGTAACATTTGTACAGCAATCATTAGCCAGAGCTATTTAGAGTGTTCCTAGCTTTTCCTTCTCCCTTGCTGTCTGCTTTTCTAGTGGAGGAATTTTCCAGTATCTGTGACACTTCCCCATGCAGTTATTTACAAGGAGATGGTCCTTGTGGAGAAGAACCTTAATGAAATTTACAGTTGCTAAGGTACATTTGTAAATGCTGGCAGTCACACTCAGACAGAACGAAGGGAACTCATTGTGCAGCTCTGGGCTGGGCCAGCAGTGTAATTAAAGTGCAAATAAAGACAAAAACCACAAGCCAGGCAGGTCCATTTTTCATCGCCAGCGTTAAGAAGCATCACGACTGTGTAAGATATGTCAGATCAAATAGGCCTAAGTCACAATCTCTTTTAAATATCTGTCTCCCTGAGAGGATTTAAGGGAGGTATACGGTGAGATAGCCCTATTTCTTCAACTGGCTGAATATCATTGGAAAAGTAAGGACACTTTTCCAGCCAATTTTTGTTTTCAACAGTGCTAACACCTGTGTTTTATGCTATGATGCCCTGTACAGCATTTGAGCTCACTTCCCATGCAGCTACGACAGGCCACTCTTGATGAGGAATATGCAAGAAGTACCCACTACTGTAGAAATTACATCTGTCTACCTGGTAAGTCACAAAAGCACAGGCTCTGAAAACATTTACAAGCAGCACATTTTTTCAAACATATGCAAGTGAAAATTACTAGCTCAGATAAAAATACATAGTTTGTGTTTTCTGGCATTCAACGTTTGCCACTGACACGTTCAATTTTAGAGTGAAGTCAGTGCCAAATGGCTGAACAACCCCCCCAAAAAAAATAAAATAGACATTTTTCAAACCACCGATTCCACACAGAATGAAACTGTCACTCCAGCTCCGAGTGCTCACTGCTCATCAGCACCTGCTGCCAGGCTGACATGTATTTCTCTCCACAGTGTGTCCAGAAAGTGCTCTGTAGCCTGACTTGTCAGAGAAGCTGCAGGAGGTGCAGGACAATAAAGTGCCTCTTCCAGGGCTGTGTGCAATGTGACTCACCCTCCCCTGCACCACCCCTCTGGACCCCTCTCCTTCCCAGCTGGCAACTATTTACAACTCTTCCACCAGTCCATTTGCTCTCCATGCTGTAAATACTCTCACTGATGAAAAAGATATTTACAAATCATTTTTACAGATACAATCAGTCACCTTAGAAAAGGCTGACGAGACATTGAAAGAAGACAATGTTGCATAAAGAGTAGCATTAAATGTACAGCGGGTGTTTCGAACAACTGCAGGTCTGAAGTTAGTAGATGCTGTCTTAATATCACTCCAAAGTGGTAGATGACTGCTAAAATCCTGACTTTGGAAGAAAATGAGCACAATATGAAAACACCACAGCCATTACTGCCTCAGTGAACACACAGTTAGCCGCCAACCCAGCCACCTCACTACTCTTATTTCTCCTAATACACCTGAGTATATTACCACCATTTACATCTGTACCCTTAATTTGTGATGTGAGATGGCTGCAATGAGTGCCTGGTCACAGGAAAGTCTCCTGTTTTCCATTAAATCATGGAAATTATGCCAAACATGATCTTTGCAAAGCAGAAATCGCTTAAGCCGGGTAGGAAGAGTCCTTGTCTTTCACCTCCAGCACTCGTTTGTGTTGCCTGAGAGGGAAAGGCTGTGAGACTCTGTATCCCTTATTGGAAAAGAGAGCTGGAATTCTTCTCAGAACTCCTCTTGCTGTCTTTAGGAGGTGGCATGCATGCTTCTGTTCACTGTGCCAAAGCTGTCTGCAGGCCCTGCGGCGGGGCGGGCGCGTCAGGCGGGGAGCCGGGGCTCGATCTTCAGGGACAGCTCGTACAAGGTGTCCTCGTCGATGATCAGGGTCTTGTCCAGCAGGTAGTGAGTGACCTGGGATGGGGAAACACGGATGGACAGACTGTGTGACACTGACACAGGAATCTCCCAGATTTCCTTTCCCTTTCAGTGCATTTTGGATCCTGAGATCCCCCTGTGTTGTTTCCTTGAGAAACCAAGCAGCTCCTTGGAATGCTGCTGGCATAAAGATGCACCTGCAGCACTCAGGGAATTCATTGGGATTAATTCCTCTTAGGAATGGGCAAATCCTTTGACAGGTTACCTCAGCCCAAGCTGCTCATCTGGAGTCTGAGATGAACCTTCTCTGAAGGCACAGACCATCTTTGGTCACAGCTGCATCACTCCCGGGAAGGACAAAGGGAAAAGGACCTGCAGGATGCCTCAGCAGGCGCTCAGGGCATCTCCTGACCCTCAGCCCAGGCTCTCAGGGCAGGGAGAACACACCTCCCTCTGACCCCCTCTCACCCTCGAGGGCTGCAATCCCCAGAGACCTTCCAAAGGAGCAAAAAACTTCCTTAGAAGGCATCAAACAAAGAGTCCCTGCAGGATGAGGGACTCACCGCCCCAAGGACCTGTCCATGTGTCTGTCTGTCCTCTGCCCCACGCGTGGGAGCAGAATACACCACCTGTAGCTCTCAGTGCCAGCTGTACCTCCCAGGGAATTGCTGCCACAGCGCTGATTCCAGCAGCAGGCAGGAGCCTTACCTTCTGCTGGTGCTCGATGCGGTAGGAGGTCTGCTGGAACTGCCGTATTTCCCTGATAATATGTGAGATCTTCCAAAAGAACACAGGCATGTCAGTGCAACCACAGCTTGACTTCAGCTCAGCCACACAAAACAAGAATTTTGCACCAAATTCTTCCATTTAACTTGGGAGGAGGGAAGGGAAGTTCAGGGAAGTTCAGGGAAGGGAAGGGAAGTTCAGAGAAGTTCAGGCAAGGCAAGGCAAGGCATCATCTCCCAACAGCTCCCAAGGAGTTCAGTTTCCCAAATCAAGCATTTGTTCCTCAGTCAGCCCTGAGTGAACCACCCTGGCTCTCCCCTCCCCATAATCAACCTCCCTGTTCCTTGCCTCGAGTGACTGCTGCAGAGTGTAGCCCTAAGATGGGCACTAAGCTGAGAGGAGAGGAGAAATTTCCATGCCTCCCTCCGAGGAGCTGTTACAAAACAGCATTACATGGCAGTGGGAGAAACATCAACTTGGAAGTGCTTTTCAGATAGACCAGAGCACACTTTGAAAAGAACATTGTGATTACTGCTTCCTGGTGAATCACTGCATTGCTGTAATTCTGGTTATTTTAAAAAGCTTTTTGTTGCTCCTTCACGAGCTTCAGGCAGCTGCTTTTGCTGTCATTTCTCAGGAAGTAAACTGGGGACAAATTCAGCCCGTGAAAATACCCAGCCTGCCAGAAGGTGGTGATAGAAGACTGGGTCCAGGAATTGCTGCTCCACTCGCTGCCTCACTTGCACAACACCAAAGCACCTTCTCCCGAGTTACATTCAGGGGAGTTACAATGCAATCAATAATTAACTCACACAATTAAACACCTGTTGGCGAAGCATGTAAGAAATAACTGAGTATTACCATTCTCATTTTGGAAAAATTGACAAGGCCTTCCTCAGTGAAGTTGGGTGTTCCTTCCTCAATAAATGCCAGGTCAGTCAGGTACATCCCAAGGTAGGGAACAGCAGGCGGGTTGCAGCTGTAAATCAACAGATCAGATTATTTTCCCGTAGCTACATTTGCAACTGCATTTTTTTCTAACTCGCACAAACTCTTTATTTCTTTGCCCACTTGTAATCAGTGGGTTGCATTCCTTTCCAGGACAAACAGCTCCTCTGCCTCTGCTTGAGCTGTGTTTGCTCTGCCTGTGGCAAATTGAATGCATTCTGCCCAACATCTAATATTAAGAGCATTTTTAAAATACACGATTAATTATTCTGGCTGTTCAGTTCTCAGCTTCTCAAGACCACTTGAAGTAGTTGTGCCACTCGATTCTGAAAAGCCTGCTTCCAATTACAGAACTCACAAAAATCCAGGTTTCTGTACAGCTGGAATCAGTACATAAACTGTAGAACACTTGACACGGAATATCCTGGATACCAAAACTACAGAATCTCAAAGGCAACCCAGCAAATCAGTGAAAGAACACAACACTCAAGACTGCTGCACAAAAGAAGCAGGCTGTTTTCCAGCAGGCTGGGAGGCCACAGGAGAAGAAATACCCCTGTGCCTTTGTTCTGTCCCTATGTTCCTCTCATAATTTATTGTCAGAAACATAATTTGTTGTCATATGAATGGGTCTGTGACCTGACACAGGCTTAGTCCCAAGCCCTGAACTTCTTAACCAGAACAATCCTGTTTTTCATAAAAACTTGTATTTATAAAGGTGACTTTACACTTATTGAAAAAGTATTTCAGTGTACATAAAACCCCAACGGGGAACATTCACACAGAAAAATAGTTTAATTTGTTGCAGTAATTTTTTGGAGCTACCATGTTTATCCATCAGGGGTATTAAATCACAGCATATTCAGCAAAACAATAATGCCAAATACAACCAACCTAGATTTTAAAAGGTTATTAGGCAAAAAATATATTCATTATTAAAGCTTATTCAAAGGCAATTAATCTTTAACATGAACTATCCACTTCTTATAACAAAACACAGTTGTATACTGTAGGGAGGCATACTTTTTGAGCATTTCTCTCAGGTTTTTAAATCTTCCTTCAGATGACACAGTCTTCTGAAGCTTGTCCATGAGAGCTTTTGTCTAGAAAGAAAATGCGTTACAAGTGTCATAACGTGAGTGACTGGAATAAGACTGTGGCAAGGTGTAATTCACTTATCATCCCCACCCCATTTTCAGGAGTAATACAGCAGGCATCAGGAGTTGAGCTTTACTCCACTTCCTCCTGTCTGTCTGAAAATGGAGATTAGGCAGCTTTAAGGATTTTCCTGTGAGTGGTTCACAGAACCTGTATTTATGCTAATAGTATTACCCTGCAAAGGGAGGAAAACCCACAGGTTTATTAAATTAATGGTCAGGAATTCGGTTTGCTGTGCACACAAGAATATAGCAGATCCTACACGTTGCTGAGGATCCTCAGCTGCATTTGATGAAGTTGGTGACAGCCAGGGGTGTTCCTTGCCTTGGAGTTTGCACTGAGTTGATTTTGCCTCCAAGTTCCAGATAAAAGCTGAGTATGTAGATGAGAATATATTCATGTCTTACACAAATCACTTTCAGTGGGCATCATCAGACCCTGGCTCCTTCTTAAGTGAAATAAATTTGATTTTCAGCCTGTTTTTGCTACTGACTTGAGACTTCAGTGTAGAGAACGATGAGAAATTCATCATATTTGAAACTGAATTTCCAATTAAGAGAGAGCTGTAGGCAGACAGAGTCACTTTCTTCTAAGCAGCAGGCTGATGAAAAACCCAGATTGCATTCCCAATAGGTGCCAGAGGACTGTGCCACAACATCAATCTGCTGTGGGTTTGGTTTTTACTTTTTTAATTGAAAAGTTTAAAAATCAAAAGAATTCTACCCATATAACTTTTTAGAGGTAAACTCACTTATAACAGTTTGCATTTAAAGCATTTTTAACAGATTTTTTAAATAGAAGAACACAGCAGCAGCTATGAAGCAGCTGAGAAAAAGCCAACTGGAGAAGGTGGTACAGTCAGAATGAAATGTAATTGTATTTCTCTGAACCACTTAGAACACAGAACATGAAAGACTGGATTATCTACATCCTGACAGGTCTTTTTTTCATGTGTTTGTCTTGTTTTTGAGGCTGGCAGTCATTCTCACATTCTTATGCTGACATTCTCAGCAACCAGGTTAGGGTTAAAGAGAGGTGTTCACTGCACCTGAACTTGAGCTCCTAAATGAGAAAGAAGCCTTTTTATCAACAATCTCCTACTGGGTCGAAAAAACTCGTGAATTTGAGAGGTTCTGACCTTCCTTCAGGCTTTCTGCACAGGCAGTTCCTATTTTAGGCACCTGGCCAGACTTTAACCACAGCTTGTAACCACCCAGAAGTGTCTATCAGAAAATGCCTAAATTTAGTTTACTTGAATATTTCAGCACTTCAGGCCCAATAGTCTTTGGCACCCGCCAATGATGTTGGAAACAGTTTGTTTTTTAACAGATAAAAAAGTTAACTACAGAAGACCTGGACAGGAGATGCCAGTTCCAGGTGGTGGAAAGGCAGAAATACTTGCAGGAGGGATCCTGTCTCAAGCCCTGGACACGGTGACCGATGGAATCTGGACCCCCCCGCCCGTGGCCGTGTCCTTCTCACCTGTTTGGACACCTTTGCCCAGGTTTTCTTGAGCCTGTAGATGGCACTCCTGTTGAGGGCCGAGGTGATCTCCAGCACGCCGTTGTAGTTGTGCAGGCAGCGGCAGATGTCGGCCACCGCCACCCACTTCTCGATGGCGCTGGCCCGCGAGGGCACGTCGGCGTAGCTCATGATCTGCGAGGCCACCAGGTTGCTCATCTGGCCACGAGGAGAGGCAGGGACTCAGGGCAGTGAAGCACAATCCCTTCTAACGTATCACGAATTAATGGACAAGGCAGAAAACCCCCAACCAGCACAGGACAGAAATGATGGCTCTTGATAAACCCGGGGAGCCCTGAAAGCAGAGCTTGAGGCAGGTGCAGGGGATGGTGATAGCACAGAAGGGTTGTGGATGCCGTGGGAAGGTCTCCAAGCCTCCAGTGATAAACCTGATTGGGAAGTCTCTCAGTAAAATTCAAGGAAAATAACAGAGACTGAAGACATGCTTAGGGATACAACGGGCATCCATTTAGCAGAATTGGTGTTACATTCCTCTGGAGAAAATGCAGTTTCTTCAGTAGGCTGAAAGGCACTGTGCTGCAGCTTAAAATGTTCTACTCTCTTAAATTGCCACTGAAATGCTGAGTAGCAATTATTGGAAATGAGAATCTTCATCTGCTTTGATTTAAATGGTTAATTACAAAGAGGCTGCAACATCCAGTCACTACCAGATAACATATTACATCACATTGCAACAAAACCCAGTATTTTTGCTCCAGAGGTCAGAGACAGTCCATGGGGTTCCTAGAAAGCAAATCTGTATTTGAGAGTACTTACATCATTAAAATGTTGACTAGTTTTCATAATATAGGGCGTTCTCTCATTTTTATCCATTTTCATCCAGCCCTGCCCAAGGAACTCTCTAGACATTGATGGGAGAGAAAAAAGCCAACAAAATCTTCATAAACACAGCACAGAGCCTGTCTGTAACCACAGAGCCTAAGCAGATTTCAAGGATACCTCAGTTTGCTGTAAGCTAATAACACAGCTTTACACTAATTCCAGCATCTCACTATACCATTTTTAATGCTGTCTGAAATGGCAAATGTCGTAAAGAAGATTTCTTTTTCTCTTAATCCCCTCTCCCCATCGCCCCACCCCAATTTCCTGCGCTGTGACCCTATTTACACCACGTTATCCTTTCAGGTGTGACACCCTTCTGTGAGGAGCTGAGCCCGGGCTGTGGTGGCTGCCCAGCCCCAGGGCCTGGCCCCCCCAGGGCACACTCACTCGTAGGGGATGCTGCGGAACACGACGTGGTCCAGCAGGGTGATCTGCTCCGCCAGCTCCATGGCCGACAGCGTCTCAAAGCACTCGGGCTTGGGACAGTCTGGCTGCAAAAGCAAGGAGAACACTGAGGGCTCTCTCTCTGTGCCACAGGGCATGGGCAGCTGCCTGTGAGCCTTCAACACAGGGCTGTAATTAACTCCGGGATAAGGAGAAATAGGAATTAATGACAATTGCAAAAGACACAAACACCAGGCTGGAAACTCACAGAGCAGCAGGCACACACCAGCTCAGGAGTACGAATGTAGGTTAATTAAACTCTGCATATTCTGCACTTATAATTTCTTATATATTAATATCTTTCCCTTTTTAAAAATTGTGATATTTATGTCCAAATACCAAGGCTTTGACATGTCCATTTTTGATATGGGCTTCAAAGTCTTACAATCTCTAAACTGAAATGGACATTCTCGGTATAAAAGAACAGTATATCTGTCCAGAAATACTGAACATGCTGCAGTTGTGTTACATTTTATTGACTCAAACCCACAACATTTCTGTAGGAGTCTTTATGTTGAACTTTCGAGATGAACTTACCATCTGAATGATATCCTCTATTTTCAAATGGTTGTCATCTTGATCATCTTGAGAAAGAGTCCTGAAAAATAAAATAGCAGAACATCCTATATAAATAAAATTGTCCATGGTTATGGGAAAACCTTATCATAGACCATCAAAATGGTTTATCTCAAATAAATCCTAGGACTGCAATTGAGGAGGTAAAGAAAAAAAATATCTGTTACCTAAAAATTCGTGTCTTGCTTTAAGTAAAAGTGTATCAACTGTTACATCAGAGACATGTAAGGTAAAATATTTCCATGGAGGTTTATTATCTCTCAGCTAATGAATCCTGGAAATGGTGCTGTTCACTGTCCCACACCGAGCTCAGAGTGTGGAAATGGACTGCAAACTGCAGCTTTTACGTGTAGTAAGGACATGATTTCCTTTCAGTAATGAAAGTGTTAATGAGTGTTTCCAATTCTGCCACAGAAAACCCGTGATTACTATGGTTATTTCAGAGTCATGGGTCAAAAATTAACCAGGCAAAAGTAAGCATTGATTGAACACCATCTACCCTGATGTAGCATATTGGCACATAATTACAAGATCTTAGCTCTTCCTTTGGAAAACTCAAAGTTTCCAAGAAACTTTGAAAACACTGCATTTATGTAGTATAGGAGTGAGAAGATTTAGGGAGCAGGTGCATAGGTTAGAATGTAAAAGGCTGTCTAAAAGGACACAACAACGTGCCCAGAACTCGCTGGGCTGGTTCCCCTTGTGGGGAGGTTTGGTTTAACATCAGGGTGAAGGTGTAGGTACAGGTGGGCCCTGGGTCAGGCTCTCTGCAGAGGGTCCTGCTCAGCTGAATTCCCCAGGACAGCTCAGTGACCCTTCCCAAAGGCCTGCAGATGACTTCAGAAGGACACCCACAGCAACAGGTCCCTCCAGTTCCCTGCTGCTGCACTCTGTAGGGCAGACTCTGCAGGGACCAGGGAAAGGGACAAGGGGGAAGCATCACCTTGCCTGGACACCTCAGCTCGGGGGTGAGACATGAATTTGTACCAGGTGGGTGTGCAGGAAGCTTAAATGCCCAGCACACCAGGTTCTTCTGCTGGGGGCTGCTGCTGTTTCCTCTTGGTTTGCCCAGCTGAGGGCTAGGCTAAAATCAAATGCAGATACACACAGACAGGATCTCAGAAACCTCCCTCCCTTCATTTGCAGCCTTCCACATCCACACAAAACACTTTTTTTTTTAAATTGTAAGGGCTGGAAACACCTTGTGTCTGATGGGCAAGGCGTGTTTACCTCTCCAGGAGAACCCTAAGCTTCTGGCCGAGACAATAAGGGAGTGCAGCCTCTGTCCCTGTTTGCAGGCAATCTGTCCTGCAGGGCAGCTTATTTTGTGCTGTACCTCCTGCCTGGGTGCCTCAGGAAGCTGCTGTTCATCCTGTGACAAGAGCCTGTGGCAATGAAAACCACACAGGCCCTGCCCCTCTGCCCCAGGTATTCTCATCAATCTTGTAAAATCCATCATCTGAGTTACTGAAATATAACTTTATGTTGGATCAGGTTCTCGCCTTTGATATAGAAATCATTGTATTTGCTTAATATGAAATAAAATATGAAACATGGGATTCTGAAAAGATTGAAAACAATTACTTTTTCCCCATCTTTGCCTCCTGATACTCTCTACCATGACATCTCATGTTTTATGTAGATTTTCAACCTCTCATTCTAAACAGATGCTTCTTCTCTAGCACAGTGATCTCATTAAAAAAAAACCCCACACCAAAACCAACTTTCCTTTTATCCATAAATATTCTACAATGAAATCTGCAGAGCACAGATCCCTAGACTGGATAATGGTGTTTTTTTGGATAGCATCAATAGCAGCTTCCACTTCAGTCTGTGCTGTTGCCAGCTTTGGGACACCCGGTTTCTGCAGAGGACTGGGCTGACCAGCCCTGCTTGGACAGCTCCCACGGCACTCCCTGCAGAGCTCCTGTGAGCTGGGAAGAAGCAGACCCTTGTGAAAGAGTCACGAGAGAAAGCAAAGGCACAGAGGGGCTCTCCTGAGCGGTGTCACCCTCACGGAGGACTGAACAGGGTGACACCTCCAGTACCTTCAGAAATGAAGAAAATAGAAAAGAACTAAATTTCTAATTCTTAGAATCAGCAAGATTCTCTCTCTCTCTCTCTGTGTCACACATTTCCTCATGCTTGACCAGCCCAAATATTAAAATAATTTTCTACTTGAAAATATTAACATGTGTCTCCTCCTTCCTTTGTGGTACATAAAGCATCTAAAAATATTTAAAAGCTAGTGCAAGGTAAAGAGCTTGAAAAATGTTGTTCAGTGAGATCATACAAGGCAGAAAAATTGTTCATCCATCACATTTTGACATCTGCATATCCCTGGATTTCATTTATGTTTAGTCTGAAGAAGAAGAAGGAAGAGCTGTTTCTTGAAGCAATCTGTTTTTCTCCAGATAGAATTATCTACCAAATTTATTCACTGCTGTTCAGTCTGAATTTATACCTTCCTGCTTCATTATCAATTAAATTTTATCTAGGTTTCAGGGGTTAGTAAATAAGGCGGATGAAATCTCAAGCAAATCGTACATTGATAGGTTTGCCTAGCTTTCAGAACACATACTGAATTTAAAAAAGCTCTTTTACCCTGAAGAGAAACCCTGTCAGTCCACACAACATAAATCCCATCATGCAAGAAATACCAGCTGCTTTGTTTGATGACTCAAGGCATGAGGCAGCTCAGCATCTCCCATCAACATTTTCCTTGTCATTCATATTCTAAACAGAGCCTTTCCCAGAGCTGACCATGATGGATCTTTGGAACACAAGCCAACCCTTCCTGCTCCTCTGATCTCTGCTGATAAGGGGATGGATTTTCCAAGGAATGCCTATGCTTATACTTGGGCATGCATGCAAAGGCTGGGGCAGTTTGTAAAGAGACATATTTTTACCCAATATCCTTCAAGCAGACATAAAAAATACCAATGTTAAGCCTCAGAAAGCATGAACTTTCTTTCTGAGTGTTTGAAATTGAATTTTTGACAAGAAATGCTTGTCCTAAGCCCCTTCTGCATTTGTCAACCTTTCAGATTTAAGAGTACACTACAAAAACTGAGATGTGGGCAAGCCGAGGCCTACAGTGACAGCTGACAGGCAACCCAGAATTCTGATAGAACACATGTTTTAGATAAAATGCCTGCAGCAAGCACCTCTGCAGAACAACAAAAAAGCCTATTTTATAGCACTCACTTAGCAAGTGGGTGAGTGACTATTTTTATGAAGGGAACATCAGCTGGATTACTCCTTCTTCCCGTTTTCAACCTGTCCCAGAGAAACCTTTTGAATGAAAGTTTCATCAAAACTTCTAGTTACAACAGATCTGTGCTTTCTTATGAAAAGCATGCTGTCAGAAATCTTCAAACAAATTGGTTTCTAACAACAGCAAAAAAAGCCCTTCAGTTCCAGGTAATTCATGTTTTCCCCTCTAAGCTGTGTTAGAGGAAAGGTCTCAATTCAGAAGAAAAGCAGGAAGATGACATCTCTCCAAGGAGCTTGGCAAAGGCTGAGCAGCTTTTCTCCAAGCCAGACACTGAACAGGGACCAAGAGAAGAACACAAAGCCTGGGAGCACCTCTGCACGTTCTGCAAGAGGACAGACCCTGGGTGCCTTTAGGACATCCAGGGGGATTCAGAAGTCCCTGCCTGTGTTCTGTCACTGTCCATGGAGGAAGAGCCAGGATGCCTAAATTCAGAGATTTTTGGTGGAGAGGATCTCCTCCATGGCAGGGAGTGGCTGTGGCAGGGATGCTGCATTCCCTGTCTGCACTTTGTTTGGTGGTTCGGTGCTTCAGGTAAACACAGGGTCCCACTAGAGGGTTCTTTAGTACTGCAAGCCCTTCGTAATGGCCCTCAGAGCCCATGGATGGCTGAATGAGCTCAGGAAATATTTTTTTTCCATTGCAGGCCCTCTCTTAACACTCAGAACATTGACTGCAACCCGACAGGACAGAGAATCCCCACTGTGATGCAGAAAAGGGAACGATGCTCTGGGGGGGACCCTGCAGGACGTGCAGCCTCCTCAGGGTGGCTCAGTGGAACCTTGGCCCCAAGCTGAGCAGCTCTGGGTCAGCAGGAACGTGGTTCCCCCTGCAGTAAACAGTGCTCTCTGGAGACAAGAACCAGCGAGAGCTCTCCCAGTCTGGGGCAGAGCAGGTTCAGTGCTTGGCCTGACCTTCTGAACCAGCCACGGCAGCACGGGGGCACAGAACAGACCCCGTGCCATCACATCCTCCTCTTGCACCACATGCACCACTTTTGTTTCTAGTGGAAATGTAGAAAAAGGTTTTTTTCCTCTGGCACTAGAAACATCTTTGCCCTCTGGGTTCATGCAGTTGTGCTGTCAGACAGGACGCAGGCAGGTCAATGTCATCTCTCCTGACTCTGGTCCTTTCTCATCCCCCAAGAAACCACTTCCAGGACTGTACAAGGATGTTTTCCACCCACCAGAACAGCTAAACTCCCTGACAGAAGCTACTCCCCCATTTTATATTCTGATTATTGCAAAGTTAAGTTGTCAAAGAACAGCTAGTTCTGCCTCTGAACCCACCACCACACTGAGGAGCTGGAGGGAGCAGAGGGACCCCTGCATGCCCCAGGACCTGAGACGGTGCCAGAACTGAGTGCTCACAGTCTCCACAGGAGAGCAGGTCCCTGCTTAGACCAGCAAGTCCATCAGGGTTTTTTAAAGCTTACAAATATTTCTGTTTTAACAATGTGCAATGAAAATTAAGGACTGTGGAACAGCAAAGGAACGGGCCCTCCTGTGCCAGTATCACAGATAAAGTTACACACAAACAGCAGATTATTCTTTCTATCCTGTAATTCCTTTTACTCAGCTGACTGTATAGCCTTGATGAGAGCCTGTATCTCCAGCAGCAATTACAGTGCTTTGTTAAACTCTGGAAATCACTCTTAATTACCAGACATTTCCCTGAGGTGATCTGAACACCTTCCCCTTCCAGTGAAAGGGTGAGAAATTGTCTTGACATTTAATTCACATTGAAGTAGGATTGAAATATTTCACATCAAGTTGTCCAGCATCCATGTATGTTTAGCAGCACGGACAGTCTTCAAAAGCAATAAAGGAGCTTTTAGCCAAGGCTAAAAGAAAAAGCTTTTTTTCCCTTCTTTTTCTCTTTGAAAAAGAAACAGAGCATGAAATTTCAGAGAATGGTCAAAAATCCAGTCTGAATTTTTAAAAAATTCAGAAAAAAGGAAATATCTGATGAACTGCATTCGCTGGTGTATCAGGCAGTGTGCTCAGGTACTCAGTAATCAGTTCTAGGAGGGAAGAGAGGACAAACAATAACAACCATTTGCTAGCACAGCAGCAAAAAGATGCAAACAGACAATTCATACTTTCCACATAAATACAAAAGTCAATTTTTTGATGCAACTGCTAGTGGAAATTGGCTACTCTGGAACTGGGTACAGGAAATTGTTGACCAACTTGTATGGTAAAGGCATATAAATCCATCCCAGTACTCTGTCAGGAACAGCCAACCCAGGCTTGTTTTCAAACATTTTCTTCAGAAACTGAAAGTTTTTAGGTAATTTTTCCCACTGTGAGTAGAACCTTTGCTGTCACACATATTATCAAAACCCATGTCATCCTCATCCTTCTTGCTCTTTTGACTTGCTGTTTCTTCCAAAGAAACACATAAAACAAACTTAAAATTTTTACTTGGAATAGCACCACACAGGGTATTATGAAAAGGAGGATTATTTTTATTTCTGTAAAAAGAAAGGTGCTTTTAATAAGAACTTATCTGTGTTTCTTATCTTTTGTTTGATATGTGTCCTCACAAGTGAACAACTTTTCAGCCTTTTTTTTTTTCACGTATCTGTGGGGAAACCTGTCAAATGGTCTTAGAAAATGCAGGCATACTCTATTTATTGCACCCTTATTGGCTTACCTGTAGAGTGCTTACAGAAATGTTAACAAAGCACACCATAGATGTATCTATGTTTTCATGATGTTTTCTTTTAATCACTCCTCAGTCTTTAAATGTTTCAACTAATCTATTTAATCACTGCTTGGTCTTTAAATGTTTACTGCTCCTCAGTAATGTGAAACGATTTACATGAAAATCAGTGGCTATAAAATATTCACACTTCGGGGACAGAGCTGTTTTCACTCATAGTTGAAGGCTGAACTCATGGCTGTCAGCTGTTCTGCAGCAAAGTTTTCCAATACAGGTATTTTTATGAATGAAGCTTAAAACAGGCCCTGTTTTATGGCTCATACAACACTTAGTAATCCTTCAAAATTAAATAGTCTGGAGGAAAACCCAACCCTGTGAATTCTATGACACCCAGTCCCCCAGCTATGTCACTCTGTGCTGCAGTTAATCTGTGAAATAATTAGAAATGCATTTACCTCAGAATGTTTGCAGTAGCCTTCCTTTCTTGTGGCAGAAGGTCGGGGTCTCTCAAAACTTCCTCCAGCAAATTTAACACATTCATTTTCAGCTCGTTGTTCAGCTCAAAATCCTAAAAAGGAAAAAAAAATTGACTTCCTTTAGTCCTAACAGTACTGATCAAACAGCTGAAAGGGTATCCTTTAATGGGTTTGCATTTTTTTCCAATTAGGTTTGAATTCTTTTTTTTTTTCTTTTTTTTTCTATGTTTGAAAATATTTAGAGAAAGCTGCAGTAGCGAACTGGCCACAAAAGCAGGATCTCCCAAAGGCTGCAATTTTTCTCCTTTCTGACCCTTTTCTTTTGTGTGGAGATGGGCTGATCAGTCAAGCTTTCTTCTCTGAATTGTCACCTACATCTGACCACAACCCACAACATCCTCTCCTGTCCTCTGTGTTTCTCTGCAGCTCTGGCACCACTGCCCAGCCAGGCAGGGCACTGGGCTCCCTCTCACTGCTTTCTTGAGTTTCTCTGCTCATCTGCCTCCCACTCTGCTATTTCTTATCTCATGCCCACCCTGTTGGATAGGTCTGCTTTTTGTGGACTACTCAAACAAATAAGTTCTAAACTTAATGAGCTGGCCCTGCACCAAAGAGCTTCAGCATTTTAATTACCTCTGGGGCAGACTGATACCTGACACAGGACTGCGATTCAGGGACATGCAACAGCCATTTATGCTGATCTCTGAATTTGGAGAAACCGTGAGAGGAGAGGATTAGACATTCTACAATCACAGAATGTACAAGATTTGAGGTGGGAAGTTACAGGCAAGGCTTGGGGTAGACTCCAAAAATTCTTGTATTCAGCTCAAAGCTAGCATTTTCATAGGAAAACTAAACCCAAACCCTTCAGCTGCCTGGTGCATCACAGATCTTCCTTGATAACCCACAGCTACTTGCAAGCAGGACCACGTGTGTGCAGAGCTCCCTCTTGTTTCCATGGGAACAGGAGGCACGAAGTTACTGAAAATGGGGACTATTTGGCATCTCGGCACACGAGCATTGTATTTCATTCCCAAGGAACACTCCTGTGGTGAGGGGCTCTGGAGATGTGTGCCCCTGGGAGCAGCAGAGGCAGCCCCGGTGAGCACACCCCACAGGAGGCGGCGGGAGCATCAGAGCACTCCCGCAGCCCCAGAGACTCGTGGAGCCTCACTGGAAATGGGAGGGAACAGCTCCGACCAGGAGGGGAACGAGTGCTCCTCACAGGAGCTGCCACAGACACCCTCACTGCATTTTTGAGAGGGGTTATTGCTCCAATGTCAGCGCTCAGAAATCGCCTGCCCTGGGCATTTCCCTCCTGTTACAGCACCCTCTCTTCACTCTTCAAGAGTCTCCTCACCTGGGCCTCAGCTAATTAATAGTCTGAACCGATTAATATCTGTGTTTTAATTTTTTTGGAAGTGTTTATCCATATTTGAGGGTGTTGAAGGATGGGAAGCTGCAGCATGGAGCTTTGGATGGGGTATGAAACATTCCGTTCAAAGCCAAGCAAAAATAATTTCTGGGCACTGCACTGTGTTTGTTTTCTGAAATACATTTTGTATAGCCACGCTCCGAAATGCCTCCCCTGGGAGCTGTTTTAGCCTGTTTGCAAGACAAGGCAAGAGAATCTTTTCATATAGTTAGGGTATGGAAATGGGACTAATTACTGAAAACATGAGGAATGTAACTAAACTACATGACAGTACTGTTCACTCCAGCGATTTCGAGAAGAAAATAATGTGAAATGTAAAGCTATCAAAATTTAGTTAAAGGAGAAACCTTGAGTCTGCACAAGCCTAAGTGATCAGTGGAATTAATGTCAGTGTTTGTCCTGCAGCTCAGGGGCAGACACTGTATAAAAGAGGATGGGTACCTCTGCAAGCTGTGATACAAAAACATGAGTAGAGCAGGTGTCCAGGAGGTGACACATCCACCACCCTCATTCAGCACTGCTGCGTAAAATCCTCGGGCAGATCACTTCAGCGTGCTCAGGATTTAATCTCCAAGCGCAGCTTTCGAACCACAGCTGGTTGATTCTTTTCATTACTAGGTATTTTCTCTCAAGATGTCTTGCTTTGCTGAAACCAAACCTACGGCCAAAAAAGTCTAGAATTTAAAAAGTTTTATCATTGGCCAATAGGATGGGGAAGCCTCACCTGTAATTGTCAGATCCCGCCAAACTAAAGCATTTCCAGTTTTTGCATGCTTACATGCTAATTCTTATACTAATGAGAATTAATACATTGGTCATTACCAGTAGATTGCTCATTCTACTGAGCAATCTCCACGAGGTGGTAGAGCTGGAATTGCTGGGGAAACTCAAATTTGTGGGTTTCTTTTTTAAAGCAATGTCATCTGTTTCTTACAGTGTGACGAGGAAAGAAAAACTCCTATGAAAAAAGGTGGGAATCAGAAGAAAAATAAAGAACCAATCTCTCTTTCTAGTGAAGGTCATTATCTAAGTGGTACTGAGATTCCAGTGTGATGAGCGATATATAAGAAAAAATAGGGAAAATATTGCATTTACACATGTTCATGTACTTAACTTTTGTGAAGAAAGGTTAACATAAGAATGGTACAAACACCAAAATACTTAGCAACCAGTTCTAAGTATAATTCAAAAATAACTAAATAACTCTAAATACATGCAGACTATATCTATGTGTATTATGGGTGTCATATATGAATATTTATCTGTTTGTACCACAGAACACTTAGATCCACAGGTAGCTATTTATGGCTCTAGACATATGTGTATCACAGCTCTCTACATAATTTTACACCACTTTTTTGACTTCTGGTTGAAATTTACGCATCAGAGAAGGAATACAGTTGGTCAGACAAGAGTCATTCAATTTTCCAGCAGGCACGTTTCAATCTGACAGTGGTTTAGTTCTTCATGAGAGGGTCACGTACCTCTAATACATTTTAGAGTCTACAGTAGCCTCAAGAATTGTGGGTATTACTCAGATTCAGAATCCCTGGCCAGAAGAAAAGAGAGTGCAGCAGAGGCAGCAGAAAGCAAGGAAGAAAAATCGTGCTAAGGTGCCTTTTTAAACCAGAAACAGTAGATTTACTGTCAGTGGTTTATACAGAGAATGTATTTTCAGTATTTGACATGAGCTCAGTGAAACCCCAGAAGCGTTTTCTCTCCCCTTTCTTTGAATGCTCCTCAGGGAGAGGAAATATTCTGCATCTTAAAAACGTGGGGAACAACAAATAATCCAGACAAGTAAAATCGAGCTAAATCATGGGAACCTGATTTCTGTTTGAGTAGGCCAGTGAGAAGGACTACAAAAGGACAGGTGGGAGGGAAGAAAGAGGCATGAGGGAAGAGAGATCTGCTGGAAGACTGTTGGCAAGAAATTTGGAATATTTTTAAGTAGATGGGGATTGCCTTACAATTTTCATGTATCTGTTTTCATGCCAAAAAGAAAACAAGTGATTATTTCAATGGCAGCAGATGAGTGAGTCTTAATCACGTGCACAGCAGATCAAACACGTTCTGAGTTATGTGAAGTTACTCCGCTGCTGCAGTCCTCTACTACAGTATTTAATTTTGAAGCAAAAAAACTACACTTCACCTACCACACACAGTTGTGTTGAGCAAAATCTGTACCAATTCATATGCAACAAAACATTGGCACAGGTGGAAGGCAGAGATAAATGAAATTATGACTGGCTTTCAGGGAAACTCATCCCTGATCTTGAAATAAGTCCGGCTTACTTCAAGAAACAAGCGAGGGGTGGCAGCGCTGTCCTCGAGTTCAGTGGCAGTGAGTTTCGAGCGCAGAGGCGGGCGGTGAGGAGTGCCAGCCCTGGCTGCACAGCATCAGTGCCGGCTGTCAGAGCCAGGCCAGCAGCAGGAGCTCAGCCCCGGGGCAGAGCACAGCCCTGCGCGGAGCGCTGGCAGCGAGGGCGCTCTGAGAGCCCCGCGCTGGGCGCTGCCGAAGCGCCGGGCAGCCAGGAGCCCTCCGGGTGCAGCAGCGGTGGGGCAGAGCCCCGCTAGCCCCGGGGGCTGACCGCAGGCCTCAGGGCTGGCCGCTAGCCCCGGGGGCTGACCGCTAGCCCCGGGGGCTGACCGCAGGCCCGGCTCCCCTCTGCGGGGCTGTGCCAAAGCACAGGCTGGGGCGCAGCAGTTCAGGGCATCGGTACCCACTTCAGGCACGCTGGGTCTCCTCACCAAGCGGCCAAGAGCACGCTCAGAGCTCACAGAGGCTCCTGCTCTGCCTCTCCGGGCAGCCCCCCTGGCTCCTCACCATCTGCAGCATCACGGCTGCTCGTTTGGGAAAGAACCCCAAAAACTTCTTTGCTGTTTCGAGGCAGGGGCCGCAGGGTCCCAGAGGTTCATTTGCAATGCAGTTATAATACAGTGTATCTTGCTAAGTGTGGCTTCGGTGTAATGTATTCATATTTCTACAACATACTTGCTATAAAGTCACCAGATATCTTATTCATTACTTTATGCCATTTAATATGAGCTACGTGGGGCTCATATAAAGGATTTTCCATCTATTTTTTTTATTCCAATGAAGTAGAAAGAAATTGAATTGGCCAATTCATGTGAGCAAATGCTATTTTTAACTAACTGAAGTAATCTTTTCTTGGACAACCCTCTGTACCCAGGTGCTCTCCCCAGCCCCCAAATGCTATCAGTAACTCCCTCTGGCAATCCTCCTGCTGAAAACCCACCACAGCTCCGTGGGTATGACCACAAGCATGAGCTGCAGCAGATAATGTCACAGCTGGAGATGGGTAGGCATCAGGCACAGATCATGACCTGTATTTTCAAAATCGAAGCCATGGTCCTCTCCCCAGGCCTTGTGGTAGCTCTGTAACTCACTGACACTGTCTGGCAGCTGGAGAGTTTGTGGGAGAACTGTTCCAGCTGAGATCTTCAAAGAAGCCATTGGGAACAAGCCCTCAGCTGTCACTCAGAGCTGAGAAGGCTGGAGAGGCCGGATGTGAAAGCTTTCTCCTTAGACAAGCTCCACTTCAATCTGCTTGCCACAGGAGCAGAAAAAGCTTCACTTGCAACACAAGAGTTTAGAAAAAAAGCAAGGACGTATCCTTAAATAAAACAAGGCTGCAGGACCTCACTCAGATAATGAAAGTCATACTGAGACACTCTGCCCCTGGCCCCCTTTTGCCTTCCTGTTTTTCCACCTCTGCAGGAGCCAGTGAGAGTTTTATCCTCAGGAGCCTTTTCTGTCCCCACCAAGGCTCCTGCTCCCAGTGAGCCTCTCTCTGCCTTGTCATTGGTGTGTTCATGGTTTACAACGGGAGAATCCTGCTCTGCTCCTCTCAATCACATTTCAAAAAAGAAATGCAAACACGAACATTCTGCTGCTACTTAGGGCAAGAAGAAAGCTTTTCTGGCTTGCAGGTGTCTGAATTAAAAAAGAGAGGAGGGACATGGAATAAAAAGAACAAAAATGTAAACAAAACAATCTGGAATACCTAAAGCTACCTTTCATGCTGTGCTGGTTTTGGCTGATGAGCAGTACGGGTTTGACTGCTCTTGCTCAGGGTGGTACAAACAGGGATGTATGTGTCACTTCACCTGGGGATGGTTTGTTCCCAAACTTTTATCTGTGACAGGTCCCAGGGACATTCATTAGTTCCTTGTACCATCCACAAAGGACTGCAGATCTGGCACTACCATGTGTCCATTTACTTGAAATTTAAGTGAGGCTTCTATAGTGTATGGCCCAAGTCTTAAGAACAATTAATTATTTTTAAAGGATTATTTAGCATGATTTCAAGAAAACAAAACCGCTTTATGAAAGCCCATCCTCACCGAATAGGCTGATTCCTTAATTCTAATTATTCTGTCTTCTGGTCACAGACAATTTTATATATTAAATGCTGTCCATGCTCAGATAAATCAAAAAAATACAAAAACAGAGCAACGCTAAACCATCCCCAAGTGTGGTTTTGACACAGCTGCAAGACAGCGGAAGCTAATTGATTCCACACCTCAGCACAGACCTGCCAAACCCCAGCCAAGGATTTTCTAGAGCAAAGCGAGCAAGCACAAGGCTCTGAACCACTTGTTTGGATAATTCCTGCATCCCTCGGTCCGTGCACTAACCCTGACCCACGTCCTCACACGCAAGAGAGCGGAGGCTGAGCGAGCCGAAGGGCTCCAGAGGGAGGCGTGGAGGGCGGGGAGCAGTGAAGTGGGATGATGCATGTCAGAGCCCTCGAACAGACGGCTGTGTGCCATTCTTGCACCAGTGCACAAGACATCAGGGCAACAGCTTCGGCAGATGCACCACTGGTGAATCAGAGAGCACCGAGACACAGTTGGTTGTGCTGCAGGATTATGCACGAGCTGCAGCACTAAAGCATGTCTGTAGCACCATCTCACACCTGGCAGAGGAATAAAGACACTCGTTACACCTCTACTGTCTTTGATGCTCTTTGCATCCAGTGATGAGGAAACGGCGTTTTGCCTGAAAAAAGCGTGTGTGGTTGGTCACCTTCAGTGGTGTGGGCTGCTGATGACCACCGAGATCTTGGGACCTTGCAAGGAGAACAGTCTCTGGACAGAGAGAAATTGCCCATTTGGTGCTGGGAGTTTTTGCAGCAAAAGCAAATTCAAAGCCAGGTGAAGGGAAAACAATATCAAAATTGCATGTTTATCTTTGCAAATATCCACTTGTTTTCACTTGTTTTGTAAGTTGGGGGTTTTTCTGTGTTTGGGTTTTTTCAAAATAAAGCCTGCCCTTTTTTTTTTGAGAATCAAACCTGCTCTTGGCTGCTCATGAAGATGAAGAATGTCTCAACCGAGGCTGCTGAGTATCCAGAGAACAATGCAAATACCTTAAAACATATAAAAGTTTTTGGCAGCTCTGTTGTTCTTAAAGAATTTCAATGCTTATATTGTTTTGTCATTTTGGAAATTGATTAAGGATTTCCTCACCAGACACTGGTAGCTCAGGGCTTGCAGTTTGTGCTGTTACTGTAAAATAAGCTTGGAGCTACTGCTCTCCCAGGACTCCACATCTTTACTGTCAACATTTCACATTGTTTGGCCAGACAGTAATTCTTCACTTGTCCTCTTTAAAGCAGTCCTGTCCCATATTTTTTGGCAGCAACTAGCCAGTCTTTTCTGGTTTCCTTAGGTCTGTCCTTTCTCTCTCCCTCGTCTCACAAGTAAGCAACAGAAAAAGCTGATTACATGCTCTGCTGCTGTAGCATTTCTTACTTTCCATTCCAAAGCCCTTGCATTTAAAAATATTTGCTGTATTGGAATAATAACAGACTAGGAGAGCTAAAGAATTAAAATCTGACACCTTTGCCATGGCAAAAATAAATGGCAGTGAGCAACCAGGGAGTGCAGGTAAC
This sequence comes from Oreocharis arfaki, assembly GCA_013398015.1. Classification (NCBI taxonomy): domain Eukaryota; kingdom Metazoa; phylum Chordata; class Aves; order Passeriformes; family Paramythiidae; genus Oreocharis; species Oreocharis arfaki. The sequence goes on from VZRR01003170.1 coordinate 89,275, forward strand.
AGCTTCCAGTTTGAAAATGCACAATGAACTGTTACTCATTATCTTTGTCCTCTTCATATTTTTCAAAGACTACCAATTGTAAAAATGGCACAAAAGCAACTGCAAAAGAATTCAGTGAAACTACTTGCAGACATTGCTTAATGTAGATAGAAGTCTCCACATTTCCACAATCACATAAATTTTAACTAGTGGAGAGGATCAACTCGTGTCATAGAAGATATTTAATATGAACTGGAGCACAATAAGCACCTAGAGTAACAGAAAACTGTAATAACACACTGCTGCCTCTTCTGTTACAGCTCAAGATTTGCTTGATTCTGACTTTAATTTAACAGGGAGTCAAAACCTGGTGTTCATAGGCTGCTTCCAGTAACTTGAAATGATTAATCACTCCCGTGATACCAAGAGAGGTTTTAGGAATCTCTTCTGGGCTGTTCAGCTTTCCAAACATAACTGATTTCCCCACTTACCAATCTCTCATCGAGTTAATTCTCAAGCAAACTTAGCCTCTATGAAAATTAAACCCTTTGCAGGGGAAAAAGGGAATTGATTTCACATAAGAGTTTGACATTGCTGCAGTTAGCTTTTGAGAGGAAATATCCTTTATTAGCAGCATGTAGTGACAAAGCAGTCTGTAAGGGCCGTGAAGCACCAGCTGCACAAGGTGTACACAAGTCTCTCACTTGCTTCCAAAGAGCCCCCACTTTCCTTCCCTCCCTCTTTCCCTCACTCCTTCCTTCCTTCCTTCCTGCCTCCCATCCCTCCATCCCTCCATCCATTCATCCATCCATCCATTCATCCCTCCATCCATCCATCCATCCATCCCTCCCTCCATCCATCCCTCCATCCATGCATCCATCCCTCCCTCCATCCATCCATCTATCCATCCATCCCTCCATCCATCCATCCCTCCATCCCTCCATCCATCCATCCATCCATCCATCCATCCATCCATCCCTCCATCCAGCCATCCATCCATCCATCCATCCATCCATCCATCCATCCATCCATCCATCCATCCATCTATCCTTTTCAATAGTCTTCCCCATTCATGTCAAAGTCTCCCAGCATTTTCCCCACCTGTCAGCTTACAGGATACTTCTATCTATGATGCTGCCCAAACCAGTTGTATTTCTTCCCCTCCCTCCTCTGCCACCACCATTTTACAATCACAAGGCAGACCCACAGTCCTGCCAGGCCCACGGAGAGACCACCACGTGGTTTCCATGCACAATTCACCACAAACAAATAAACAAATTCCTGCATGACAACAAGAGTATCTCCACACAGGCAGAGCAGCTGGGCCAGGCTGCCTGTAGCAGGAACAGTGTGAGCTCCCTGTGTGCTCGAGGAGGGGATACCTGTGAGTGCTTGGAGACCCAGTGCCGCAGGACGTTGAGGACGCGGTTGGTGGCGGCCCTGCGGATGATGAACTCCTTGTCGCACGTGCGCTCCGAGTTGTTGAACCCTGCGCGGAAACAAACCCACACTGGGGTTAATGGGGGTGGGGAGAACTGAAATGCAGCAGGAGTGACTTCGGAGAACTGAAGGCGTGTAGAACATCTCTGTGCAGCGAAAGGAAAGGCGGCTGACCGGCGGTGGAACGTGAGCGTCTAGACCGCAGCAATTCTGCAGCACCAGCGGAGCACAGCCTTGCCCACCCTAACACAGACACCTCCTGGGGTCAGCGCTCAGCTTTAGAAAGGTGAAGAGTAATTGCCTGTGCAATTAAATTTCGAGGCCTCCCTTCAGCATGGAAGAAGTAAAATAAAGTGTATAAATAAATAAAGCGAATCTAAAAACAATGAGAAGAGAAATTCTTTTTTTTCGGTGTGGAAGAAATGTACAGCGAGGAAAAGGACCAGACCAAAGCTAGGCCTGTAGTCAAGCAGATTTGAAAAGTCAGTAGGATTTCGAAAAGGGGAATGGGTTAATTTCAGAACTAGTAAAGAACAAGGGAGTGGATTAGTTTAAACACAGAGGAGGAAAAGGTCAGCACGGGAAATCTTCCTTCACAGGAGGAGCACTGTAGAGGCTCTACTGATCAACACTGTTCAAGTAAGTTGTTTGGGCTTTTTACCACTGGGATGACAAGAAAATGGGAAGATATATGGAAAACACATTCATAAACCCAGCTGCCTGAAAACTAAGATTTTCCAGATGCAGCATTTCCCCACTCATCTTTTATGGACAATTTTTTTTTTTTTTTGTCAGCAATATTTACTTATAAAGAAATAGTTTTAATAACAAACAAGAAACTTTCTCCCTACATTCGCATTATTGTTTCTCTTTTCATTCTGCTGTAGCTTTATCAAAAATAAAATCTGTATGCTAAAATGATGATTACGTTATTATTTTAATAATACTGAATGTCATTACACTAAACCCCTGAATATCTTTTAAGAATTGATAGCTCTAAAGATCTACTCGAGAAGTTTGCATTTTTCTAAGTTTCTGTTAGATTTGCTCTTGCACTGTGCTGCTCTCCATTCCACTCGGTGCAGAGCCCAGGAGCAGCTGGGAACACCCTCCCATACGACCAGTACTTTTCTATTTTTTTGGCAGAAAAGCTGCTCGAAAGCCTGTGTTTTATTATAAATAGCACAGGCAGATTAAACTTCTATTTATTCTGTGGTAAACCCATTGGAGGTATTCCTGAGGCTTGTGTTAGTTTTGTTCTATTCTTACAACAGACAATCCAGAAAGTCCAAATTGGAACTCTGTATTTTTGGCAAGATAAGCAAGACAGGAAGTGTTTAACTGCAGTCTCACAGTTTTACTGCATGTTAGACCCCAACCCCCAAACGTATTTTCTATCTCCACTTACATTTCATGGGCATTTTTAAACTATGGCATGTTACACCATAGATGGCATGTGAGATTCAGTATCAAAGGAAGTTTAATATTGAAGCATTTTAAGCAGTTTCATTCCCCACAAACAGAAAAATAAAGAAAATCTCTGAGGCTTTTCTCAGCAAAAGGTAACACAGGCAACGTTTTGTGTGTTAATTGTCTATGCCTTCCGCCGTTAACCTAATGCAGAAGCAATTAGGAATGCACATTATAAACTGTTCAATTAGCCACTTAATTGCAGCAATGAAAGTCACAATGAAAATTATATATTTAAGCAGCAACGTCTTTACCAGCGTAACATTAAGGAAAAGAAGTTTCAGTAAGCTGGGAGAAAAAGAGAGAGAAGCCTACAGAGACAGTTTTGAGTGAGCTACAAAAAAAAAACATGAAAAGAGGGAAGGAAAAAATTAAAGCCTCCAGAGATCACTTCAGCAAACCTGTGTGCCCCTCAGAATTCCATCAGTTTTTAAGCAGTAATTAGCTTGTTGCCAACAATGAGCAGCACATTCACCCAGATCCATGTTCTCCATACTCAATGTCGATGTGTTGAACCAATAAATGGAGAGCTCCGGTTGTGGACAAGAATAACTGAGGTGAACACAGATGGCCCCGAAAGTCAGGGAGTTGTGCAGAGCCACAAGGTCCCCCCAATCCTCCTTTTCTCCAGGCTGAGCCTCCCCAGCTCCCTCCACACCTTTTTAAATCTGAATGTGCACACTGACAATAAAAAGTAATTTAATTAGGATTCTGGGTGGACCTGCCCACACCCGGACCCGACAGTGAAATAACCTGGAACACTGCATGGTAAATATCTGTTCCTCTCCTGAAGGAAGCGATTTTTCCACATTAGAAATACCAGCAATGTTTCTAACCATTAATCATCTAAGTGGGCAGCTGCCTCACTGAGTGCTACTTTCAAGTAATGTTTTTCACCATTATCTGTTGAAATTAATGTGTACTGGTTCCACAAATAGTATCGTCACATAATGGTGATGCAGAACTTTTACCACAGGCTGTCAAACACAAAGTTAACCTGACAGCATTGGTAGTTTCACTGAATTGCTTCTTTCAATATTATTTAATCGCTTCATTCAGGCACTTGTCTTCAGATTGTTATGCAAAAAATCCAGTCTCACCTTCACATGTTTTCTTTTGTGCACTTCAATAAAAACCTGATATTTTTATAGCTTCCTCTATCACCGAAGACTAAAAATATAGGCTCTGAATAGACATAAATCTCCACATTAAACACTTTAATAAAAAGCTAATATTTTTATGTGCTGGATAGACAGAAAAATCTGCAGACTACATCATAACAGTACCTTGTAGATGGCTCTTGTTACGTGGAAGGCCAGAGCAGGTCTCAGTGGCAGGTGTCATTACCTATCCCATTCATAAATCCCCAGGAAATGGGGGGCTGCAGCTGGAAGGTGTCAGTGATTCACCTCTGCCAGTGCTGCACTCAGGGCCAGATCCCAACATCCCATCCCTGTCCTTGTGACACAGAGAGCAGACCCTCTCCTCTAAAGCTAAAAACAGCTGCCTTCAGCAAAATCCTGTCCTGCTTTTCCTGGTTCTGCTGGGCTAACCTGACTCTATCAGCAATTTACAGTATCGCACCTCTAAAATCCACCTCGCCCCAGAGGAACGTTTGTCTCATGGTAAATGATACAAATTCTGCACCTTATACTTTAAAGAAATTAAACATGTACATTTTCATGTCTATTTCAGTCAAGATGTCAGAAACTCTCACTCCAGTTGCCGCAGCTGTATTCTCTGTATTTTGTATTTCTACATTCAGTAGAAGGTGTCCCTGCCCATGGCAGGGGGCTGGAATAAGATGCCCTTGGGGTTCCTTCCAAACCAAACTATTCTAGGATTAGTCTGGGGTTAATACAACAGCACATATTTCCTGACCATAGTAATTAACTTGTCCAAAGTTTTGATGGTATAATAATAATAATAATAATAATCATATCCACTTTTAAGGGTGTATCGACAGAAAGAGAAATCTGTTCACAAGAACTAGTGTAAGTTGTTCAGAGTCATGAAGTTTCTGGTGTCTTTCTCAGCAAAAAAATTCATTTCCAAACCTGATCTGATGTGCCAGTTTCAATGAACTACCCTGGAGTCACACACTGAAGGTGTGTTAGCACCCAGCAACGGGAGCAAATTGCACTCCAGCCTTTGGGGAGATCCCAGCAAGCCCTAAAGAGTCCCAGGGAGGTGGAAGGAGAACATTCAGGGCCCACCAGGCAGACGGCACATAACCAAAATTGACAGATACACCCGAGAGTTTTAGGCCAGCTTCACCACTCAGCCTGGCTTGAATCCTGACAGCCTTGGCTTAGCAAACACCAGAGCTGCTTTCTGACCTGGATAAAGGACAAATACAAACCCCAGGCTTGGGGCACAGCAGTTTTCATCCACAGATTAAAGCTGAGAAAGCCTCTCCAATACATGCAGCGCTAAAGAAAAGCCTTCCCAATACACAAGAAGCCCCAAAAAAGGGATTATATTTTTTTTTACCTGGACATACCTAAGAAAGTTTGGATGAGTGTTTATACATTCCCATCGTTATTGGTCATACATTCTCAAGCAAGTAATTGAGTTTCACAGGTTTTCACAGAAATGTGTCACAGAAGGTGAGTGCTTTAATATTGGTAAGAAATCTAAACTGCTAGTGATTCTAACCCCCTTCCATTTCTATATTTATGATGTTGGGCTGTCATACATTAGGCAGCTGAAGAATGGCAGAGCTGGAAAAGAAACGCACATGAACTGTGATGAAGAGAAGGACGAAGATGATGAGACCCCATTCACCCTGTAAAGCACAGCATATTTGCTCAATAGTGCAGTGCTTCCTCTTTTTCTCAGTTCTTATCGAATGATCTTTACACCATTCTGCGGGTTTCTCTATGAGCAATGTCAGGCTTGAGGGCAGTAGCTGTAACATTTAGCCACAGTCTTTTGCCTACCCCAGTTTATACAAGAGGAATATTTAATCATTCACTGTGCCAGGCTTTGAGCTTGTTTCACAAAGGGTTACAAACTAATTCAGCATCAGAACTAACTGTTAAAAGCCAGGAGCAATCCAGAGCCCAACACATTTCAGGCATTTAATTTCACTTTCACTGGTCCTTGGGACATATGAAATCATTTTGTTCTAAGAAATATGCCACTGAAAATCCCTGTTGTAACCACCCACGTCAGAAATAATTCCAAGTATGTATTTGATTCTTCTGCCTAAAGCCTCTGCCACACATACAATCTAACTATCAAATCAAGTCAAGGGATTACGGTCTTAGTAAGGTAAATCCCAGGGATTCACATGGACCAGCTGATGTACAGTAGTGTAACACAGATAGAGACCTACTGACTGCATTCAATTTCTGCAAAAATATTTAAGGGAAAGGTTGGTAAACTATTTTTAAATGACCCTTGATTTAGAAAGGCTTTTTCTAATCAGAGAAATTTAAAGAACACAGCATTGAGATAAAGCAGTCGTGTCAAGATTATGCAGTAAACTTGGACTAAATCCAAAAGTCTAAAAATACATCAGTCCAGCAAAATAATTTCAGTTTAATGGATGGGAGAGAAAGGTAAGTGGCTAAAGAATACCAGCAAGATCAAGATACTATTTTATCTCCTCGCAATAACACTAAGGTTGCTCTGAGAATTATTATAATCTATGAGATTATATGCTTAAAACATGACTACCACAAAGAATGAAAATATTCCTTTAAGCTCAAAGAAATACTCAAATTTGAAGATTTGTCCTTCAAAAGTCCTTAAAAACAGGGTTGCTGCTACAGCTATAATTAGCACACACTCTTGAGATTTGTGGGGTTGTTAATAGAAGTATTGTCTCAGGAGAGCACATCAGTCTCACTCTTGAAAAGGAAATCTTTAAAAAATAAAACATACTTGTGGTTGCAAGTTACACAACTTATTATTAAAAATCAATAACTCATCCTAAAGTAAAATAACCAAATAGTGTGCATTTTTTAAGCTAAAATTCAGCAGCAATACAAGAACATCCTGTCCTTTTCTTCTTTCAGCAGCAGCAAAGAGAGACAACAAGGGGTCAGTGTCATAACCAAAGCCCAGTTCTGAATTTTGGTACACCTGTATACATCCTCAAAATCACATTTGTTTGCACACAGGAAGTGTTTGTGTGTGCATCCATGGGTAAACTCACAAGCCCACTTTTTCTGGTGAAGTCTTAGACAAAACCACCCAAACTTTGTGCCTTTGTTTGTAGATGTTACTGTAGGAAGGGACAGATCCCAGATTTCAAGGGCTGTTGCTGCCAGTTGTGTTCTCGGATTCCAGAATGCCATGAAAAATGTGCAATGTGACAGCAGAATTTTTTTCCTACGACTTACATAAAAAAGCTATAGGGAACAACTGACAAAGAAGAAAAGCCTGTCTGAACAACCCTTAGCAATTATATTGGCAAATCTTGAGAACACCTTAGACTTCTTTTTTTTAACTGCAATAATGTTTGAATTATCTGCTCTGAACAGTGACAAGAATGGCAACACTGCAGCTGATATTTCTTTGAATTTATACATTGCTCCTGCTACATCTCTAATCTTTCAGGGAGGAGATAAGCAACTTTTACCTACTGATGCTTTTCTGCATTTCAAACGATCCCTACCTCTTGATTTCTTTAATGACACTTCATCTACACTCGTAACTCGCTCTATCATCACTATGAGGAGGAGAATAGCAGATATTTGCTGCATAATGTTCACAATCTTTTCAAGAACTATTCAAAGAAATCTTTCAGACACTTAAAATGCTTAGTGTGCCCTACCACAAAGAAAAAGTTAAAATATAGTCTGTGACAATGTACAGATAGAAAGAGAAAATCACTTTAAATGGCTTTTGGAATTTTTACCTTCAGTTCATTAAAGTTAAAGGAAGTAGTTTGTGAGATTATTCATCTTTTTATAATGTCAATAGGAATAAAGGTTAAATGGAAAGGAGGCGATAATTGCAAGGAGCCAAATGTATCATTTTTCAGACCATCTGTGAACAGAGAGTTGACTATCATGAAAAACAAAAACTGGCAGGATGCATACCAGTCACCAAAAAATCTCTGAACAAAATGTCCATCTCACAAGCAGCTTCCAGACCATTTAGGACTGGGTCATAATGGAAGCTTAAATAAATATTAATTATGCAAACAACACTTAGGTGCAGGGGGAATAAAATGAAAAAATAAAGGCATAAAAATCCTCCCCAAACTTCTCTCCCCACTCCACTGCAGCTGCTCAGGACTTACTGCTACAGCTCAGGAAACAAATGGTTCACAGCTCAATAACTCAGGAAATGTCCAGTGAAAATACTTATTTCCTGAGCAGCCAGCTCCTCCAACAAACTAGAACAAGGTATAAATTAAAAATAAAGGAATATAGAAGTAAAAGCAGGAGATCCTAAATTTCTGTTAAACTGGAGGAAAAAAAATCATCATTTTCTCCTGTTTCTTAACTCCAAGAGCAGGGATCATTCAAAGCAAAACTTTAATTTTCAAGCCATTGTCTAAGAAAACTGCTAATAAGATTCAGCTGTTTAGCCAATTATCTAAAATTGAGAAGCAACAATTTTTGTTACAATTTGTGAACGAGCAGCCTGGAACACGAATCCCATCTGCCCCCTGCCCCTGGGGTCAGCCCCCAGTGACCCGGTCTAAACGAGACCCTATGTCAGGCACAGCCCTGGTCACTCTGCTTTGGTAACAACCCCTGAGCTGCTCCTGACAGCCCTGCAGCCTCGGAAAGGGACACTGGGTCTAAACCAGCATCTTTTTGTCACACAACCATTTTCGGTGGAGAACAGCATCAGCTGTAGAGTAACTCACTGAACGTTTCCCACACGGAGCTTTTTAACTGAGATGGGAACTTCAAGAAAGTTCAATGTGCAGGCCTCAGTGCTTCTCAAACCTCCGTGAATCTGCAGAAATGGGTCTGGGAATCTCATTAAAATATGTCCCCAAGAGGGAACAAGTGCTCACTCCCCCAGTTCCTGGCTAGAGCCATTAGTTACACAAAAATGACAAGGAAAAAGACTTGTTTGTCCTGTGTAAAGGACATGGGGAGGTTAACAAATCCTACATCTTTATTTTCTTGGAACTAAACATCTTAAATGCCTGACAGAAAGGGGGCCCTGGGAGAGTCAGAATACAAGCATGATTGATAAGCAGGACGCGATTTGATGGCACCGTGTTTGAGGTGCCCCCGAACTCAGTCCTGGAGCTTCACATGGGAGCTCCCATGACCTGGGGAAGAACTGATGAAATCACAATCTTCTACTATTGCTTAGATACAGTCTCAATCTTTAATTGGGATATCAGCATCAAAATTGTTTTCTTTGATGTGTGGAGTCAGAAGGAGGAAGTTCCACAAAGCTTTCCCAGCACAGGAATGAGATGTTATAGCCCAGAAAATTACTGGAGTGCAGAATTACTATTGTAAACAGCAAAATGTTTATGGCATCATGCTGAAAATCACCTACAAAATGACACACATTTTCTGTTTTTGCTTCAGACATGGATACTTTTATACAAATTCAGGAAGTATACTCCTTTCCAAAGGTCAGCAGGTAGCCACTGATGCAATTTGAGGTATTTAGCACAGCATAAGAGTGGATTACCCAGCAAGCCACATAATGTAGAATCCAGCTCAAAATCACATCAGATATTGTTTGCTTGCCTTTCACGTAACATAGCAAGGAAATCTCTGCCTGTCCTCTCACAATGGAAAAAAGAAAGTAAATATTTCCCTTACAAGCCTTGCTTAATTCTAATCTTTGCCAAATCCCATACTAACTCAGCTGCCTACACCAGAATCTCCATCTCAGGAAACACAATGGTGTAATGCTGCTTTATCATTCCTGTGTTCAGAATCAGGACAATTCTCCCTGAACAGGACAGCTGATACCCTTGAAAGCAGAACTATATATATATATGTGTCTCTGTGTGCAAGACAGTGACAGCCGAGGAAATTCTGCATCTGTTTAAAGCATAAAGTGTGTGTGTGTACAGAGTTTTCCACCTCAGGGCCCAGCAGGATCCCGCTGGGGGTGTCTGCCTGCGCTGCTCTGCGTGGTGCCCCTCCAAGCCACACCAGTGAGCTGCAGGCTGAGCGCACCTGGCAGCAGCAGGAGCAGCCGCCGCGTCCCCTCCCGGCAGCGCCGCGCACGGACCCTCCACCACGCGCGGGGCCTGAGCTCCCTGCCATCGCTTGGCACCGGCTCTGCCGCTCCATTACTCCAATTAGCGCTTCTGCCAGAACAAACAAAACAAAAATATTGTCTCGCTGGGAGCTGGCAAGTTGTTCAAATGACTGCAGAACAGCTCCACTGGTCACAACCCAAAATAAGCCAAGGAGCCCTCCCGGAAAACTTCCGCGAAACTTTCTCATGATAATTTTGATGTTTTAAAATGGACAGCCTTAATCAAGCTGTGCCTGATTAATCAGGATGGAAAGACCCACACAAGACTCACTGTGGATCTCTGTGAAACGTGAATTACTACTTCCAGCTGATTTTCATCAGTCAAATGTTGTGCGAGTAATCAAGCAGGGCTGGAGTGTGTCAGACTGAGAGCTCACAGGACTCATCTGACTCAACCTCAGTGCTTGTATAGCTTTCTAGAGATCTGCCATTCTGGAAACCACAGCTGTAATTTACAAAGGTCCATTTCTATTAGCTGTTGGTGTTACAGTTGGGTTATGTTACAGCTGACAAACTCCTACAGCACCTCTGAGGAGATGAGAACTTTTCATGCTCATTCCAGTGGCTACTGAAGTTGACACTTTCACAGAAGTATTTCCACATTGTTTATCTTCAACCACATTCAGCTGCTCTAAAACTGAGGTTTGGCAGCTCTACACCCCAGAAAGTATTGAAAGGGCCTACAGTGTTTCACCCCAGGCAGTGACCAAGAGGACAATAATAGCCAGCTCAAAATAAATCAGACATTTACAGAGCAAAAGGATTACACACTTCCCTTTGTACATCTCTTCTTTCACTAATGCACAGGTTATGCACATAGCTAGTACACTAAAAATCAGTGGAATGTAGCATATAACTGACTTTTTTTACAAAGTTTTAGATTCAGAAAAGAACTCGATCCCTCCATAGACAGTGACCTGAAAGGAGGTGCATCAATCCAGAGCCCACGGGCTGCAACAAAGGCCTTGTCAAAAGGGCAAACCAGGCAGTGGGAGCACATGGCAGTGGCACCAGGAGGGACTTCTGAGTGCCCAGGTGTACTGAATTGCTCTGAAGGATGATACCACTTGCATTTAGCACCTGCAGCAAATGAACAGAGCAGGTTTTGCACTGACTTCTGTGAGAATCTGCTGCAGCTACAAAGGTATGGTTGCTTCTGCAAGCAGACTGTGAGAGCTATGCAGAAGCAGACGATGCCAAAAATGGTCTGGTCAACAGCCAGATCAGTTTTGCTAGCCTAAAATTGAGGGCAATTTAGATTAAGATTTCTTCTCCGTGAAAAGAGAAGGAGGTAAGTAACTCAAGCCAAAGGTAATTTAGCACTAGAGACGTGTGCAGTCAGTTAATGGAAAGGGATGGTATGTATGCAGTTGATTTTTGTGTAGCAGCTTCAAGCTGTCATTTTTAATCGCTCCTTTAAATCACTAAAATTAGAGGAATTAAATCTATCTGTCCTTCTCGCCAGCACAGGGCAGATTTTCCTATGTGTACATCATTATTTGTCAGAGATACTCCCCCAAAGACTCTTTTTTTCCCCCCTGCTTCTTTCCCACCCTCTCCTCTCCTCTCCCTCTCAGATGTGTTTTAAAAAACAAGTGCTTGCACTAAGGAAGCCAGGCCCTCCTGCCAACCACAGCTCCCATCCCACTCCCATCCTCTCCCATAATGTCACCTTGCTCTGGCAAGAAATGGGACACCCTCCGCAGCGTGGTCGGCAGGCTGGAGGAGGAGGAGGAGGAGGAAGGCAGCTTTGAAGCATGCTGGAAATGCAATGTACCAGCTAAAAGAGGATGACAAAGCTGTTGAAACAAAGCTGCTGTGTTCAATAGGGGACAGCTCATTTGTTTGGGTGGAAGTATTTGCTTCTTGTCTAATATTAATTGTCTCTGTTGGGAGATCTTTACTCTCCTGCTTCAGCTGAGGAAGACATAAGCTTCTCAAAGTTATTTAACCTAGCTGGTACAAATATTAAAGAAAAAATACCCAAGATCAGTTTAGATCTTGAATTTAAGCTTTTGTCAAAATAATCTCCTTGAAGCCCATGTTCAGTAGAAGTTTCAAAATAAAATGACTGATTTTAGATTCAACTACTTTTCTTCCAGTTGTGTTAGACATTCTTAGGAGAGAAGAAATCTGTGTTTGCTAGGCTTATGTAAGTACTTTCTACTTCATCAATGGTTAACAAAAATGGCATTATTTTGGCTTCATCCATACAACTATTCAGAGATTTTAAGTAAAACTCAAATCTCTTCAAGTCATAGAGAGCACCTTCATACCTGTGAGCGTTAACAAATATGAGGGCCAGCAGAGAGAGCAGTTTTGGTAAATGAACACTAAAAGGTGTTTTTTCTTTAAACATCAGTGCATGATATCTTACTAATCCTGGTACTGTTCACTGATTCTGTGCAGAATAGATGTAAACAAAAAGTTAAGGAGGAAAAAAAAAAGCAACAGCATGTTTCAAAGAATTGTACGAAAATAAACCCGGGAAATTCACAAGTTCTAGAAGCCACAGGTGGAAGAAATAATTCTCCATGTAAATTGTTTTTATCTAGTGCCAGGGTTTGTGTGGGTGCTGTGTAGATTACACTGCTGTTGCTTAACTCCTGTAACATCTGTAGGATTTCTGCAGCAAGACTACAAATGATTGGTGAGTATTTCAGCAGGAGGTTCCTCTCCCACGTTTCCAGTCTCACTGCTTGTTTGGACACTGGCTGTGACAGACTTGGAGAGAGGAGGAATTCACTGCTAAGGAGATGGGGCTCACTGCAGCTGCAGCTCCACTCCAGGGCTATTCGTGGCAAAGCTAAAATGAGGGATTAGCAGGATACCTGGTAGGATGAGACCATTCACATTCAATTTTTTTTAGGGAATTTTCCACATTATAAGGCAAACATGGGAGCAGATATAAAGAACTTCTGTGTGGACTTTGTCACTGATTAAAGCAGAAATCAAGAACCAGTTTTATGCAGGTGTATAAACAGCGAGAAGGCACTGCTGAGGTCCATTCCCATGTTGGAATCTGTTAATATTGTTATACTGCTTTTGTAAACTGGGAAAGGAATAAGGTGTGCAACAGCCAATTAATGGTGACAGAGCACTTCAGCTGCAGCAAGCCATGAGCCATCCCTCAGAAGAGAAATGACATATAAAAGACAGAACCTGCTCTATTTATCCCTACTGTGCATATTATCATCCATACAGGCCCCAAGCTGTGCACTTGGGGTGCCTTATTTAACCATCTGTACTTTCACTTCATGTTTCTTTCTATCTTTATCATGGTGTTAAAATAAACAACTGATATGCAAATTTTCTGGAAGAGAACAGAAAAAATACGTTTAAGATAGGTAGAGATTAATATTTAACCAAGCAGATGAATTAAACAATAGGAAAAGTGGCACAGCTTGGCATCATCAAAGCAGCTAACTGTAAATTAAGTGGAAATAATAGCAATAAAATCAGCAAGTTAAAAAACACTCCTGAAGTGCACAAGAACCTGAACCATCCTGATTTAGAGAAGGGTTTCATTCACAGTTCAGGACCACCACAGGCAGTGCTCCCCCAGGTGCTTATCTAAAGAGAGGCAAAGCCAGTGTACACCACATGAGAGGCATCCAGGGCTTTGCATGCTTATCAGTTGATAAAGTTATCATAGCATGGGGACAGCAATGCCAAAATGCTATGGCCAGAACTCTCTGCAGAGGATAACTGCATGTCCTTCATGGCTGGTTCTGAGAGAGTGTGTGAGCACAGGCCCTTGCTGTGAGTCTGCTACCCAGCCTGTCTCAGCACATCCCAGTCAGAACTGCGAGGTGGGAAGTGGAGAAGAGCTAAGGCATTGTGCCCTGGGAAAACAGAACAAAACGAACAACCACCAGTAAACATCCCAAAGATCTCCAAAGTAAAATAAATAACTAAATAAACTAATAAATAATATTTTTAAAACAATACCAAAACATAAAATGGCCCGACAGCTCCAGGAAACAGTGAGGACAGAAGAGACACAGGTGACTTGTGCCTCCTAATATTCCCCCACAACCTCCAGCTGATTTCAGCTGCTGGTCCTGTTCTACTTTGCCAGTCTAGTACCCTCAGACGACCCCTGCTTGCAGGTAACTGTGCACTCTGCAACCCAGGTAAGTCTGCTCCCTTCAGAGTGTCCCTCAGCAGAACCTCTCTGAGCTTCTGCTGATGTCACAGAGTCACAAACTGCTGCTCATTTTGAAACTTGGCCCCATGAAAGCCATCTGATGTGTCCTACACCTTGCATCAGAAAAGGCAGGGAATCATGGGATTATGGAATTGTTGGGGTTGGAAAGGACCTCTTAGAGCAGTGAGTCCAAGCCTTTACCCACATTACCGTGCTCACTGCTGCTGCTACCCCTCCCTGGCGTCCACCCTTTTACAGACTGTGCTCATCAACCCTCCAGCCCTCTCTTCTCTGAACTCCACATGCACAGAAACCATTTCATACCTCACCTCATCTTTGACTGCAAAACTCTCAACCCTTTCCAGCTCTCACTCTCTCACCTCCATCAGGACTGTATGTACCCTTCAATACGTGTGCAAATTCTGCACTTGCACTGTGGTACCATAGTAGTCTTCCTTGTTCCTTTGCATGTAATTCCTGATGCCTCCTTCACCTTTCTGGCTCCTGCTGAGCACCAAGGTCATTTCAGGAAATTATCTGTTCCCATCCTCAGTCCTGAGCCAATCCTTTCAGGTGCAGAGCTCAGACTGTGTTGCCTCGTGTGCATCACTTGGTATTAATCCACACTGGATTTCATCTGCCACTCTGCTCATGCTCCACGTAGGAGTATTGTAAAGGACACACATCCCAGTGTCTGCGGCAGGGAAGCCAAGCAAAGACTGAACAAAAACAAAAAAAACCCACCAATCTCATTCCCTGGCCAGAACTGATTCACTGATCGGTCATGCCCACCCTACAAAATGAATGAGACAGGAGACTACTGGGAAAAAGAAAGGCATTACTTGGAAAAAATCTCACAATCATGGTAACACACACATGGGAAATAAAATTATTTGATTTAGCCAACTTTGAACTTCATGACTCTGCAACTTTGGTACTATCTCTATCATGGATAATTGCACCAAGTTACAAAACAGGTGATTCCATGGTGTAAGGTCTGGTTTGTAACCTTCAGTTTTTATACTCATTACAGGTGGACACTGGACTACTCCAGCTTAGTCTCCTGAGACTCAAAACTGTACATTTTCTTGTCCAATCTGCTGCACAACTTTCTGTTTTTTACATCACTCAGGAGAATGACCTTTAATGAAGAGCTAGCTTAAACAGCAACACAAAAGAGAACTTATAAATTTTAGGAATGTTGTTTTTCACTTTTAACATTCCCAAGCTTTTGATGTTCCTTCAAATGACTGCATTATTGAAGATTGTATTTTCTCTCATTCTTCAGTACTATGAATATTGAAAAGCAGTGATTTTAACAACACAAAATCAGTATTTTTTAATTTAATTAGTTTCTAGTGGGAAAACCACTATTTAATAAAACTATTTTTTATTCTATCTTTGCTTTGTAAGCAATTTGTAAACATACTGGGTTAGCTCATAAAGCAAACTGAAATTAATTCATAAAGCAAATTGCGTCAGTGATTTCATGCAGTGTCTGATTACAAAGGCAGAGAATATTCATCATTCAGATAAAAATTGCTAAATAGAAGTTTGTGACAGGCTCATCACACAGTGTGATCACACAGCACACACAGGACAAGCATGGAGCCAGACCCAGCCAGCAGGGGTGTAGGAAGGCCAGGTCCAGCCCGGTCTCCTCCTGTGACCAGGTGACACACCTGGCAGGTGAGGGGAAGGTGTGGATGTGTCACCTGGACTCCCACGGCGTCTGCCCTGGGAAAAGCTGCATCCCAGGGCTCAGAGAGGGGCATCTCCCCTGGGATAAGGACTGGCTGGTGGCTGGGCCCAGGGACAGTGGGGACAGGGCTGCACCCAGCTGGGGTCCGGTCAACAGCAGTGTGCCCAGGGAGCAGTGTTGGGCCAGTCCTGTTCAGTACCTTTCGTGATGGCCTGGGAGAGGGGACCGAGTGCTCTGTCAGTAAATGACACCGAGCTGGGTGGGAGCGTGGATCTGCTGGAGGGCAGGAGGGCTCTGCAGAGGGATCTGGACAGGCTGGATCCATGGGCCAAGGCCAAACAGTGTGAGGGTCGACAAGGGCAAATGCCAGGTCCTGCACTTTGCTCTCAACAAACCCCTGCAATCCTGGCTGGGGCAAGAGGGGCTGGAAACCTGGGAGAGGCCACAGGGTGCTGGTGACAGCAGCTGGACATGAGCCCAGGGGTGCCCAGGNAGGAGCGGCTGAGGGAGCTGGGAAAGGGGCTCAGCCTGGAGCAAAGGAGGCTCAGGGGGGCCCTTGTGGCTCTGCACAACTCCCTGACAGGAGGGGGCAGCCGGGGGGGGTCGGGCTCTGCTGCCAGGGAACAGGGACAGGAGGAGAGGGAACGGCCTCAGGCTGGGCCAGGGCAGGCTCAGGGTGGACAGCAGCAGGAATTTCCCCATGGAAAGGGTGCTCAGGCCTTGGCAGGGGCTGCCCAGGGAGGTTTGGAGTGCCCATGGCTGGAGGTGTCCAGGGAAGGGCTGGAGGTGGCACTCAGAGCTCTGGGGTGGGGACAAGGTGGGCATCGGGCACAGGCTGGACCTGATGGTCTGGGAGGGATTTTCCAACCTAAATGATTCTCTGATAAAGTTCCTAACACTGAACATCACTGTCTTGTAATCTAAAGATCGTGGGAAGTACACAAGATGAAGATGAGCACTGATCCATGCTAACCCAGAAATTATTTTCTCCTGAGATCTTCTCGCTCATCAAGCAATGACCACAGCTTTAGACACAGTGGATACAAAATCCACTGAGACCCATGAGGATGATTTACTGTCTTACACAGAATTTCATGGGTGATTTTGAGACTGGGGTCTTCAAAGCAGTTTCTTGACATTCCAATGGGAAAGAGGCAAGTGTGGGTTTGCAGCTGGATTGTGCTTTGTTACACATAATCAAAATGAACTGTGGGTTTGAGCATGTTGAGCCAAAGTGAAATTGATTTGGTAGACTTTAAAAAAATTGGCTTTTATTTGCAACATGACTTATGAGAGGACTCTGTTCGTGGAGGATATTAATATGTCAAAGGGTACACAGCAAGATAAGCAGCACATTCGAAACTTAAATCGAGTCTTTTATGTTGCACGAAATACCCTCACTCAGTAGCTGCTTTCCAAGGAATATACAGTACACACTTGCAGTAAGTAAAACTGCATGCCACCTTTGGACATAGAGAACCTCATTTTAAAAAATAAAATCTTAAATTGTAAGTGAATTTTTAAAAAATCCAAACAAGAAAGATGTTATCTGGATGCTTAGCAGATCACATACATGTCAAGTATTAATCTTTTAGTAATAGGCTGGTTTGGAAATATTAAGAAATCAACTAATAGGGTTGGAAAAGGCCTTTAAAATATCCAGTTCCAACCCTGCCACGGGCAGGGACACCTTCCACTAGACCAGGCTGCTCCAAGTCCCATCTGACCTGAGCATTTGCTCGTAAGAACACAGGTCTGTTCTGAGGAATGTTTCTCTCCTGAGACCCTGTGTGTCCCTCAGTCACCTGTCTCAGCACAGCACAGCCCCTCACCTGGCGGGCTCCCGTGGCCAGCTGCAGCTGTGGCAATGGCAAAAGCAGAAGCAGGAGACACCGAGCAGTGGCTGTTGTCAGCAGTCTGCACTGTAAAAGGAAAAGACAGGAAAACATTAACTTCTACAAACTTTGCATTGACCAACAACAGCACTTAGAATCTTCAGTAATGTTTGTAACTGTGTGAATATTTTATTTATTAACATTGTCAGATGATGTTATTATTGAAGACAATAAAAGTATCATAATCATATTTGTGGTTTATATTTCCAAGTCACTATAATTAATGTTGCTATAGAAAAAACATCTAAGACACTGCCCAAGGTGAGGAACAAGATATTAANCTAATGTTGCTATAGAAAAAGCATTAATGTTGCTATAGAAAAAGCATAGAAAATAGAAATATAGAAAATCTAAGACACTGCCAAGGTGAGGAACAAGATATTAACCAAATAGCAGGGAAAACAAAAAAGAAAGAAAAGAGAGAGAGAGAGTGAAAAACAATGGCATAGAAAATTAACCTAAACAAAAAATTCTGTCAGAGAACTAAGCATATTCACCATCTTCTAATAAATGGATTTACATGTTTTCCCTGGTCACTGCCCAGGATGAGCACAGTTTTGCAGATTTTATCAACCTTTCTCTACAGGGAGTGCTGTGAACATTGGCTAGGACTCAGATAATATGACACTGCCCACAGTTCCCAGCGCCCAAATCTTGCCACAAATGTGCCCCATCACAGAAAATTACTACTGGTTTAAATCTAGTGTCCTAACAACATATTACCCAGGTGAGAAGACTCTGCTCTGCTTTTGTTTTAGTCTCAGGTATGAAACACCTGCCCAGAAACCTGGCCTGCAGGAGCTGGCAGCACTTCAGGTGTTCATGGACACAGCTCACAGCCCTGCTAATGATTTCAAAGAGCCACGTGAGAGCTATTTGAGGAGCTCAAGCCCTCTTTTTCCTCTTCAATTGAGCAGCTTATTAAAATTTTGGAATGAATAATGTGAGACCATCTGTAAATGTTCGGTGTTACACAAAGAAACAGACACAGTCACTCCCCATTGACAACAATGGGTGTTGTGTGTTTCATGATTACAGATGGTGCCCAAAATATGTCCCCTCATCAGCTGCAAAAAATATGTCAAAGTCTTGAGAGTTCTGTGAGAACAGGACTGATTCAATATTAGTCTTGAACTTGGGCACATCCTGCTTGAGCTATTTCAGAGCACTGAATCACACTGAAGTCTCAACATGCTTCCATGCCTCATTATTGCTACTCAAATTTAACAGGCACACTTCACATTTTAATGGCTTTTTTATTTTTAACACTTGAGAAATAAGAAAAATACAAGCAAACCAGATGATTCAAACATTGTTATGGCTTTCTACTGGCCAGCAGAGATCACAGGTACAGTGATTAAACTCTCTTTAGAGGGACTGGCAAAGCCAGGACACGTCAGTCTCTCACCTCCCGGCTGCCGATAGCGGAGGTGACGCGGTGTCGAAGGGGACCTGCACGGGGACAGCTCCGTGGTGTCCACCACTGAGGTGCTTTCAGGAATAGTCCTGTCCACTGACACAGATTCCAGAACTGCTGCTTTAAAAGAGAGCAAATGTCAGTACTGACGATCATGCATAATTTGGTTTACAGTTGTTTCAAACAGTACCGCCTCTGGAACTTGCCATCTGCCATTAACTCAGCAATAATTATCCTCTGGATGGAGGTAAGGGTGTGGGAAAGTCTTGTACCAGTGGCACAAAAGCTCGTAAATAAAGAACTTGGTGAAAACCAGCCAGTTGTCGGTTCTGAAGTCTGTTGGATAAAACTGCACTTTCTATCAGGAGAATATGCAGTGACATGCACACATAATAAGGGTACTTGAACTCCTAGGGTTTTCTATGAGCTAGGGAAAATAATCCTTGTTGAATAACAAAGTGTAATCAAAGTCTGCCCAATGAAATTGCCAAACAGCACCGCAGAGCAGACTAGTCCACGGCAGAGTTCTTTTATCAGAAGAATAAAAAAAAAAGGAATGGGAGAAACACTATTTCCAAAATGAGGGAAAACAAGCTGATAAAATGCATCCTGCATTTGCTGTGAGTGACAGCTCTGCCTGCAGCATAAGCGTTGTGTCTATAAAGCTAAATATAAACAAAATTTTGGAAAACAAAAGCTCTGAAAGCAAACAGCTTTGAAAGTAGGCAAAGAAGGTGAAAATTACAGCATATAGATGGACAACAGTCATAGAGAAAAACAATCAGCATCATAATATGTGAATTTTACAGAACAGAATTTCTGCAGTTGTACTGGATTCAGAGTAAGCCAGAGCTGGTTTTTTGGAACTCTGGCAGTACCACAGCAACAGCACTACTGATTTCCATCCCCCTTATGAGATTTCTTTTTAAACTTACTCATCTTCCTCAACATGTTGCATGCAGCTGGGTGACAAAAGGACCCTCTACTGCAGGACAGAGCTCTCTGCCTGCAAATTCCTCCAGACGGAGTGCGAGCTGTTCAGCAGAAGATCCCCAAACAGGTGGGAGACACTGCACTGACAGCAATTCAGCATTTATATGGGCTTCTGGCCATTTCCAAATGCTCCTCATGCTGTCCAGGCAACACTTCCAGCTTTGACAGACCACAGTGAAAAACATGAATAACTCTCCAACAATGTCCAGTGCTTACACGAGGGCAGAACAACCTGCTCTTTACCAGTTCACTTTTCAATAAGCAGAAAAAATGTTACACCTAAGACCACAGTTACACACCTGCAATAAATTTCAATGCATGGCCTATATTTTGGGTCATGCTGTGCTATCACCACATTGGTTAGAATGTGGCTACAGTAGTGCACAAGAAGAATTTGCTCAACTTTGCATAGGAAAAGCTCTATTTTATATATATATCAATAGTCTGCTATGCAATTAATGTAACATCATCCAGCATACTGGATATATAATATCCATGATTACGAAGAACAGCTAACCAGTATTTTTTGAAAGCATAAAGCATGAGCAAAGATCACAGAATCACGGAGTACCCGGAGCTGGGAGGGACCCACAGGGATCACCCGGTCCAAGCGCTGGCCCTGCCCAGACCCCCCCAACACCCCCACCCTGGGCATCCCTGGCAGCGCTGCCCAAATGCTCCTGGAGCTCTGGCAGCCTCGGGGCCGTGCCCATTCCCTGGGGAGCCTGGGCAGTGCCCAGCACCCTCGGGGGGAACAACCTTTCCTTGATCTCCAGCCTGAACTTCCCCTGGCACAGCTGCAGCCGTTCCCTGGGTCCTGTTCCTGTCCCAGGGAGCAGAGATCGGAGCTGCCCTCGGGAGGAGCCGCAGCCCCACTGAGCTTTGCCCTCAGGCTCCTCTGCTCCAGCTGGACAAACCAAGTGCTCTCAGCTGCTCACTGAGTGGCCCCTCCAGACCCTTCTCCATCCCCATGTCCCTCCTTTGGACACTCTCTAAGAGCTTCAGCTCTTTCTGATACTATGGGGCCCAGAACTGTCCCCAGGCGTCGAGGTGAGGCTGCACCAGGTGCTGATGGGCCTGATGCCCCCCAGGACAGGGATGTCCCTCCTGGCTCCAAGACACTGCTGGCTCAGATCAAACTGGACATGGACCAGGACCCCTAGGTCCCACCCCACTCTGCTCTCCAGCTCCTCGGTCCCCAGTCCATCCATAGAGCCGGGGTGCCCATCCCAGGTGCAGAATCCCTCGTTAAATCCCAGCTGGTGATTTCCCACCCCTCATTTGCTGAGCTGTCTCTGCAGGGCCTCTCTGCCCTCGAGGGAGTCAACAGCTCCTCCCAATCTAGTGTCATCAGCACACTTACTTAGTATTCCTTTGAGTCCTGTATGCAGGTTGCTAATGAAGATGCTGAAGAGCACAGGGCCGAGGATGGAACTCTGGAACCCTAGCAGTGACCAGTGCCAGCCTGGTGTCACCCCAGCCACCGCCACCCTTTGTGCCTGACTCGTGAGCCTGTTGCCCACGATGTTTTTATCCACCCATGGGCTGGGCAGTTTGTCCAGATGGATCCTGGGAGAGACTGTATCAAAAGCTTTGAGGAAGTCCAAAAAAATCACGTTACTGCCTCTCCTGGGTCAATCAGGTGTGTCACCCTGTCACAGAGGGAACTCAGGTGCAACATGCAGGACTTTCCCCTTGTGAAGCTGTGCTGACCTATTGTTGCCAGATGAATACCTGTTTGCTCAGCTGGTAGGGAAAAAACAATGAGTATTTTGAAAAACCACTGGCCTGTGGAACTGCATAATGGGGATCATGTTAAACATCAACCAAGAAGAGGAGCAGGAGAATACGTTTTCACCTGCAAAATAATGAATTACATTGGTTGTGCCAACTCAGCTCAAGATTTGAGAAAGTAACATCGAATTCGTGGGGTGCTCAAGTGTAACTTCAGGGCTGACAGCCACCAGAGACCACTGTAGAGACCCCTGAGACAGACAAACTCAAGTGAAAAGGGAAGGAACATATGTTGATGACCTCAGGGAAACGGTTACCACACGTGTGTTTGTTCTGGGAAGAGCTGTGACCATGCATGTAAAGCACAGCCTGTGAGCAGGAGCCTTCTCTGTGCTCACCATGCTCGGTGTTTCAGAGGAGATATCCCCTCATGCCTGCAGCTGGATGAAGAATGGCTGCTTCTTGGTGCTGCACTGTGTTAGGGAAGTCTTGTCCATTTATCAGTAACACGATGCCTGTGGTGTCCCTCAGGTGTTTTTCAATACCTCACAGAATAGTCTTCTCCATGACCTTACGAGGCACTGAAGTCAGACTGATGGGCCTGTAGTTTCCAGGATCACTCTTCCTGCACTTCTTGAAAACTGGGACGATGTTAACTAGCTTCCACTCAGCTGGGACCTCTCTAGATTCCCAAGACTGTTCAAATATCGAGAGAAGCCTCACAATGATATCAGCCAGCTCTTAGAGTATTCTCCGGCAAATCCCATCAGGCCCCATAGATTTATAGGGATCCAGCTGGTGCAGCAGACCACAACGACTTCAGGATCAACTGTGAGTTTATCATTCTCAAGTCATGGTCATTCAGCTCAGGGCACTGGGACTCCCTTAGCCCATGCTGAAGAGAGGTAAGGAAAACATTAAATACCCCTGTCTTGTCAAACTCCCTATGTGTGAAGTAACCACCCTCATTCTGGAATGGGCCAATGTAATTTCTGCACTGCTTTTTGCTGATGTATTTAAAAACCCTCTTTTTATCGTCCCCCACAGTTCTGGCAAGTTGCAACTCCAGTTAAGCTTTGGCTGCAAAAATTTTCTCCCTGCAGAGCAGCATCTCCGTGTTCCTGCCACATCACCCAACCTTCTCCTGCTGGGCGTACACCTCCCTTTTCTGCTTTATCTCCAAAAGAAGATCTCTGCTTAGCCAAGCCAGCCTTCTGTCTCATCTGCTGGACTTTCAGCATTCTAGAATTGCTTCTTCCTGTGCCATTAGGAGGTGATGCCTAAAATGTGACCCACAGTAATGGACTCCAGCACCTTTGGAAGAATTTTCCCAGGGATTTTGCTCACTATTTCCCTGAGCAGCCTCAAGTTTGCTCTCCGCATGTCCAAGGGTGAAATTTTTCTGGCACTTTTCCTCTTAGCAACAGAGATTTTAAACTCAATCACTTTGTGGTTGCTGTAGCAAAGATGGCCACCAATCATGTCATTCATGCAATCCTCTCTGTTAACAAGCAACAAATCAAGGAGGGCATCTTTCCTAGTCAGGTCTCCTAGTACTTGTATATGAAGTTGTCATCCAGATGTTTTAGTAGTCTTCTGGCCTGGATTGTAACAGCTGTGTGATGCTCCCCGTTGATTTCTGACAGGCTGAAGTACCCCAGAAGTACAAGGGCAGTTGACTTGGATGCATCCCTCAGTTCCTCAGAGAAGGGATGCATCCTTTAGTTCCATTGGTGTTATCATCCAGGATGGGAGATCTATAGTAGGCTCCAACAGAGACATCTACATCATTTGACTGGCCCTTGATTCTTACCCAGAGGCTCTCAACTGTGCCACTGCCAGTCGGGGCCCCCCTACATTCTAACTCTTCTGTTACATACAATGCCTCCCTCTGCCTCATCTGCCCTGCCTATTCTTCCCAAAGAGTCCGTAACTGTTCAATAGGGCACTTCAACCACAGGGCTTGTCCCAGTGCGGTTTTACTTAAGCCAGTGATGTCAAACCACTGGGAGTGGGCCAACGATTCAAGCTCCTCTTGTTTCTTCCTCATGCTGTGTGTGTTGGAACAGAAACACTTCAGGTGCAGTTTGTTGTAGCCAACACCCCCCACCAGTGCTCAGCTCCTCAAGTTTAGGGCCATCACTCCACTGCCTCTCACTACCCAGCCTAGTTTTGTCCCTTTCCCCCTTCCAATCTAGTTTAAAGCTCTATCAACAAGTCCTCCTAGTTCCTATGCTAGAAACCTTTTTCCCCTCTGAGAGGTGCATCCCATCAGATGTCAGCAGCCCACGTGTTGTACAGACCATCCCATGGTCAAAAAACAGCACTATTCTCACGACACTAGCCTGTGCCCTTGCTAGACAGACTCCCGGACTGCCACGGTGGCTAATTCGCCCATTAAAAAGGGGGTTTTGTTAAACAATAGGCCACAGTCTGTAAAAACAATCCCTCTGCATAATGAAACATCTAATTTATTAGCAGGGCACTGGTAATTCATCAGTAGGGAGCAGACATGATTTCTCAATCCTATTTGTCTTACTTCGTATTTGGTAATCCTTTTCTCCTCTCCTCTCATTAATTTTTGTTATTATAGTACTAGGAACTACAATTGAGCTACATTTTGCTCAAATTTACACATCAAATTCCTCAGACTGTCAGCCAGGCCATGTACTACCATTTTTAAATATTAATTTTAGGAATACAAAAAGCATTTTTAAATTGCAAAATTTTCTGTTTAGTGTAACAACTATAGAAAAAAATTACTGCAAACTTCTATTCCAATTAAGAAGACCCTTTGGGGACCATTCCTCTGTCCCCAAAGGAGAAATAATGCCCACTTCTGTCTCCTGTGAGATTGGAGCTACTTCCTTTCTTTGCCATCTGTAATTACAATGACTCCACCCTAGATGCCCACCCTGAGGTTGGTATCAACCAACTTCAACCCTCAGGAAGTAAAACCTATTCCAAGGCGCCTTACAAAATCCACAGAGGAAACAGGCATTTGCTCAGGAGCAATTAATCTGTTTTAGACTTCTGTACCTTCTGGAGGGATAACCAGGTGACATTCACACCACCTGCTACGAATGTCACCAATGCACCAAGCACATCGCATGCATTATTTATTGGGATTAGTGATGGAATCTTCTTGGAAAACCAGCCCTCTATGCAAACATGTTAAAGCTGTTATGTCTTCCTTTTAAACTTAGTATTTCACTTCCTGTGCTAAATGGTACAACTCAAAATTCTCTCACCTCAGCAGACACAACTAGCACTGAATATTCTCTTCTGCCTTTCTCCTCAACACTGCACTGAAGTGAAAACAGACAAGGTGGGTGTGGGTTGGAACGAGATGAGGTTTAAGGTCCCTTCCTACCCAGACCATTCTGTGACTCTGTGACTTTGCCATGCTGCTGTTCCTGGGAAGAAGCAGCAAAGCGGTGGGAGCAGAGAGCACATTGCAACCTCGGGCAGAGGAGCAGCGGGGAGCAGCATGCCTGGTTTCAGTGTTCTGTGGGTATGGAATACCTCTGCGGATGCTCCTCCTCAGCTTGTTGCAGAGGTCCAGGCGTGGGTTCTCCAGGCTGTCCTCAGCCGAGCCCGGGCTCTGCTCGGGGGACGACAGCCCCCGGCTCAGGTCCAGCGGCGCCTTGGTGCCCGTGGGCGGCGGGGACGTGGCCGGGCTGTAGTTTGAGGTAGGACTGCTGGCCACAGACGAAGCAGAGAGGTCGAGGGCACCGATCCTGGAGTTCAGAGGGGAGGTCAGGGACAGTTTCCGCGTCCTGGCGGGTGAGGACGTCCTGGAGAGTGACAGGGGAGGAGGAGAGGAGAACTTGCGGCAGAGATGTGGTGACTTCCCGTCAGCCAGGTACTCCCCTCTGTTGTTCTGACTGGTGGCAAAGAACAACTCCAAAGACCTGAGAGTAAGAAACACAAAAAGAGCAACACGCTAGCAAACACTGAACAGGTTTAAGTGAAAACGCCTAGATGTTGTGCAAGTCTGCATGGCCCTGCAAAATCTGCGTGACACTTAGTCCTCAAAGCTTGGGCAGATAGCTGAGACAGACTCTCCTGAAAACTGACGTCCTGTTTACACTCTAAGATGTAAATCTTCTTCTTAGATTATTCACAAGCAGCAAATAACGGGCAAAGCGCCCACAAAACGAACCGCGCACGAGGCCGTGGTACCTCTGTGGGAAATCCGTGCCAGGAAGGCGAGGAGCCGCGCGCTTACCTGACGGGAATGGAGGTGAAGGGCCGCCTGTAGATGTCGGAGAGCTTCTCCAGCACCACGGCCGCGGTGGTGAAGATGCGGTAGGTGTGCAGGAAGGTGTTCAGGAAGTCGATGCTCAGGAACCGCAGGTCCGTGAGCCGCTCCAGGAGGCGCTCGACGCTCGCGTAGCGGATTTGGGGGACTTTGCAGGAATTCAGCGTTTTGCTGAAGCAAATATCAATGTCGTCTCTGTGAAGACGGGCATCGGATCTACGCAAAAGTCAAATTCGAAACAGTTTACCAACGAGTGATTGTGGCTAAGGAGTGGTATCCCTTTAGCTGTTCCTGGCAACAAAGAAGCAGCAAATATTTATGCTCTATTGTATTTCGTCAATGCAAGAGAACTCTTCATCTTGCTTAATGTTGAAGCAAGTGCTGATACTTGCTCCCATAACTGAGGGAACTTAAATTTTATTTTTGGCAAATGTTTTACACCTCAAAGCCCAAGAAACTGTTAATGATGCCTAAATTTCTGAAATTGAACAGGTGGCAGAATTGTCCCCTCTTGTCTCTTTCTGGCTGGTCTGTGGTTCAATGTTACTAAAATCTCAGTATAGAATAACTGATTGCAATTTTTTCTGCTGGGATCAAGCTTTATCTAAAATAGAGTAATGGACCCTAACAAAACCCAGCAAAATTAACCCCTCAGCTAAGTTTAAGGCTCACCCACAAATTAACACCCACCTTCAGGCTCCAAGAATTACTTTTTGTTTTCAAAGAAGAAAGAGGGAACAGCACAAAACATCTCAAATTTCAAAGCAGAAACCAAGGAGAATCTTTGTTTCAGTGAAAACAACCAAAACGAAAAACCAACTAATTTTTGCTTGGACATCAAAATAAAAGTCATTTATGTAACTCTGCCCACAATATTTTTTTCCCCCCCCTCAAATTCTGTTTTGCTTAATTTTATCTAGTTGAAGACTTAGTTTGTAAATAAACAGGATGAATACTAAGTAAAGCATCTTCCAACACACCCGATCCTCTTGTTAAAAATTATTGGATTTTTTCAGGATAAAGACCAGGATATTCTACATGCTTCTACACTGTATTACATAAAACAAACAACATCAAAAAAAATCTTGTTTCTTAAGCTGGGTCCTTGGAAAAGTGGCAAATTTTTGTTTATATCATCCAATGACACCTGGCTCTGAAAGTCAAAGTGTGCTGCAAATCAGACAAGTAAAATTTAAGTAAGAGAACACCAAATTTGTGTCTGTTGTTAAGATCCTGTATGTTCTTTAGAATTAATATTCCTTTCTGGTGACACTGGGACTAAGGTCCTGCTGTACTCTGAAAGGGGACAAATGTACTCTTAAAACTCAGCAGGTGACAGAAGTGTTTACACACTGGAGAGTTCCTGGAATAAAGCTGAAGACAATAAAATGCTTTCTTTCCAGGGATCAAAGTTATATGCCCTAACTCTGCATACCCAGATGTTTTCACTCTCCCTTTTCTAAGCACAAAAAGAGGAGAGGAAACAACTACAAAGGAGGCATTTGAGAAACCAAGAGATGTGACAGATAATAGTGAGAAAGGAAGTAGTTTTATGTCCATCCCTGTGTTTTATTCACTGACATTTATATTGGATACTAATAAGTAAAACTCATGTAAATTGAGGAACGTAGAAGATCCAAGTTGTGTTGAAAATTTGGAACCACGTACTGAAAATGTCTCACTAGAAATAAAAACTACTTATTACAATAAATAACTGAGAGAATGCAAAGGTAAGGGAACCAGGCTTATAAACAATGACGCTACTTTGATGTGACCAGTTAAAATTGTGAGAGAAAATAAATTTTTAACAGAAATAACAGAAATATAGAGAGCAAAAATTTTGACTAATATAACAAGATATCTTTGAAAATGGTACTTGTCTGCAGTCACATAAATTGCGAGGACATTTTAAAAAATCTCCAACAAAATTATGAGATGACAGGGAAAAGCTACCCGAGAACAAAATCATTCATCTGAGGCATAACTGCAGCCAACCACTCAAAACCCAGAAAAACCTGAGCTGTGATCCAACACAATGAACTGAGAGTTCACCACTCTGAGTAGTCCCTACAATTCCAAGAAAGGGATTTGAAAAAATATGGTTTGAGATATAGAATCAGTTCCATTAAACCAAAATGGGAGAAAAAAAAAATTAGAAATTTGCATTTACTAAACACATGCTTTCTCTTGTTAGAATTTTTATTGGTAAAACACAACAATCTATTCTGTTCACTGTTGCACTTACTTAATCATATGTGGCACTGTGACTTTGGAGTTTTCTTCAAACACTATTGTCATTAATCCATTGCACCTTATATTATCAATGCACTGTGGAAGTAAACATTGAAAACTGTTAAAATCAAAACACAGGGTAAGGGGACTTATTGCCACAATTTTCATATCCCTAGAAGCTTGAAGCATAGCTTGTGCAGGGTATGGGCTGATTAAGACAAGGTATTTTCTCAGATGAAAAGCAGTGATGCAAGAATTAGAGTCGACATGCTTCTCCAGCCTTTGCCTCTCAGGGTATTCAGTTCAGCAACCTTTTTTTTCCACATGATTAAGTATTTCGAGTTGGAAGTGATATTTCCTTTGAAGCTCCTTTGAAAGGGAGCAAAACTCATTATTTCTAGTATTTCCTGAATGAGTGTAAGCTTGAAAAATCAAGACCACGAGAAAGCCAGAATGCTTTATACTCCAAGGGGTACAGTAATACCTTAACCTTTACTCTGTGCAGAAGACCAGAGGGGAATATAAAAAGCTTCCAGAAACACACTTGTAAAAACAAATTCAAGTGGTGCTCCTTGTGAACCGCAGCTGTGAGGAAGCTGTCCAACTCTTCCCTGCAAACTCTTGTATAAATGTTCCAGGCTGGGAATTAGGAGGGGCTTTCATGTGCACTTTTATGTAGTTCAGATGTGCCCAAAGAAGGGAATGGAGCTGGGAAGGGGCTGGAGCCCCAGGAGCGGCTGAGGGAGCTGGGAAAGGGGCTCAGCCTGGAGCAAAGGAGGCTCGGGGGGGACCTTGTGGCTCTGCACAACTCCCTGACAGGAGGGGGCAGCCGGGGGGGGTCGGGCTCTGCTGCCAGGGAACAGGGACAGGAGGAGAGGGAACGGCCTCAGGCTGGGCCAGGGGAGGCTCAGGGTGGACACCAGCAGGAATTTCCCCATGGAAAGGGTGGTCAGGCCTTGGCAGGGGCTGCCCAGGGAGGTTTGGAGTGCCCATGGCTGGAGGGGTCCAGGGAAGGGCTGGAGGTGGCACTCAGAGCTCTGGGCTGGGGACAAGGTGGGCATCGGGCACAGCTTGGACTCCATGGGCTGGGAGAGATTTTCCATCCTCAATGATCCTGGGATTCTGAGGGAACTCAGCACTACAAGCCTTGCCCCTGGAACACAACAAGCCTCACAGAGCATCAGATTTACATGGCCTGCAACAAGGACCTGCTACCAATCCCTGCAGGGCTCTTGTCTTTATAATATTTTCTACTTTTATTCATCAAGTATCATACATATATAGATATACATATAAACATAAACGTATATAGATAGATATAGGTATAGATATAGGTATAGATATAGATATATAGAGAGATAAAAGACAATCCTTACATCAGTAAAAAGGAGTTTCAAAAATTATCACATACATTTTTCTTATCTTCAAGAATACATGTAGCCTTCAGGCTTTGAAACACTCCAAAGCAGAGCAATGATTGATATTGGATTGCTCAAACCTGATAATCAGAGGCCTCTTCAGGTTTACATTACATCTATAGCTATAAATTTAAAATATCATCTATGTAGCTGTATGTGGTTTTCAATTCAGGTTTTTAAGATTATTTGGAAAGTGCAGCTGCAATAATTCACAGTATGATTTTCTCAAACCATTACTTAAAAGCAGTGACAAACACATTTAACAGAAATACATGTATTTCCCCTATTTGAACTCAAAATGTTTCAAAGAAGCCCTTAGCACCAATCATGGTATCAGATGAATTTTTAATGTATTATAATTTAGGCTAAGAATGGACTTTTTCATGTTCTTAAGTGGTCTTTCTGTGCCAGCAAATAACTCCAGTAATTTTACATGTCAATGGAACAACATAATTCACTGAAAATTGGTTTTGTAAAAAAATTCTTCAACCAGGTCTGTCTGTAAGACAGCAAGTTGCAGCTCATACTGTATTTTGAGATTTTTATTTTCCTATTTTTGTTCTTTCAAAAATGTTAATCCAGCACAAAGTAACTCCGAATACTTATTTTTAAGCAATTTCTACTCATTATGATGATGATTCATCTGGAGATGCTGCCAGCAATGATAGCAACTTTGGAAATGCATGACATTCCATGATGATATTTCTCTAATCAGCTATTTCTCTCTAAATTAACAGAGGATAGGACCTGAATTCAGAACTATAAGAGAGATATGTTCTTGTTTGTGTGCATAAACAAAACACAAATAGCCTTGATTTAGCTCTGGTGAGCTGGAAGTTCCGATATTCTTTTTATTGCATTCAACTTCTTTCTACAAATAGATTATGATGAAGTTTGTCTATTATGTTTTTAACTAAAAGCTATTTAAAAAAAACCCCAACACCTTATCCCTGACATTTAAAAAATTTTAAATACCCTTTTCCTTCATTCACAACATAGACAGTTCCTGCACACTGTCAGACCGCTCAGGAATTATTTATAATGGTTTGTGAGTCATTTTTGGTGGAAAAAACAGTTTATCCCATTTTCTTACTTCATTATTGATATGATATGGTATCATTTTCACACTAGGACTCTCAGGTGGTTGTTGATCTGTATGAAAATCATGAACAAACCAGTACTATCCTTCTTCTTAAATCAAAATATGCACGTGGATGGGCTCTCTTCAGCCACAAAAATGATTGCCATTAGCTTTATGTTTGTCCATGGACAATTTTGAAATTTATACTCTGTCTCTGTAATTGAGAAACACACCTCCCTGGTTGTGTTTGTCAAATGCAATGACAGAATTTTGGGGGAGAACAGGCAGCACTAAGGGTTTTTCACACACAACACAGCAAATCAAAGATATTCAGCACCCCTGTCTCAGGCTGGTTTCCAGAAGTACAGAGTGAACGAAGGCCTCAACACAAACCAGGTGAGGAAAGCACCGAGGTACCTGACTGATGTCACTTGTCCACGCAGCTTTCTCCTGCCGTGACGGGGCTAAAAGGACAACCGTGAAAGGAGGAGCATCCGTAGGCTCCACTATGAGCTTGAAATCCAGGTGCCCAAACACCTGCCCAGAACCTTTTGCTTTACAGCCAGAGGGGGAGAGAAAAAGTCACAACGTGAAACTTCAGGGTACAAGACAAAGAAAACAGTGGTTTCATTTAAAATGAAAATTGCTTTAAAACATCTTCGGGATGAAGAGCAAATCCAGTCAGGTGTCCAACAACTCATTTTGCTGTTCACATTTGCCAAGCACAAAAATACTGGGGTTTGCTCTTAAAGATAAAAGTTTTCTTCTAACACTTGCATGCTAATATACCA
Source organism: Oreocharis arfaki (assembly GCA_013398015.1). Lineage (NCBI taxonomy): Eukaryota > Metazoa > Chordata > Aves > Passeriformes > Paramythiidae > Oreocharis > Oreocharis arfaki. Next base: position 121,047 of record VZRR01003170.1, read on the forward strand.
TCACCATACCAGAAGTATCACTCAAACTAATGAAACTACTTTCACAATTCAAGTGCAAAACTTGACAAAGTGCAGGATGGAAGCCAAAAGGGGTAACAATAAAATCAGCTTGAGACCGTATTATGTCATTCCATTTGAACAAGCTCGCAGTCCAGATTTGTGGGGAGCCCAAGACAAAAAACTTTCCATTAATTCTTCCAACTCACTCAAGCCCCGTGTATTTCAGGAAGCTAATTATCTTCTGCCTATTTAAGTTGGTTTTTTGGGAGTTTTTTTGGGTTCTCTTGCTTTTATTTTTAATTTTATTTCCCAAGATGCTCTGGGTGAACTTTTATACAAAATTCAGCAACTAATTTGTCACATTTCTCCAGCCAGCCCTCTTGAAAATCCAATAAGGGATGTCAACAGCAGGAACAAATACAACATAATAATTCCCCATCCAAGCCAGCATGTCCATTATTGGAACAGCCATTCCACTGAATCAGTTTTACACTGTATTCTACTGGTTTCATAAAAACATATCTATTTGCTCTTATTAAAAAAAAAAAAAAAAGGTACTAATTTTAGGAAACTAGAAACTGTACTTACTACTGACAGCTGAATTTAACTTACAATCATCGTCACTCACTTCTGTCTCCTCGACCAGTGTGCACTCTATTAGAGACAGAACACCTCCTGTCTGTGGAAACAGAGCACCTTTCACACAAATGTTATTTATTCCCATTTGTCACAAGGTTTTTTAAACGTTGACACACTTCACTCTAGCATTTACATTACTCAGAGCTATAAGGAAGATACATCAATTTCACGATAAACATTTTTTCCTTAAAGAACTAAACCCAGACAGATCAAATACCATTTTTCTTAACCCAACAGATAAGTAGTACAATGTACCAAACGTCTTTCACTTTTACCACACTGTAATTTATGTCACACACAGGCTGGTTCACAAGTTCCAAAAAAGTTAACTAGAACTGCATCTTCTGAATTTAAGTGAAATACATACAAAATTTTTTAAAGGTTCCATTAGACTCTGTTTATTTTGTCTAAGTACTTGAACTATTTAAGAGGTGCAAAGTGAGAAAGCACATGACCCTTAATAGCCTCTTGGTATGTCAAATTAAAATTCTATTCAACATAATCCACTCCAACTGTGAACTACCAACATCTCTTTATCCACAAGCCAGCACTATGAAAGCCTGATTCTCAACAAATACAACAAGATTGTTCTTAGATGACATTTTAGTTTAAGAGAACATGCTGTTCAGGAAAACAGAATTGACTTTGAGAATTAATTTTATTAGAGCTCTGGAAAATGTTCTTTGGCAATTCTGCAGGGTTGTACTGGCTGATTTATGCACTGAAAACTGACTTAAATTCAGTGCTACATACACTGAATTTATTCACTACTTCAAACAAATAGATACATCAATGCCTTGTTTCTAATCCCCAGTTTACTAGAATTAACTAGGTCTAAAAACCTAAAATTGGCTGAATTCTAATATTTGCAATGAAAAGACAAAGCAGTTAAATATTGTGCACCAACTCACTTTTGTTTATAACCACTAACACAAAGCTCAGGTTAAAGCCATAAAACAGTAAAGGGCTGACAGTTCACCGAAGACGTGCTTTCAATTTGCAAATTAAATCATAATATAAAGTCCATACCTTAAGAAGATGCAGTTTTCCTCCTGAGCTTCTTGTACAAATTAAAAAGTGTTTTGTAAACAAGAAGCACTGTCTTTCTCCTTCTTTCTTCAAAGACAATGAGCCCAGGCGGACTTTACTGAGCTTTCCCCTCTCAACTGAGGGGACCTGGATAAGGGAACCTGGTAACCAAAGTGCAAAGTTTACTGTATTATAGTGATATTTAGTAGGCAGTGCTCAAGTTGTTGATTCATTGAATACTATTACGTTAATTAATGCAACTCTTCATTCCAGTATCAGCGTGTATCAGTGTCTCTTTTAAGCACAAGTCAATCACTTTTTTATTGCACAAGCTCCCTTTGTTTCTTAACATAAATAGACTCAAACAAGCACAGTCTAGACAAACACTTGTGTACATGGCAGGATTAGATCTAGGGCTGATCAGGCAATTAAACACACTAAGAGGCCATTGATCAGAAAACGTAGCTGAACCACAAACACCACTTTGACAGCCACTACACTTGCACAAGACAAGGCACTTCCAAGCCAAAGAGACAGAGAATGGAAAGAACACGTTTTGAAGGAAAAGAGTTTGTGTATGTGTGTGCGCCTGTGTGCAAGAGGGATGGAAATTAAGCACATTTCTTCTTCCTATCTTGTACTGCACAACTGTCAGTGCTCCACAGCTCATCTGAAATGTGTTACCAGTAAAACATTCCCGAACTAAACTGAACCTGCTTACATAAGCCTGGATTTGTGCTTTGCAGAGCTCCAGGCTGGGGACAGCTCTGCTTCTCTGCTGTTTCACATCTCAGTCTCTGACCAACTTTTCCAGATTGATACCACCATGTGTATCACCTCCAAATTTGGAGCAGGAGTTAAATTTGGTGGTGAAGTGCGACTCCTCTGTATATTAAACAGAAAGATTTCTACCATACAACTTGCTGTCAGCAGACAGGGTGGCCAAGAGACCTCCTAGTCTCGTTCCCACACATCTCTCCTCACTATTACCTCTACACTGGCTCGTGTCTGGTTCCAGCATCAGGAACTAATACAGCTAAACCAGCAGGAAACTAACGCTAGGAAAAGGCAGCTGACTTAGCTCCCCAATACGAGCAAAGTCTAAAAAGCACCAAGAAACTGATGATGCAAAGGGAGCTACACAGCAGAACAAGCAGGAGGAGAAGGCTTTGACCTGCCTCTTCCAGACATGAACTAGCACAGCTGCATCAAAGCTCAAAGTAGTGGCAGCATCCTGACACAATGCCAGCCTGACAGAATTATCCATGAAATATTAGATTAGCAATTCTTACTCTATGCTGTCAAAAGAATTATCTTGCTCAAAGGTCGCATATGCAGTCTTAAATTAACAAAGAAATTACAGTAGCTGAGAGAGCTGCTATTTATCTACATTTTTTCTACACTTAGCTCTCTCTATATGTTAAATTAGCCTTAAGTTAATAATATGTAAACTTCTACTGACACGGGAAAATACACAGCAGCAAATTTGCCAGAGAACAGTGTTCTCTGACAGACATTTCACATTTAGACTAAACGTGTATATCGTGACTGGCGTCACCCAAACAGAACAGTGGAGTGAAGTTGTGCTCTAGAATTTTGCAAAGGAATTTGGAACATTTCAAGTTCACTTACATTCCGACCCAAACCCATAAATATTTACAGGCTGTTGTGCATTTCCCCTGGACAAACAGCCAACCTGCCTCAGCTGTGAGAGACAGGGCGGACATCATTTCCATGTGTTGGAACAGTGACTTTTCCATGTTACACTGACTGTCCCTCAAGCCACGTTGCAAGGCCAGCACGTTCAAAACAATTCCAAGACAAAATTCCCAGGGTACTTTTAGTCCTAAAATTCTATCTACACAGTCAGGGTAGCAATACTGAATTTGTGCTTTTTTTGTCTGCTTTGGTTATTAGAGTAATAGTGTATATATATATATGATATGCTTACAGATGTAAGGTTTTTATTTACTTATTAATTTATTTGTTTGTTTTTATTTTCATTAGAAACCTTCCAGGATTAACATACTCTGTTCTGCCATAACGGGCTGAAGCTTAAACAATGTTCTTGCATGGAGCTGAAATACTGTTTAGTAAGGTAAAACAGAGCAAACCTCCTTCTAAAAGCAGAAAACAGAGCCTGCATTTTCTCTCTTTCACATTTACAGAGAGGAACACATCTCCTACACATACTGCACGGCTGATACCAAGCAAAGACCTTGGGCATTCTCATCAGCCTTTAGTGGTTAACGAAACTGGGCATTGGCTCTGCCACAGATTTCCTCTTAAGGAAAAAAATGGTCACAGTTAGCCAATGTACAGATGCAATGAGCAAGTGCAACTAATTTTAGAACATTCACTAACATTATAGTTTGGACAATAGTGTAATCCCAGGAATTTTTATCCAGCCACGGGCCTAAGCACTTTCAGCACTTCAGTGCTTCAACAGTCACTCTCTCAGCCTTCGTTCAATCCAAGGAATATAAAAGTCTGTATTTATAAACAAACCCAAACATTTAAAACTCTACACTGAACTGTCTGACTTACCAACTCAGTCTGGCTTTCCCCATGCTGGAGGCTTTGGGGCTTGTTACTTTTCTTCTGTTGTTGGTTTTTACTGTGCAGAGGGTTAAACACTGGAAGAGGTTGCTCATTTGGGGGGGGCTGTTGGAGTCTCTGTCCTTGGAAACAACCAAATCTGGACTGGACATGGCAGAAAGCAACCTCCTCCAGCTGGTGCTGCTTTGAGACTGGAATGGATCATTTCCACAAGTCCCTTCCAACTTCAGCTATCGCGTGATTTTGTGGTTATGATATCTTTATCAGCAGAGGTAAATTCACAGCAGCTGACGGCAGAAACATCAGTGTGTGAAGGCACTAGAGGGGCTCGAGGTGCCCAGTTGTTTGGATATCAACAGATTTGAGACTCTCTGCATGTTCTTTAGCCTCACAAAGAAAATGTTCCTCACTTGTTTGTGTTCCTGACTATAAAACTGTACCTAAGTAAGAGGCAGGGAAAATCTGGCCCCGAGAAACTCAGAGGAGAATTCACAATCTGCATTGCAAAACACTGCCAGGGACAGTTCCTGTGGTCTTAACATGTACAGCTTAACAGAATCAACCTCTTCTTTAAAGTCTATAACACAGACAAAGTTGTAACTCACATCCACAGAAAATGCCTGAACAAAGGTAATGGCACCCTTCCCCTGTTTTGAGCTGGAAAAGAGGTTCCTGTACCCATCTACACTAAACAACAGAAGAAACAGAAGCCCAACTGAAATCAGAGGAGATGGACATCACTGCCAAAGTGACCCCACGGTCAGATGTAAAAGGAAAATGGGCTCCATTACTTCATTTGCTTTATTCAGATTTCTGCCCTTGCACAGCATCACAGGCAGTGGATGTTCCACCAGATGAACTGATACAACCTTCTGCAACACACACTCTTGTCCACTGCCCTCTGACTGCATGCCTAGAAATAAATCTGAATTTAGTTTACTTACAGCATTTGGCCTGGGCCTAACACTCCAACAGCAATTTGTTCAGACTGATTCCCACAGAAGAAATTCTAAGTTTTACCAATGAAACAGTGGGTACACAGATGAAATACTACCAGTCAGTCTTAGGGAAAAAAATCCAATAAATATATAAATACATATTTGTATTACATATTGTAATAATCTGGGAAAAAAATCTAAAATTTAATTAAATTTCATGGTACAAGTCAACATAGGATAATCACAGCCTTAGAATTTTTTGGCTGTGGGTGCAAAACAACTTGTTTGTTTTTTTTCTTAAAGCCATATTAATAACTCTCAGAACACCTCAGAGATAACAAATGCATGTATTTAATGAATAATCAAGCAATTTAATAGTAGCTATTGTAAAAAAAATATTGGAAGAAAACTTAACAGTTTGGCCACATAACTACAGAAACAGCACTTCAAAATGTATAGAAAGCCTGTTAATTACCAGCTGTGATATGGCCCCATTAAACACCAGATGTTCTGCTGAGGTTATCTGGAAAAGGTTTCATCTGGAAGAGATGAACCTAAATCATATTCCTGACCTTTCCTGAGTATATTTAATGCTTTTCAGCCCAAAGGAGCAAAACCAGTCAACATCCTACACTGCAGATCTCTAGTTACTGTGTACAAATCCAGTAACTTGATCTGAGACCCAGAAGCAAAATATGATACAAATGGGAGAAAAATAAGCTGTTAAAATAAACACCACCAAGTAAGAATTGTAACCGATTTGCTGCTCCTGGCAAAAACTGTCCCTTACTGAAAATGGAAAAGTTATTCTAGCACAGTTTTGGGGAACTTAACAACAAATTCCACTCCTGCTATACCTGATTTTTCAACAGAAAGAGTTTCCAAAGCTACCATCAATACACAGAAAGGGAAAGAGCGCTGCTCTTCCCCTGCTCCATCCCCTTGGGACCACAATCCAGGCAGGACGTGAATGACCGTCCCATGCAGGCTTTGCCACTCAGTGCTGCTGATTTTCATGGTTCCTGAAGACAACGGCTCGGAACTGAGGTCCAACTGCAGCCCAAAATTAGCTGTTTTCAGGGGATTTTGTGACTCACCCTGCAGGGAGCGGGGCAGGCTCAGGATGCTGACAGTGGCCAGTGCAGTGCCCAGCCTGGCGATGGCACTGTGACCCCTGCTGCCTTTAGTGCAGGTTTTCGTGGCTCTGTGGGCAGTTCTGCAGAGGAATGTCTTACCTTGGCGTATGAAGGTTTGGCTGGTATCTAGCAATATGTCACAGCCCTCCACTATGGTCCTTTCTATGGCCAGGTTCTTCCGGATGTTTTCTGTGTCACTCACCTCGTCGTGCATCACTCTGTGGGAGACAAAGCAGAATGCACTTTTTCTCCCCAAAACATGCCTCACACCTGCTGGGTCTGTTTTCACTTACGGAGTGCAGACACAGTGCATGCCCTTCACCACCTGCTGCAGAACAGATCTACCCACCCAGTGCCTCATCACTCCATAGCAGGTCTCTTGCCTTTTCTTCTCTTCTTTTCAGACAATTCTCCTGATCGTTTTGATTTTTCAGCAGGGGATCCTATTTTGCCAGACTTGTTTAATGACTATTCCTGAACACATCTGACAGATGCCACCAAGCTACAAACATTTCACAGCTGATGGAAGAGAACTTGATCCTTAATGGACTGGGCTGCCACAAGCAGGGAAGTCTTGCCTAGAATTGTGTAGGGCACACTGCAGATTTCCTCTCCCATGGCTTTAGGGTCCCACTCTGTTCCTGCTTCATCTTTACATTTCAATGTATTAACTCCTCCCTCCCTCCCTTCCTTCCCTCCTTCCCTCCTTCCTTCCTTCCTCCCTCCTTCCCTCCTTCCCTTCCATTGCTTTCTCTCTCTTATTTCTTCCTTTATTTTAGGGTCCCTTCCCTTCCCTGAACTTCCCTGAACTTCCCTTCCTCCTTTCCTTTTTTTTCTATCCCTCAACAACCACGGCCTTGATACTTCACCATTTACTTTCTCTTACTGGGTTTTTTTTTTTTCCATAGGCATCCTCCTCTTACAGAGAAAAATGCAGATTTTTGGTTTTTTCCCATGCTGAAACCAACCCAGGAGTTTATACAATCTTGTAATGATATTTTCCTAAATTGGAACTGGACTACACTTTCTGGAATCTCTTCCTCCCTCAGAACTACATTAAAGGGATGGAAATGAGTCACTTTATTTTGTGTTTATGGTCTATACTGACTTTATGAGCAGAGAGGATCAGTCAGTGCCAGACTCCAATTCTGAATGTTCAGTGATGAATCAGTTGGATCAGCAATGAACTCTGACTTACGAGATGAAGCCAACTCAAAGATAAATTATCCGTTTGTGCAGATCTTTTACAACTAAATATTCTCCAAGCACATCCTTAGTGAATACTCCGGACACTGAATATTTATATCCCGGAGTTCACTCGTGGTCTCCTCATTCACAGCAGAAAACTCAGTTTCCCAGAGAGGAGAACCACATTCCTCACTGGGCTGATGAGAGGAACATCTGAGAAAGGTCTGGGGGTTCAGGGAAGAGCTTCATTTTGCAGGTTTCCACAGGGAGCACTAGTTGTCAGAATGTATCTTTAGTTTCTGCTTATCTGGCATTATTTGAAGCATATATGAAAGTCAGTTTTCACATCAGCATGCAAAAACTATAACACAGATAGAGAACTAAGTACTTTCCAAGACCTTGATTATTTAAAATGTCCTTCTCTCTTTAAATTAAGGAAAAAAAAAATATTTCTCTTTCTAAAGAAAACTGCTCTGTTCATAACCCAGGAGTAGGTGGTTTCTATAGTGATTTCAATTCTCCCCAAACCAAAATACAAGGAGATACTTGTAGATTTATGTTTGCCAGAAAAAAAAAAATAATAGAAGAGACAAAATATTACACTGGGATATTTTTGTTATTTTTCATTATCTTCTGTTTTAGGTTTGATCCTTTTCTTTAAAATACATATCTTTTTTAAAGGAGCAAAACAAAGTAAAAATAAGGAAAAACAGGTTTTTCTTTTCAAAACCTTTAATTCAAAGTTATCAGGAGTAAGGTAGAAAAATCTTACCTTGAAAGTTCTTCTAGTTTAGATTTAGCAAATTCAAGGCTTTTTCTCTCAACGTGTTCGTGTGGCGTGTGAGCCAAAAGTTCATGAAGTGTTATAATGTATCTGGGAATCTTGAAACCAATAGAGTATAATATCAGTAAATCCATATATACCTTCCCTCGATTTTAAAAGATTATGAGCATGTAAATTTCTTTTGACATTGAAAATACCAGGTGACCTGTCTGCATTCAGACAAAACTCACATCGCACAAAAGGAGATTGAAGAATGTCCACGATTTGACTATTAAATGCTACAGGGTAACAAGGACCCTTCAGAGCTTTTAACCACAGCAAGAAGGACCCTTCAGAGCTTTTAACCAGAACCAAGCGATGGTGCAGCATAACTTGTCTGACACAACAAGAATTACGTAGGAGGAGAGGCAACATTACGCTCAAGTGGAAAGGCATCAGCAGTGACATAATAACATTCCTCATCACACAGCAGCTGGACCATCTCTTCCCCTCCCTTGACCTGGCTTCAACTCAACCCAAGAAAACCCCAAACCCATAAAAACTTCAAAATATACCACGTCAAAAGCTAAAAAAGTATGGTTGCAGGTGCAAATGGCTCCTTGGGCTCATATGAATAACTAGCACTAACATGTGTGTCACTGACGATGCCCCTTTTAAATTTTTTTCTCTGTCTGTGTTGCCAATAACTGAACAAACTGAGGGGTTTCACTACTCCTCTGATGAGTAAAATGTCAGGTTAAATGAAAAAGGCACAAAATTATCAGGCCAGTGCTTCCCAGACATCTTAAAACAGCTGCAAACGTCTAATCCAGGCAGACCACAGCAAAATATCAGGAGGTTAAGCACAGTTTTCAAAACTTTTGCAGTTTATTTTTCGTTTTCTAAAGACCAAGTCACTTGAGAATGAAGTGGGGAGAAAGATACAAAATGTACTCCTAGTAAGATGCTTCTGGCTGCTCTAAGTTGCTGTATGCCATCTCTCCCTGGACTGTACAGTCAGAGGTCCTAAGTCAAGGCAATTTTCTTTGGTGCTATCCTCATCCCACACTCCCCTTCGACATTCATAAGACTCTGAACAAACATGAGCCAGCATAGCTGGGGAAGAGATCTCTGCAGGAAGAGTTTTGGTGTAACAACAAAATAAATTAAACTAAACTAATTTGCAGGAGAGTATATCTAGTTAAGCAAGAAGAGCCTTAAACCGATTATAATATCAGTAACATAAAGTGAAATGTAAACCCAAATATACACAACAAATACACAGGGACTACCTGAAACATGGGGTAGGTAAGGAAAGTTTCCAGCATTCGGCCCTCACATGCTGGGTTGGCTTCATATTGCTTCAAGAGTTTGTCAAAATCTCTGTTTTGCTTACAGTTTGCCAGTACTTGCAGGCTATACTGATGATTCCGAACAAATTCTTGATATATGTTCAGCATTGGCAGCAGAATGTCAAATAAGTCAGCTACAAAAAGCAGAGGAATTACTTTTTTTTCCCCAGCTACCCATCTATTGAAACACATTTTTAAAGAAAGTAGTGTTTTCTCTGAAAGTGAATTACTATAATCAGTTCTGTTTCCGATATACTGACAATTTAGAAACATTTAACATAGCTCTTTCACCTGCCCAATGATGGTTGTTTTGATTATCTAACAGTCAGACAGTATTACCAAAAATATAAGTCTAATCAATGCCTAGGGCAGAGCAATTCTCCTCTACAGACCATTACAGCCCAAATGGGATTCCCACCGCACCTGATCTTGTGGTTTTAATTCTTCAAATGCATTCCCTTCAAAAAGGACCTTAAAGAAGTCGTGTCTTTAAAAAAAAAAAATCCCTACTGAATTTTCAAAAACAAATATGAAACTTACACCCCTACAGAAAATAAAGTAACTTACCTAGAATTAAGGTAGGCCAGTTAGCTATCCTCGCTTTTAAGCCCTGGTGAAATATCTCATGAAGAAACATGATTGTTTCACTGAAAAACAAGTATTTAAACAAACAAAAAGACAATTCTGATTTTATTTTCTGATTAATAATTCACAGAGAAACATCTCTTCCTCTTTTGCACTTTGCTAGAAAAAAAAAAGAAGACAGTTATTGTTATGGAAATAAGTGCTTCCTTTCATTGCATTGTTTAAAAATACTGGCTCAGTGCTTCTAAAAAACACATAGCATTTGGTGTAGAAATATTCTAACGCTGTATTCATATTCTAACAAGGAAAAGGAAACCTGCCTCATGACTAAAGAACATATCCTATTTCTTAGAAGTTTGGGGCAGACTTGGAAGCAATCCCAATCCTGTATCTAATGTTAGATGCCTCCTGGGTTACTTGAACATGCTCATTACAACAGCACTTGGATGCATAATGAAAGAACAATTCTGTTTTTGCAGGATATGAAAAGACAAGAGAGAGGGAAGGAGACTCCTTAGGCAGGACAACAGAAAATAGAAGCTTTGACGTACTCAACCTCAGAGTCTTATCAGGATCATATGAGGCCACTAAGTCCAGTTTTGCTCTCTTAAGAGAAAAAAAAAAAAGGAAAGGTGACAGAAAATTATGAGAACTGCCCCAAGAGGCACCATCTGTCCTTTTTTTTCCTCTGCCAGAGGAAGACACAGAATGTGGGAAGGTAAAGAGGTTGCACCGGTTTCCAACAGCATCACCTGCGGCACCTTTGCCTTTCAACTGTGGAAACACGGTCTGGCTCAGTGACACCGCCTGCACCAGAGCCAAAACAGGGGCCAGGCCTCTCTACCGCCAGCTGAACCAGAATGGAGAGGAGCAGGCAAGTAAACCCACCAAAAAAACCCAAATAAAAAGCCACAAAAACCACCCAAAACAAACAAACAAACAAACCCCCAAATAAAACCCCCATACCTGTTGAGGAAAATGCTACTGACGTCATCGTGACTGATGGGCGGCTTCTTGGAGCTTGCTGCCATCCTCAGGGGCCTCAGGAAACAGTTCACCAGGACATAAAGCTGGTGCACGTACTCAGACTCAGCCTCCACCATGTTGAAAACTATCTGGTTCCTCTTCCTCATGCTCTCTGCATGAGGAGAACAAATATAATCTTGGACAATAGTTTTCCATTTTCTTCTGCATAACCAGCCCCTCATGAAGCTCTGAACCTATAAAGGGATCAAGCAGAAAAACAAAATCAGGAAAAAACCACATTACATGACTTATCATAAGCTCTTCACTGTAGAATTAACCCTCAAAATTAAAACCCTTTGCTTAAAAATAAAAATGTTCCCTTCTTGATATATAATTGCTCTGTAATTAAGTATTTTTTACATTTCTATTTGTTAAGTGTCATAACTGTTGCCAGGAAACAGACTGTAAAGACATGTCATACATGTAAGTGAATCTTTCACTACAAGCTCAAGTGCTGTCCCCTTCCCTTCAGCCCAACGAGGGTGCACAGTTCCCTCTTCCTCCCCTTACTCATTTCTCTTACACCCCAAAGGTATCCTGCAATACTTCCATGTAACACATTCCAACACAGACCCAATACCACTATTGGCAGAACTCTTAAATCATTTCTTAAGCTCAGTTTGCTTTCCATTTTGAACAGATAACACTCGGCATGTGTATTTAAAGCTATGTATCAATATATTGCTTGGTCCCAGACACCAAGGCAACAAACACATTACTCAGAATGACAGATTTCTGGCATTCCTAAAAAGCAGCTCTATGTCATGGAAAAATCTAACTAAGCGCAATATCAACTGAAGTTGCAACTGCGTTAAACATTACAGAAGAGGTCTACATCCGGTCACATGAAATTTCATTGTGTCTGTGCCCTGATCTTGATGTGAAGATCATTCATCTTGAAAGAGAAGTGCAAAATTTCACTGGTATCAGTTTACTCGGGAAAAATAACTTGGAAAAAAAGGGGCCCAACTGTCAAAATGACCAAGGTGAAGAATGCAGTGGTTTACACACAGATTCAAAGCTCTCTTGCCACTAAAAGGGGCATTTCCAGCTTCTACAACAATGGTTAAAGGAAAACTCACATCGAGTTATCAGCTCAGTGCTGACCCTGGCTCAGACTGCACACCCCAGGAAAAGGCAGAAACCAGACACATTCCATAAGGGATATTAGGCAAATACATCATGGGATAATATGTGGCACTGAAATATATATCATTAAAGAGGTTTTAGTAGGGGCAGGGCAAAGGAAGACTTGCGATTTGACTGTATTTAAAGAAAATAAATAAAACTAGACAGACTGAAACACAGAACTGCACCCCTCACCCCACCCTTCTCCCTTTAAGCACAAAAGACTTCATGTTTACCTTCTTAATTTTTTTAATATCTGGATCTTCATCTTCCTGGTTGCCTTGATAAGGTCGCATTTTTTCCTTTGTTTTATTCAGTGCTACAATCTGACAAAACCAAACATTCATTAAGTGCTTCCTTGAGCTAATGAAACCCTTACTTGGAAAACTAACAGAACAGTAATTTCCCCTTCCCCCAGCCTGTGGAAAGTGCACAGAATGACCAGCACACGTTTGGTGACAGGGACTGGAGCACTTCTTAGGCCATTACAGATCTCTGTCCAGCTGAAATGGTGACCCAGAATAAGCAGGTTCTCCCCCCAAAAACAACTGTGCTTTTTGGGCTTTATCAGCTTGGGACTGCAACGAGATTTTTAACAGCATCCCATGAATCAGAGCAGTCTGGAACAGTTCTTAACACCATCACAAGCAAGGGCCCTGTGCTGAGATCAAACTCAAACGTGAAGGCAGGGAGGAAATAATGCCACCAGTGGCACCCACTCTGCAAAGCAATGTGTCATCCTAAACCCTCTGACAGGAAAAGTAATCCAACCAGCTTAACAGGCCCCAATATTTCTAAGAAAATTATCTCTCCAAGGAGTCTCTGAGGGACCATAACCTATTGACCTCACTGGGTTCCACCATTTTCACCAAATCCTACCGAAATATTGAACACCACTGTAGTGCACACAGCAAAATGCTGCAATCCAGTGGCTGTCTGGTGGGTCTGGAACACACCTCTGACTTCAGCCTCTCGATCTCCGTGTCCTGGTCCTCCAGCTGGTGCCGGAGCTGGTTGGCCGCCACCTTCTCGGTCTCCACGATCTGCACCAGGTGGATGTACTTCTGCATCAGCACCTCCCGCTCAATCAGGATGTCTGAGTAGCTGGCAGGGAAAGCACAGGTCAGTAAAAACAGCCAGATATTGGTCTTCATCCCCTCTTACGAGATGTGGGCAGATAAACGTGGCCCCAGCAACGAGAAGCCTGCAAAGCCATGCTTGTTTGGCTTCAGCTATAATGTGTGCTTTGAACATAAACCACCCAAATCATAGCCACAGATTCACCCACACTGAGGGAGTTTGATATCCTTTTTAGACACAGGTGCTACAGTACCCAGTTTCACAGGATCCAGTTACTGAGAGCAAGGTAACTGCACTTTTTATGAGCTTCTAATTCTCACGCTAAGCCCAAGAATTCTATAAATCCAATTTGTTCTATTTATTTTAAGGTCTTGATTTTTTCCCATCTTTTGGGAGGACTTCGGGGAGCATGTAGCACTTCATCAGAACTAATTCTCTCCATCTGCCAGATCTCTTTATGGAGGAATTCCCATCAAAACTGTCATTTTAGTGTGCTAACACGTTTTATTCTTTAGGCCATTTTAAGATTACTGAAATAGATGCCTTTAATCTAATCAGCATCAGGAACTATGGTATCAGTCTTTCTTTTAGCTCTTGGGCAGCTTTTTTCTGGAAAGAGACAATATCCCTAGTGCAATTAGATGCCACAATCAGAGTACCATGTCAGAAATGCTTCTTAGCTTCAGCTAGAGGAAAAATCCGCTTTTCCCTGTGCAGCATCTTCACCAGACTGACCCTGAAGCAACAAAATCAACACTTTGCTGCCTCTTACCCCAGGTTTCAGGAAGGTTGTTCCTCTGAGAGATACATAAATTTACAAGATAAAGACCAAACAAAACACAGCAGAATGGAGGCCCAAAATCATTGAGAAGGGATCCCTCACTATTTGATATCACATCTTTTTCCACTGTTGAGTTTGAGCACAGGATTTAACAGAAGGCATTTTTGGACTGCAAATCTCTTCCTTTTAAATTTCTTCCCGCTTGTTATAGCACTCATAAAACAATGAACATTTGCTATTAAATACTGTGAGGCTTTTTAAATTGCAATAATGTGCATCCTCTATAGTGTGGTTTTTCTGTAAATATTTACTTGTATTTCAATCAGTGCTAGTGCACTTATACACTGGAGGGGGCCAATAGTAAGCACAGCTATTGAATTTAACACCTAACCTGGAAAACAAGCTTAGGTTTAAAATAATTACCAGAAGTTCCCACAGCTATCACAAAGTAAAAGTTTCTCCTCCTTGTACAGATTACAAAAACAATAAGAAGTGAATTTAATTCTATTACATTTGCTGTTATATTCTGACTACTGCAGAAGTAAACAATACATTGGAAAAAGGAAGGTCAGGGCACCCTTCCAAGAAGTAATAAACATACATAAAAAGGTCTGCCATGAAGCAACCCACTTATCACTCAGCTGTGTAATAAGAGCCATTCTTAAAAGTTCTTTAAAAGTTTTCAGTAATGATTTGTTTTGTTTTGCAAGAATTCAGGGGTTTTTTTTCAGAGACCAGAGTACTTAACCCCTTTGCACTCTAAAAAGGCATTTGTACGTTCTAAAAAGTGTCTGAGTTAAAAATACAGTTAGCACTAATTGTATTATAATTTTATGAAGATAAAAATACATGTAACACATGTAATAAAGTGCTTTCTGTGATTTAGATTTAATATAAATAGTCTTTCCTACCTAAAACCAAATCCAGACAGGTGAAACGCCCTCTTTTTCTATTTATCCTTTTCAAAATGTTCCTTAAGTTTTGCTACCCATTGTTTCCAATACAGAATTTGACAAGTTTCATATTGGTTTTATTCAAACTGAGGAAAGTAATAGGAAAATAGGACACAGACTCACAAAGGGTGAGCTGCTGACATAGGACCCGAGATATTGCTACATACAGTGCTTTTCTTTCACTTCTTTGTTTCCTCCTTTAGGGGAAGAAACTTTATACATACTTCTCAGATTCTTTAAATGCATTAAGCTGGACTTCCACAGCTTTGTTTTACTCAGGAACAAGAAAATTCTGGAAGACTGAAGTTTTTGTTCTTTTGAGATGTTCTTACAGCAATTCAGCAGGGTGCCTTTGGCTGTCTAAAATGTCGGGCTCAGCCTGAAACCAAACAACATCTCCTTCCCTCCCATAATTAGCAGTATGAAGAACAGTTAATTTAAAAAGTCTGTGTACACCTACACTAACTTAGAACAGGCTAAATCCATTTTCCTTCTCAAAACTAGTGCTGGGAAAGGAAAAATCAGAGGCTTTTGGCATAAACTTCACGTACTTCCAACAGCCCTTTCCATCCATCTCTCTGCATGCCTGAGTAGAGATCACGATGTCCAAGTGTGTTATCTTGAATATCCAGAGTAATCCCAGGAGTCTTACATGAGGACAGGATTTCAATACTGACACGAACACACATTTATAAAAAATCCTTGTCAGAGAAAATTGTACCAAAATGTTCAGATGTCAGAGGAACACAAAAAAGCTATAAAACAACTCGCAAGCAGCGAGCCTAGGTCTGGTTCTCTGTCTGGGGTCTCATTTAATAGAAAGAAACAACTGCTGCAAACCACAGTTTGCACAAATTTGTATTAATATTTTATTGAGAGAAGTGATTCTGTAAGGTGTAGTACAGATAAAGCATCCTGAAAGCTGAGGCTGAACCTATCTACTACCACCATCTGCAGAGACAGGGCTCAAACCAGGTATTTCAAGAAGCTCTGACTGCCCACCACCTACCACATGGAGACAGGAAGAAATTAATCAAGTCCTGAGAAAAACGGTTGCCCCATTTAGGCTGACATGCTCAGAAAACATAGGAAAACTGGAGAAAGTTTAACCATAGCCTTATTATTAAAGTCTCCTTGCTCTGACAACAAGCCAGGATAGAAGTTCCAGTAGTCCTACCAGCCAATGCATTTGAGTTTTGCCCCGACCTGAGACCAGAGTTATAGTTCATTGGAGCACTCCATGCTAATTGCACTAAAGCTGCTCCGGCTGCTGGAAGAACCAGGCATTGGGTCTGGCCATATCAAATCACCCTCTTGAAAAGCAGAATACATAACCTAAATCAGTTTTTACGAAAACCAGGCTCTGGCTGTCTGGAAGGCAGAAGAAATTGCCTGCATCTGTCTCCACACCCACCTTGAGCAGCTGTAGGACTCCCTAATAGAGGAGAACCAGCCTCCAGACGGGTTTTAAAGCCCGATGGCACAGCCACAGCCACAGCAGGGGTGGGAACAGTAAAAGCTGCAGTAGAACATAACCAATCCTTCCCTGTGACTCTAAGCAAGGTGCTCAGGAGAGCACAGAAACACCCAACCTTTAATGACCTCCTGTGTGATCCCGAGTTCCGAGGGATCCCGCTGGCTGCCAGAGCCACAAGGCACCGTGAGAACTCCACACCCCAAATGAGTTTTACCACGTGATCCTTGTAACTGAGAGGGGGAAATACCACCTGGAATAAAGAGCCTTTGGAAGGGTGGACCCAAGAACCGAAGCACCCAAACCATGTCCGTGGGGAATGGCTCACTCAGGAGCATGGGTGTGCAGGGAGGGAACGCTACCCTTTCGTGTGGGATGGAGACTGTGCTGAAAGCACCTCTCATCAGCCAGCGTGCCACCCATCAGACTCACAGCTCACATGAAAACCAGCTGTTCCCATGGTCCTGGCACTCCAGCCAGGAAAATCTGACCAGAGGAATTCATCCACCAACAAACCGGAGGAGAATGGCACCTCACCCCCTTGTGCAAAAGTGAGACAGAACTGAAAGCATGAGCAGCCATGAACCATAGAATCACAGCATGGGTTGGGTCGAAGGGACATTGAAGATCACCCAGTGCCACCCCTGCCATGGGCAGGGACACCTCCCACTGTCCCAGGCTGCTCCCAGCCCCAATGTCCAGCCTGGCCTTGGGCACTGCCACGGATCCAGGGGCAGCCACAGCTGCTCTGGGCACCCTGTGCCAGGGCCTGCCCACCCTCACAGGGAAAAACTCCTTCCTAATATAAGTTTTAACTCCCTCTTAAAACCATTCCCCCTCATCCTCTTGCTACCTGCCCATGTAAAATATCATTCTCCCTCTTTTTCACAAGCCCCCTTTAAAAGGGAAGCTCATAAAAGGCTGCCATGAGGTGTGCCCAGAGCCCATGGAAAGGCTCTCCACGTCTCCTCTCAGGCTGAGAAGAGCCACGAAACACACGGGTGTGAAACTTTTTATGAGATACAGGCAAGAGCATTTTGGGATTGTACAAGGCTTGTTATGGAAGTGCAGGAACCAAAGGCAGGGAAACGGGGCAGGGAAGAGGTCTGAGGAGTAGGAAGCTGTGGAAAACACAGAGATAAGGGGGTACAAGGGGATAAAGGACCACATGTAACCAGAATGATCAATACACTTGTCTGGCTGTGATCCACACATCTTCACCACTACACCCCTGCTGCCTTCTCATCAAACTCCTTGCCTTGGTGAGGGGACTCCATCTGTGCATCCATGGAGCTCTCAGTGCCACTTTCTGGAGCTGGGACCAAGAGGCCACAGGTGCCTGCAGTGCCAGCACCACACTGGACAGGTGGGAGGTGCGGGCCTGGCCCAGGTGTGTGACCACCAGCCACGGCCGAGCCGGGCGAGCCAAGCACTGGGGATGTACCAAGGCCCGGCTGGATGAACAGAGGCTCTGATCTGGCTGCTGGAGGGCACCAGAGACCCAGCCCAGCTTCTGAGAACACCGTCAGGTTGGGTGGCTGGCTGAGAAATGACTTTGCAGACCAGTGTGTGTGCCCAGCTGGAGCAGAGAGTAGCACAGCACCTGCAGCAGCTGGGGATGGAGGGTCCAGGAGCAGCTCCTGGACAGCCTGCACGGCTCAGTTATTTCCTGGGGAGCC
The DNA here is from genome assembly GCA_013398015.1 of Oreocharis arfaki. Taxonomy (NCBI): domain Eukaryota; kingdom Metazoa; phylum Chordata; class Aves; order Passeriformes; family Paramythiidae; genus Oreocharis; species Oreocharis arfaki. The sequence goes on from VZRR01003170.1 coordinate 139,357, forward strand.
CATCCTGTGTGTGTGTACTGGATGTACCTCTCTGCCTCACTGCCAGCCCACCAGAAACCACAAAATCGTGGCTATTAAAGCACCAGGCCTCAGCTAATAAAGCTTCACTGAGCAAGGCACCGGTACAAGGCAGCTCTGAGCTGCCACACTGAGCTTACCACTACTTGCAAAATACTGTGTAAAACACACAGCAAAGTGTGCCTATGAATCTGAGACAAAGCCTTTTTGCTTCTGTTTGCTTTTAATTTTAAATTGCCAGTTAGAGGGCAGCAGTTCCTCGTACGCCTTAAACAATGACCCACATGAAAGAAGCATTCCCATTTTCCTCCCTGCTCTTCTCCCGCACCACCCGTGCGGTGAACAGACCTGGAGGAATGAGATGGATTAAAACTAAGCTGGCAATAAATAGAGAAAGCATAATTCATTTTCAAATCTGTTTCCCAATTAAGTTCACACTTGTGCCTGCATGAAAGAAGGGTTTTTATTCCCACACGTGGTAAATTTAAGACTTCTGAATAAGTGCAATAAAGAAGTCCAGTAAATTTTATTAATACTGCATCCAGATGAAAGGAAAAAAAACAAAAAGGATAGAAGTTTTTGAGCAAAACGCAGAAAAAAACCTTTGAAATGTAGAAGACTTCGTAAGAGAGGGTGAGAAGTATACCTCAGTGTATTCAGGGTGAAACAGATTTTTTCATAAAAGGACAAGTTCTGGAACAAAGACAAAAACAGATTTCCAGATGCAGTCACTGACAGAGGAATTAGGATCTGCCAGGAAAAAATCCTCCTGCCCAAAAATGAAGCTCAGAAGAAGCAAACCACACTCTGCCACCTTGGATATTACTGAAAAGACGAAATACTGAAAATTCAAATAAAATGGAAAGAGAAGAAAAGTACGTACAGATGTGGAACTGATAATGAGGTCCCATTAAAATATACTGGATTAAACATCCCAGTTCCAGCTCAAAAGCCAAACAATCCCCCATGTGAGGACAGGGCACTATGGACAAAAACAATGGACAACATCACAGCAGAAAAAAACCCTTTATTTATGTCCTGGCATCCAAATAAATTACTTATTCACCCAGAATGGGCCCTGGGGTGCACTGAGATTGGAGCATCCTTTTTTCAGTACTCTGTTTATAACTTACAAAGTAAATAAACATGGAAGAAATTTTGACAGCTACAAACAGGTGCTTGGCAAAATTTAAAAAAAAAAAAAAAAAAAAACAAAAACAAAAACAAAAAACCCTCATGAAAAGCAGTCCAAAATCAGATTAATTAGATTTTCTGTATGTCAATCTAGGAAAACATAAAACCTCAACTACCCTAACTGCATTGTCTCAGCTAACACATGGATTACCACAGCTCCTCATGAGGACAAGACCCTTTGGAAAGCAATTAAATACTTCCCTTTCTCAAATGCCAGCATATTCACACAGAACAAGATGTTCCCAAGTCTGTTTTCAGTTTAAGAATAGTAGAAATCTTCTCAATGTCTCCTGCAATTTGTAAATAGGACACCTGAGATAGTTCAAAAAAGGATCTTTAAAGTGCTACATAAAATGCCATTCAGTAATGCATAACAAAAACCTGAGAGAAGGGTCAGAGATGTCTTAGGTTAGACTCAAATGAGCAGTGACACTGAAGAAGTTGCCAAAATTTCTCCCATTTGTCAAAAATACAGATAAACTCAAGGGAAAAGGTCTAGATTATGACACTGGCAAAATTCAATCTCTAAAGAAAATCTGTGCTATTTTGTTTAACTAACTCGGCAAAAAAATCTTACACAATAATCTAATACTATTTCTTTAGCTTCTTTGTATGTATCTTCAGCAAAAGAGCCAATGGTTTAGTAATATATTGGAAACTCCAAGTTGTTCTGCTCAACACAACGTAAAATGAACAAAAGCAGCTTCCAGTGAAGTAGAAAATTGCCAGAGCAAGGAGGTAACCACAATAAGGAATGGCACTCCATGCTTACCAACTGAATTTTAGAGGTGTTTGTTGGAACTTTGTTCAAGAAAACACAAGAAAGCCATGTCCACGTCCCGAAGAAATTTAGACACCTGTGCAGAAAAGGTGAAAAACAAAGCCCCCCAAATGACATAGGGCCATGAGACTGTCCCTCACAAAGGTGTCCATAGTTCAACATCATCACGAGGTAGGCCCAAAGAAAGGGGAAATAGTCAAAGAGCAAAAGGGATGGAGAGAAAAACACTGATCTTAGTTACCTCAGAGACCCAGCTGTCCTCTAAGGGCTGCAATGACAACTTCCTGGTGGAGTCAAAAGTCAACCACCCTGGCCCTGAATGTCACAACCAACTTCTTTGGAAGCTCTCAACGTTTCCAGTTGTGCATTGTTTATCATTGGCTTGATTTTGTGCCAGTTTCTACCCTGAAAATTCATGTGTGACACGTTTACAGACTGAACTAACAGGAGAAAAAATTTACCTCACATTACAAACCTCTTCTTGCTTACACGCCTTTTACACCAGGCAGTAGATGAGAATCCCAGAATCCATGAGGATGGAAAATCTCTCCCAGCCCATGGAGTCCAAGCTGTACCCAATCCCCCCCTTGTCCCCAGCCCAGAGCTCTGAGTGCCACCTCCAGCCCTTCCCTGGACACCTCCAGCCATGGGCACTCCAAACCTCCCTGGGCAGCCCCTGCCAAGGCCTGAGCACCCTTTCCATGGGGAAATTCCTGCTGCTGTCCACCCTGAGCCTCCCCTGGCCCAGCCTGAGGCCGTTCCCTCTCCTCCTGTCCCTGTTCCCTGGCAGCAGAGCCCGACCCCCCCTGGCTGCCCCCTCCTGTCCGGGAAAGGCTGTGGCAAAACCAAACTGACGCTGCAAAGAGGGAACACCAGGATGCTGCTGTCCCTGAATGCCGTTACCACAAGGCAAAAGCCCTTTCTTCACTCCCCATCGGTCGTCCTCCACTGAAGAAGCTGTCCTGGACCACTGACGAGGAGAATGTCCCTGCTCTGCTCCCCCGCAGCAGCACAGGGCTGTGGCCATCACACACGGGGCACAGGCTGAGCTCTGAGCCCCAGGGACCCCCAAGGCATGGAATAATGTGCTCACCCGGAGGGCACCAGGCAGAAAGCCCCTCACCACTGCCCACCCAGCAGGGGCTCTCCTGGGAGAGGACAGGGCCTGCTCAGGAGGTACCAGCACCAAGAGGAGGATGCAGATCCCAAGGCTGGATGCCCAGGCAGCACAAGACCTGCAGCCCCAGGGCCTCATTTCACAAGCTCTAAATTAAAAACTACTAGCTGCTCGTGTTCAATTTTAGTTCTGAAGCAGAATCACTTGTGTTTACATGGCTCATGTCCTAAGCAATTCGGGAGCTGCCTGGCTCCTTGTGCGTTACCATGGCACTGCAGATTAGCTGAGGTGAGTGTGGATGGGAGGAGGCTGCAGAAAGTGCATTTCAGCAGCGGCTTTGCCTCCGCACACCATTCCACGAGCCTTCAGGGAGACGATTTTCATCTAGATTACACCTAAACCACGCCTGCTCGCCACGCAGGCCTCTCCTCAGGCAAAGACTACTGCATGGCTGGAGGTTCTACCACGTCTCTTTTCACAAAACTGTGGTTCAGCTGATTAAGAACTTCAGTTTCGAAGGCAAAATTTTATTTGTCACACTTTATCATCTTAATGATTTGACCTCCTCTTTCTTACATTTATTTCTCTGTACGACTTTTTAAGGAAAAACTCATTTATTCATCTGTCATATCATTAATTTCCTCATTCATATGACACACTTGTCTCTAACGGAGGACTAATCCTAGGGCTTGTTTCTAATAAAGTCATGTTCTTCCTGAAGTAATTTCAACTGCAGCACAATTGCTTATGAAAGATAAAAGACAGTGAAATAAGCACTGAATGTTAAAGGTGGTTTTTTTTCTATAACATACTCATGAATTGCAAACAACACACAACTAATAGATGTTAACATTTATTTCTGTTTGGAAGATGGGTTTAGATTTTCGAAGTATTATCCATTTATCTGTAATAAAATGGATCAGAGGGTCACAAGACGAGTTTCATACCTCGCTTGGTGAATAGCTTCTACCCACTCATCTCCATCAACCTCATCCTCACAACGCAGCTCCAGTGGCTTCTGCCCCTCATGGCCAAAGAGAACAGTAAAGTAATGCTGCAAATTAGAACAAAGGGAAAAAAGGTTCAGAAACTCTTGAATGAAAAATATATATAAAATTAAAAAACAAACGAAAAAACCAACCAAACAAAAAATACAAAACACAAAAAACACCGCACCCAGCAAAAAAAAACCACCAAAAGACTTTCTATGCTCAGCCCAAAGTGCTGTCAGCCCAAGGAAGATGCGTTTAAGGTTTTAGTCTTGAAACATAGATTGGAGCTGAAACTACCCTGAAAATATTCCCCTGTGAATCAAGGTAATAGCTTTCATGTACTTATTGTTAAGATATTGTTCTTAAACTTCCACATACAAGACAACAAAATACAATTCCCTAAAGAGCTCCTACTGCCAAGTACAATAACACAGCTACAGTGGGGTGTCTGTAGATCTTCTCTCTTGGATTTTATCTCCTAAAACTGTCCTCACAAGCCAGAATGGGGCACCAAGCCTGGAAGCACCACCTCCTCCTCCAGAGAAGGTAGACTGTGCACAGGCCCCAGCTTATTCCCCACCTTCCCAGAAGAACAGGGACTCTTCTCATTCATCACACTCCCAGAAGACTTCTGCCCCTCTTTCAAGAAGCCTCACCCATAACTGTAAGGCAGCAACGTTTTGTTTTCACAAGGAAATGCTATTCACACAAAAACTGTCATATTCTCACTGGCATTTCTTGCATGAAGGGCATTGCCCAGGTGTGTTCCACAGAACCTTCAGGGAAGTTTTTGCTACTCTCAGAATGTACAGTATTATCTGGCAGGGAGGGGACAGCCACCAGTTATCTACCTTAGCTCCTATTTCACAGGGATGGTTATTTACAACCTTATTTTGCATAGCTTGTGTACTAACTCACCGCCAGGCAGCAAACACAATTCTTCCAGCTCAGATCAAAAAAATATTCTACCTAAACACATGCCTTTAATTTCCACAGGTGCCTTAAATGCACCCTTTAGAAATCCAGATGTTTCACAAGCAGCAGGGCCAGGGAGGGGCCTGCCCAAATACAGAAATATCTGGGTTTGGGTCTGAGGTCATCCAGGAGTAATTCTACCTGAACTTCTCTGGATCACTCCGTTCTCCTCATTGCCCAGAACTACCCCACCCCTCTTGCACCTCCACACCTGTGTACAGGGAACAGAAGTTCCTGTCTGGGCTCTAACAGCCAAACAAGCACTCATACATTCAGCTTCCTTTTGGGTAATATGAGTACAAAAGAAGGAATTCCATGAAGAGAAATTATTCACTTGTGCATCGTATTAATTTGCTAAACATCACTACATGTACGCAGAACACCTTCCATGCAGAAGACCACCAGAGCTGCAGGATTGCAGACAAACACAACAGAAATGAGGCCAAATCAGAAGCAGCACTCACATTTAACAGGCTTTAACTAAAGGAAGTTCAGTCTCAAATCTGTTAAGTTTTAGAAATAAAACAACTCCAGAGCCCAAATGAGGATTAATAAACGAGTAAAAGGACAATCATATAACCTGTGGGGTTTCAACAGAGCATATCACTTAAATCCGAATGCCACAAGTAGAAAAAAAAAAATTTAATCAGGTCCATAAGATTCTCCATAGCAGTGAAAGATAAAAACTTTTACAACAATACAATGCACTTGAAAATAACCTACAGCACAGTGAAAAGTGCAGCAAGATTACACACAAATGTGCTCTGTTTATAGAGTGGAATAGTCTATTTTAAAAAGCATATTTAAAGATAAATCACACTGTTCAGCACTGCATATTATGTAACAAGTTATTTGTGTTTCATAAAGCTGTTACATGTAAAATTAGAATAAAGACACAAGTGCAGACAAGCACTGGATTTAATCCCATTGTGTGGGGACTCAAGTTAAAGGGAGAGACAATATCACAGTCCTCCCTACTTTTGAAGTGCAGCAACTCAGATCTCTTTGGAGCAAGACTTGGAGTGATCTCATGCCACACAATTTAAACTCAGAGGTGTGCAGTTACCATGGTGACAGGCACGCTAGAAACACACAGTTAGACCCAGAAATTGCCTACATCTAAACTAACTTACAGGGCAACCACAGTAGGTCTGGACCCAATGGCAACTAAAGCTAAATTAGAGAAGACATCTGTTTTGAAATCACCTACATCTGTCACCCCCTCAAACAGGCATGTTGCACTCAAGCATCAGTTTCAACTCTCACCTCATTTATCCAGAAATAGTCAACTCTAAAGCAAGGAAAGTGCAAGAAAGATATCTTAACATGCCTCTAAAAAGAATCTCAGAGCAATCTTTGAATTCTCTTTTCAAAATAAATGTTGCTCACTTAAAAAACTAATTTACTACAAGAAAATAAGATGGTATCTGTGATGCACTATTACATTCTCCAGTAAATGATGTATGTGAGTGGGCCTGTATATATAATTACACAGAGACAATATAATTTTAGCACTGCCATTCAATGCTAAACAGTTCAGCTTTCACATCACTGCAGCACAGTACAGGTAAAAAACACCCTTCTGCATGCACACTATCAGCTTCCTGGAGGGAAAACAGTAAATATTTAAGCACTGTAGCACATATTTGCATCAACTACCCCCATCACCCTCATTATCAGGTCTGTTGGATAGCAGGAAGGCATTTGTGCTCCAAGTTCAGCTGGACAATTTTGTTGTTTACGCTCATTCTGAAAATCACTAGACTCCTAGAAGGTGATGTGAACAGTCTGCATTTTGACATAAAACAAATGCAGTAATTTCATTACAAGGTGTCTTTTCAGCACTGAGGTGCACACAAGTGAAATGGCAAGGCTTCGTTTGAACAGCTTTGGCAGAGTTCTTCAAGGTAAAGCTTGAGAAAAAAGAAGAGGGAAAGCTTCAGGTACCTTGCCCAGGTGTGAAGGCATGACTGACAGCCAAGGAAAGAATTCAGGTGTATCAAGAGCACTGCTGTGTGTCACTGCTCTGACTCGTACCTGGGGCCAGCCACAGTTTGTCCCTGCAGTGAAAGGAGGAATAAGGAAACTGGTGGGCACCTGCTGCAGAGACAAAACGGGAGACAGACACACTCTGGGGAAAGAAGTCCTGCACCAGAGCTGGGCTGCCCAGCAGCTCATGACAAAACTCGCCCTTATAAAACTGCCCAAGTGGTGGCAGTGCTCAAAACAAGGCAACAAAACCTCCAGAGTGGCCAACATTTCCCCTTCAGAGGGGAAGGAAAACATTGTTCTGATTACAAAAAAAGTCAATCAAACAAACGAAAACCACACACACACAAAACAACTCCACAAAAACCAAAATCCAAAAACCAACCCCAAAAAATCTCCACACCAACAAGAATCAACCCAAATGATACATGCCCTGTAACTACTTTTGGGACCGCTGAGGTCAGCTAGTGGTGATGGCTCAAATAGCCCCGTGACTGAAGCACTGAGGCACCCAGAGGAATGAGGATTCCATCAGAGCTGCTGGTACCTGTCACAGGCAGAGAGGAGCTGCTACCCCAGGGAATGTCACTTGGCAATTCCACTGCGAGCTCCTGCCTCCAGCTCCCCATAAATTTGGTCAGCTTTGTCTGTCCAGGAGGCAAAGCTCACACCGGGGAAATGATGCACATGTCAACAGTGCTTTTGATATCCCACCCTCCCATCAGCAGGGCCAGCCAACATGTAAATGATGTGCCAGGTGACACCAAATTGTGTTGTACTGTGGGCTTGCAAATGGTGTGTGTGGTGTGGCAATGGATAACCTGCTCATGATCTGCTCTCCCTTACTAAACATAAAAATAATTCATAATAATATACTGCAAAATTATAATCTTAAAACTTAGTTTTGCCATGATCTCGCTAGGTGCTATTTTCTGATTTTTCACCAATGTATTGCAGTCATGGTTTAACTATTCAAGCCAGGATGTTGAGAGTAAGTTAAAAAGAAAATTCCAGGCATCAATAATGATCAGAATGGAAATCAGAGATGAAAAACAACGGTGAAAAATTTGCCTGTGTACCAAGATTGCTACCAAAACACTAAAAGCCTTAACAAAAGCCTGTCTTCAATGTGAGGCATGAGGAAGCTTAATCATTTGCCATGTATTTAAGGCTTATATTCACAACCTGATGTTAGTGAGGGCATGTTGCAAACCTTTGATGCTGAAAAAGGTGGAAGAGGTGATTAATTAAAATCTAACATGACAAGCTAAAAATATTTCTTGTTCTTGACTTCTAAAGACATTTTCATTTCAGAATCTGGAAGCCTATGTGCAACCTGAAATGCAAGTAAATGACTGAGCAAAAGAGAACAATCACTGCAGCAACTGAAAACTCCTCAGTAATCCCATAAGGAAAAGCAGCAAATCGCAGTCTAAATCAAAGCAGCTTATGCTATTCAAGGACACATTAACTCATGAAGTTTTCAGATGTGTTCTACTGACAGTATTTTGCCCAGCTTCTTGAAAGCAAAACACAACGTGTATCCTGTATTTCTTAGATCCTGGGGAAAGGGAAGGAAAAGAAGAGGAAATGCTGGGAAGAAGGCAGCATCTCTAGAAGGGAACAAGTGGACAAGGATGAGAGTATGGAGGCGAGAGAAACGTTTGGGGGAGAAGGCAGCAATCCCTCACAGAGAGAGACTAATTTTGACAATGTGAAGTGTCAGGACAAGGGGGAATGTTTTCAGCAAGGGGAGGTTTAGACAGGATATTGGGAAGGAATTGTTCCCTGGGAGGGTGGGCAGGCCCTGGCACAGGGTGCCCAGAGCAGCTGTGGCTGCCCCTGGATCCCTGGCAGTGCCCAAGGCCAGGTTGGACATTGGGGCTGGGAGCAGCCTGGGACAGTGGGAGGTGTCCCTGCCATGGCAGGGGTGGCCCTGGATGGGATTTAAGGTCCTTCCCACCCAAACCATTCTGTTATTCCATGGCTCTGTCAGCAGCATGCGGGTGGGAAGGCAGTGTTCCCCTTCTGCCAGGGAAGATTCCCCCGTCTTGGGACTTGCTGTGCCACCACTACTGGCTGGAAATCCACAGCCCATTGTTGTTAGATTAGCATGAGAATGGAATCATGACAGGACTGAGAATTCATTTTAAAGTTTCTAGGGAGATCTACTGAGCCAACACATTTCATGCCTCTATCACACCAATTAGTAGAAGCTACAATGAGAACAGGATTAGTGGACATGAGAATTAATACGATGCACTCAGGAGGAGTCAGATGGTTTTTGTACAAGGATGGCATCTCCTGTAAACCCAGGGGAGCTCTCAGAAGGGTCAACAAGTGTTTAGATTGCGACAAAAAGGTTTTCAAAATGATTTTGACAGATATTTAGGGAAATGCTTAAGCCTCTAGGACTTAAAAGAAAAACGTCATGCCAAAGAAGAAAAAACAAACAACCCCCCCCCA
>VZRR01003170.1:148943-172321 GCA_013398015.1 Oreocharis arfaki
GAAAGCTAGGAAACAGAGCTGGAATACTGGACCATCTGTCAGTTCTTACCGTGGAACAAAGTCATCAAAGGACTTCCTCAGGGAATTCTGTTGAGGACTGTGACAGGCATTATAAAGGATGACAAAGTTTGTAAATTATTTAGGATAGTAATGATGAGAATCTATCATTTAGGACATCAATAGGCCTGGGTTTGTGGACAGCAAGATGGCAGATGGAATTAATTGTGTACAAACACAAAGTGACACGTGTGAGGAAAAACATTCCAAGCTTCACAGGTGGAAAGACGGGCTTTGTGCTTGGTACCACCACTCAGGGACAAGATCCTAGGAAAAGTTCCATGAAAACACCATCCCAATGCTCAGCAATGCCAGAAGAAGCAAATCAGAGCACAGGGACAGCTGGGAAAGAAACAGAACAAAGTGAACAAGGCTGTAACACTATGAAACATCCTGAATACTGTGGGTACTTTCGGACTTCTCAAACAGAAAGGGCAACATAAATTGGGAAAGGTTCAGAAAAAGGTAGAAGTGGTGTTGAAAGGCTTGAGTATCTCCCAACTGGATAAGCAAAAACTTAATCTGTGACTCTTCAGTACGAAAAAAGGACAAGGGGTGATGGTTTTAGACTGAAAGAGGCCAATTTAGACTGGGTATAAGGAAGGAGGATTTTACCATGAGGGTGGTGAGGCCCTGGCACAGGCTGCCCAGGAGGAGGTGGATGCCCCATCCCTGGAGACACTCAAGGTCAGGCTGGGCAGGGCTCTGACCCAGCTGATTAAGGCGAAGATGTCACAGATCTTTGCAGGGAGGGTTGGACCAGAAAACCCTTAAAGGTCCCTTTCAACCAAACTGTTCTGTAACTCTATGGATGGAACAACTTTGGGGATAAAACAGGAGTCTGCGGAACTGGGAGGTGTATGAAGTGGGTGAATAAGGTTACACCGGTCTATTTCTTCTCCAATTAAAAAATAAAAAATCTATTAAACAAAGGTCAGAGAAAATAGCTTCAAAACAAACAGAAGAAAGCGGTTCTTCACAGACTGGATAGTCTGGTGTTGCTCTGCGACAAAGGAAGTGGTAAATGCAGTGGCAGTGATGTGCAGGGGGAGTAGAGAGCTCACTGCACAGAATTTCTGGGCTAGCAAACACTCAGAACTCACATATTTGGAAGGCAAACAGTCCTGAAGCTGAAAATAACTGGAAAGTCATTTCAGAGGAAAGGGAAGGGAAAAGTAAAATAAGTATGAAATTGATGTCTTCCCCAGCATGTCCTCATGGCCACCATGTGGGACAGGCAATTAGAGCAGCTGGATGTTTGGTCCACCTAAATGAAGCCTTTCTCGTAGTCCTACAGGAGCTAATTAAAATTTCTCTTGGTGGCATGGGAGTCTTCTACAGCCTTTAGATTGCTTTGCACCAGATTATAAATGAGAGACACTGGTACCTTCATGAAGTGCTGGCTCTTACTAGTTTTCTGGGGTTTTTCTTGCTGATTTTGGGTTTGATTTTGATTCTTTAAAAAAAATAAAGCAGCAATTTGCAAATCTGGTAGAGAGACACTGGAGTATTTCAGGTTCTGTGTTTCTTCCTGGTGACATCTGGGGATTAAGGGGGCTTTTCATCATCTTAGTGTTACTTCGTCATCCCTGATAGGTAGAAATCTGATACTGAACAGAGCTATAGAGAAAAAAATTCTAGAGGTAAATGAGAATAGGGCTTTTATCTACCAAGAGCACATTAGAAGATGCTGATTTGGATCTCCCACACCGACGAGATTCAGAGATGGGCTATAGTACTTGCTGTGGGTTTAGCTTCAAACTGGACAAATCCAGAACACCTTGTATTGGGTGGGGGATGAGACGGCTTGATGTCTCCTTTCTTTAAACAATATTGAATTAATGCAGTGCCAACCTGCTCCATTAAATGTATTCTGACATCTGACAGAGAACTGCCTTCATGAGCCATCCTGCAAATATTGTCTGGCCAAGAACAACTGAGGTAATTATATTTAATTATGCAAGCAACAGTTTTCAAATTAGAGAGATTACACATAAATGCCCCCTGTGTTATAAACTCTTGCTCTGTCAATTAGAAAATACCGTACCCAACTTGCATGCAAAACAGAAGCCAACGAATACACAAAGGTCACTGAGGACCTCAATTCTCCTGCAACTTCGATGACTTGCATTGAAATTACACCAAATTACAATGGTTATAGCATTTGTTTTCATGGATGAGAGAATCAGGCTAATATGGCCCCATCTGCTCTATTTTCAATGCAGACCATTTGTACTTCAGCAGCAGTTTATCAACAGGAAAAATTCTGCAACATAAAAGGAAATTTTGGCAAGTCAAACCTAGAGGAATGGATACGACAAGTAAGTGCAGCTAAATTATTCACTAATAATAAACTGAACACAGGTACCTTCATCTCAAAGTGCATTTGACACAGTCCAGTGGGAATTTCCTGCCAGAAACCACAAACCACTTGCCTCCTAGGGACCTGAGAGCTGCCTTGCAATGACAGCACAGTCACTAGTAAACATTCACAGCACTGCCAGCACTGCTGCCTCCCCACACACCCTCAGCCTCCCCTCCCACGTGAACCAGGGCTCCTGGGACTGGCACTGATACATCTCTGCATCTCATTTCCCCAGGTGACTGATGCAGTTGCTGTGCCCTCAGGATACTTCTACAGACTGAATTCCTGAAAAGTGAAGAGTAATTCCTACAAAGCACGGCCAAACCCAGCCTGCTCAAGCTCAGAGACTCAGAACTGCTCCAAGGACCTGATGGTGTACACAGCTGTGCTTGTGCTCACCACAGCACACCCTCAACCCCATTCCCAGGAGTCTGGTCTTCCTAAGCACTGGGAAAAGGACGCAGCACTCAGAGCTGCAGTTCGCACCTAGCAATGAAACACTCGAATTTTACCCACCACTTGCTGCCTCCGATCCCTCCCCGTCTTCGGTTTCTCTGCAATATATTCCTCATGCTGGCAAAGGAAAAACCACTTCCCCGGAAAGTGCTGGTTTTAATGGTAATACGAGACATTTTCAGGACACAGCCATTCATGTGGAGAGTTCAGCAAATGGGCGGGTACCTGTGGAGACCATGGCAGTGAAATGTTTGCAGTGCAAATGATGGAGAAGGAGCACAGAAATCCCGTTTTCCCTACTGATGACCTAACCCAGCAGGTAGGCTGGGAGCACAGCCCCTCACTCCTTGTCCCTGCCCCCATCCCAGGGTCTCGGCAGCCTCCATTTGGGCCAATCTGGAGGGAGTGAACAATCAAGTCAGTCCAAGGTTTGGTCCCTCCCCAAGCATGACACAGCTGAAGTGAAGCAAGACCACAGCCCTACCAGATAACTAAGCACGATACAACTAAATTAGTAGAAATAGAGCTATATCAGTAGAAATGGAGCTGTATCAGTAGAAAAATGTGATGTTCCAACTGACACAGAAAGGACAGATGGGGGAAACAGACAGAAAGAGACCAGAGGGAGTGCTGTAATCAGCAGCAGTGTTAAACATTTTTCAGGAGTCAAAACTTTCTGTGTTTTAGTCTTTTTTTTTTTTTGCCCTGTCTCATTTGTTCACAGTTGTCACAACCTCAACCTTTCTCCATGTACTGACAGCCTTCCCCTCCTCGTCTAAACAGCAGCCAGAGCTCTCCAGCCTTTTCCTCTGAAACCTGACAGTGCTGCACAGCTCCTCCACTCCAATTCTGACATAAACCTTAGCATTTGGTTTGCCCTGCAGAAGAGGTCCCTGTATTTTAATTAAAAGATCAGACTTTAAAGGCCAGAAGGAACATTTATAACCTTCTATTCTGATTACTTATGTAATACGGACCAGAAAAATCTCTCTAGAGAGCTCCTGCATCAAACATACAGGATCAAGATGAGACACAGACCCTCCTTCATCAATCCTAACATAGAAAGTAATGAAAAACCCTCCTGAGCCCAAGTTAAATTCTTCTAGGTAATAAATTATCCTCGCTGCTGAAAACATGCAGCATCATTTTAAAGAATGAGCAGGCAGGTAAATTATGAAATTATATGAAGAGCCTGTGTTTTGAAGATTGCATCCCTACACTGTGCACTGCGGGACTGAAGCTTGGGTTCCTCAGCAAGCACCATCACATACGTACCAAAAATAAAAAGAAAAAAAGATAAATCTACCCCAAAGCAGTCACACAAACAATTCCTATAGAACAAGTAATTTTGAAGTATTAATTTACAGGAAGCTGATTAACTGACTGTCTTCTAATTATATTCTGAAAATATGCAAACACGGGATTTGACATTTTCAAAGCTCAGTAACTAATCTTCGAACTCCTCTACAAGGTAAGAATTATGGTGCCCATTTTAGACACAAGGATATGTGCAAAGATGCCCAAATATAGATCTGCTGTAAAAGAGTTCAACTCAAGATTGCTATAAACAGAGCTTCTCTCCCTGAAGTGAGCCAACACACGATAGGGAGGCAAGAATAAGAAGTCAGCACATCTTAGACCTTGTTACACCCTTGTTATATATAATAATTTCTATCTATAAACATTTTCAGAAAAAATCCAAACACTTGAAATTTCAACCAACTGCAGTTTTCTATGAGATGAGGAACAAGACTGGTACAGTCACACACCAGCACCAGAGACTAGCAGGGCTCATTTGGAAAATCGAAGACCACTGCAAAGAGCCAAATATAAGGTTTGATTTTATGGCATGGAAGAACATCCTTTTGTTGGCACCATCCTCTTTGACAGCCACACTCTGTGGTTAAGCAGCCCTGGGGGGTGGGAGCCTCATTATAACCCTGTAAAAAAATTGACAAGAAAAGTGACAGACTCTGGTTTTGAGCAAGAGAAGGTTATTGCAACACCAGAAGCCTCGACCTCCACCTTCCATTTACTCACAGTCCACCAAATGAGCACTGGCTGCTCTGCCCACCTGGATCACACTCAGGAGGGCAGGCAATGACATTCCAGGAACTCAGAGCTGAACACAGAGCTGCTCTACCCATAACTCACAGAGAAACAGGTTCTTCATTAAAATTACATTTCCCAGCCTTGCCCCTAAGGATGGTGAGTAGAAAAGTTCCCATTAAGGGAACCTGTAACTGCCCCTCTCAGCACACCTGGACATTCCAGACACCCAGGGGATGGTCTGGGCTGCTACCCCCTGGGTAGATGGGGTTCACTCAGATGCACGGGGAGATAAAACATTGACCTCACCTCAGGACATCAAAGACTCAGTGACTGAGTCCTGTCCTGTCTCACCCACCAAGAAATTTGGATGAAATTTCCATGACATCTCTGCACGCATTCTTGCATCTACTGTCCTTTGAATTCTCCAAGTTTTCAATGAAAAAAAAAGCCAAAAAATAAAAACGAACAGACACACCAAAAAAAAAGCCAAAACAATAAAAACAAACAAAACAAAACAAAAAAAAAAGCCAAAAAACCCCCAAACAAAACAAAACCCAAAAAACAAAACAAAAAAAATCCCACAAAACAAAATAAAAAAATCCAGAAACCAGTGCACCTCACCTTGGCCAAGCAACAATTACAATGATTCCATCGTATGACAAGCCTTCCCAAATCCCCAGAACTTCTGACTGTCCATTTTCAAACCCTGGGTTTCTACAAGGATCCTCTGAAATCTCCTTAACTGCTGACACTGTTTGGACATACTGTAACAGTAACTGAAAATGCTCCAATAATCCACCTTGCAAACATAAAAAAAATTCTCACACTGACAAGGGTCACAGCCACCAACCTTTTATATGAATGGTAAGAACTGAATTGCACTACACTAATTGTGACCTGAAAATTAAGTTTGCAAAGTTTGGCTGGAGATTGCTGAAATGTGTTCAGGCTTTATGTCAAATAAAATTATCTTCAGGCTGTAAAACCAATAGCATTGCAGACAGAATCCACATTTTATAACATTTACTGTCCCAGACCCACTTAAGCCTATATTTAGTTTTCAACAATTTACCCAACTGGAACTACAGCACATTTTCTTTTCAGGTTTCTGCTAATACATCCCAATCATATTAACTGTGCTACACTCAATAGATTAGTAACAGAGATTTTGGAGTTTATCCAATTCGAAGTTTTTTCAGTGTGAAGTACTTTAAACACAGAGACAAGATACCTAATATTCACCCAAATTAGTGTCATGATATAGCAGAGGACATGTTGAAGTTTCCTTTTTAAGTAATTCAACAATTCCTCATATTCTCTGGTAACAGGACAGAAACATCTCACATCTTTTAGAGAAAGCCAGGACTTCAGGTACCCTATGAGGTGGTTGTGAATGCTCTGGTTTTAACCACACTTGTCATTCCAACACTATTAATCAAACAGCAAAGTTTGTACAAGAGGTAATTTACTCAGGGTAGAAAATATAATCCCTATATTCTTACTAATTGCACACATTTTGCTGGAGCACTGTTCACACCCAGTGGCAGAACCTCCCACCCATCCAAACACCTTCACTGACCCCCCGAGTGTTGAGGTAGAGGGGCTTAAACCAAACAGACCAGAAGGAGTTACAGAACCACAGTCACAGAATCATGGAACTGTTTAGGTCTGAAAAGCCCTCAAAGATCAGAGTCCAACCCTTGCTCAGCATTGCCAAGGCCACCACCGCCCCATGTCCCCAAGTGCCACATCCACACAGCTCTGAAACCCCTGCAGGGATGGGGACTCCAACCCTGCCCTGGGAAGCTGTGCCCTTCCGGGAAGGAACTGTCCCAATATCCACCCTGCCCCACCCCTGGCCCAGCCTTAGGCCATTCCCTCTCCTCCTGTCCCTGTTCCCTGGCAGCAGAGCCCGACCCCCCCCGGCTGCCCCCTCCTGTCAGGGAGTTGTGCAGAGCCACAAGGTCCCCCCTGAGCCTCCTTTTCTCCAGGCTGAGCCCCTTTCCCAGCTCCCTCAGCTGCTCCTGGGGCTCCAGCCCCTTCCCCAGCTCCATTGCTGAGCTACCTTCAAACACCCAGGAACTGAGGATACACTTCCATCAGCTCTTCCCCCCAGAGCTATGGCAATTGTGGGTGTCGAACAAGCAGGTACTCTTTTTTTGCACACAATTTACAGAAGGATTTATGATAGAAAAGTTGAAGAACCTCTTTATTGAGGCATGAGCTTCCTTTCCATCCAACAAGCATATTCTGGCACTGTTAGTGACTCCTGATCTCTGGAAGCACCTTTCTGATAACAGAGGTTTCCAGATGTTCCACAGCTCCTGTGTGACAGCAGCATTTGAGCTCCCAGCACTCATCACTCCCAGTTCTTCTGAGGTCATGCTGTGTCTGTCACTGAGGACCAGGTGAGTGCAGCGTGGTTTGACTCTCAGCAATGCAGTTCACTGGCACATTTCATACCGCATGCATTTAAATAATGCTGTTTGATTGGTATTATTTAATGCCATTTGCTTTCACAGATTTTCTGAAGCACTTTCTGCAAGGCGTCAGCCACTTCCAGTGCAAACCCAGTGCAAAGCTGACCAGAGCAAAGCAGAGCTCTGTGTCCAAGGGGCCTGGGCGTCCGCAGGCTCGGTGACCGTGCTCCTGTCAGCTCACTGGCCACTCTGTCCTGGGCAGAGCAGAGCCTGACCCTGCTGTGCACACACAGGGGACATGAGAATCTCAAAGCGTGCACACACTGGTCAGATGTCACCTCCCTGCAAGGCACAGGTGGCAGTAGCAACCAAGAGCAATCCTAAGCGGGCAGCACCGTTCTGGAGAGGACAGAGTTACAGAAGGGTTGAGAAAGTGGGGGCAGAGAAGAGCAGGCAGCACTTTCCCTCTCTCAGAAGAGAGTAAATTGTATGCAGAACAATGGGATTTTCTGTTCATTTTCCACAAAGAGAATATTTTATGTTCCTCCCTCTTATGCAACCTCAAATTTTGCTTTCTATGTCAACACACATCCCCAGCAGCAAGAGCCTTCTCAAGCTAACCTGAATAAATACAGAGATTTTGGGCTCCCTAGGGACATCATCTTTGAGCAGGAAAGGCTTCCCATTGTTGCTCTTCCACAATAAATCCTGTAAAGCTCTGGCTTGAGAAGAGCACAACAACATCCTCATCTCTCCTTTGTGGAAGGAAAAACACCAAATTTACTATTTCTTGCCAGTTCGACAGCTGAGCTTGATAGTTGCACCTCATTAAGTCTTGAACTTGCCAAACAATTAAGGAAACTTTTAAGTAAAGCTCTGCTTTCTCCTGTGTTTGTTTCACAGTGCTTTTTGTAACAAATGGCTAAGAAATCTAGAACAGCAAGTGAAGCAGAGTGGCAAAATCACCTTCAGCTTGGGTGCAAACACAATTATTTTCAGGGATGTTATTGCACTTTCTTTTAGTGTTGCCAATACCAAGTTTTAGGAGTTATGATTTCTGCCCTTCTGCTGGAGTTTTGATAAACTATAATAAAGATTCACATATTTTATGTCATGTAATAGCAAAACCCGAATGATCAAAGAAGTATTCACATGGCAAACGTCGAAACTTGATTTGCTTCACATTTCTTTTTTCCATTTGCACATAAGTCTTGGTTTTATGTGAAATCCCTCTTCCTGTCAAGCAAAGTACATTGCCTCTTTTTTCTGTCAATTTTAACCTAAATTGATTTTTTTTTTCTTAAATAGAGAAAATAGCCCCATCTCTAAGGCATCAGTTTCCATCAAAACATCGGAGAAGCACTTTATCACTCAGAGCTGCATCTAAATACAAACAGTGTCTGTTGTTTTTTGTTCTTAACTCACTGGAATGTATTGTGGGAAGACTATGTCAGAAATTCAATTTCTCTTCTCAAAATCCTCTCATTTTTCAGAGCTTTGTAGCCCACATGAATATTACCCTTTTCAAAGGCAGAGAAACACACAGCAGTGTGTAAGGATGGAAAAGCCATCCAGTTTTGCTGCTGATAACAAGAAAAGGAAACCATAAAGAACATCATTTTCTGCATTAGCAGGCATACAGGGCATAATGTAAAAAATACAGTAGGAATTCAGCTACAGCTTTCAGGTCAGTTAAAAGCCTCGATCACTTTCTTGCTGAAAATATATTTTTTTTCTGCAGGAACAGATAAAATATTCCTTAAGTCATCTTTTCTTGAGGAATATTTATAGCAAGAGGAAAACACTACTGAAATCATCTGCTTTGATTCACACCAGTGATGGGGAAGGGAAGGGTGGGGGGGTGGTAACAGGTTAAAAACCCCACACCTTTCTATCCTAAAGGAAGTTTAAATGCGTCTTCATTATCAAGAATTGTTTAGAAACATAAAATCAAAGCCAAAAGAAGTGCTTTGTGTTGACTGAACCAGCTGTGGTGGATCAGCCTGTCCCACGAGGACCCGTATGTGCCTCAGAGTGACTGTGATGCAGCTCGTGCCCTGACCAGGTGTCCTCACCCCAGGTAAGGCTCTGTGATGGGCAGGAGCACCAAGCAGCCAAGATATGCAAGAGGAGGTGAGAGGCAGCACATCTGTGTTCTCTGAGCCCACACAGACCAGTGACTCATAATGCAGTCCAGTTCAAAGCCAGACTCAGGCAGTGGGTATTTAGATTCACTAAGTCAAACCAAGTACTCAACCACACATGGCATAAAAAATGTAGTGGATTCAATGACTTTTTTTTCAGGTCTTTTGAAAGTACTTTTTCTATGCAAAATAATTCTAACGAAAAGGTGAAGAGCAGCAAGCAGGTACACCCTCCCTGGGTTCCCCACCTTCTTGCCTTCATTCTTAGACTTCTATTTCTGACACCTCCTCTCTAACTTTTGTGATGTAAAACACCAATAAACTTCTTGGTTCTATCAGTTCCATAAAATGGGATACTACTACTACTACTGCAGGAGTTGTAGCAATTATGGAGATTGCCATCCTACTGCCTGACACGGTGTCAGAAAGATAACCTTGTTCAGGTTTTTTAGAGAGGAAAAAGAAAGCCACAAAGCAAGCTCTGTCAAGCCCTCAAAATTATCTTTTCCAAAGACAAAACAACACAAAAGTGCATTTGATAACTAGAGAAAGAAGTTTTAAAGTTTACATTTTGAGCATAACTGGGGAAGCATACTGTCTTGTAACATCCTAGTTTTGTATTCCCACGTAAAAAAAAAGGGCATAAAAAGCACACGAATTTACTTGCCTGCTGTAAAAATACAACTGATGTAGCCAGATGCAATAAGGGAATAAAATGAGAAGAGAGAGAATACTGTTCAACTAAGTTCTAGCTGCAAAGTGACATTCCCATCACTATCATCATATGCAGACAAATTTCCACTACGAAGTTCGCGGGGAGGTTCTGTGGAATCTAGCCACAGAGAACAGACCCAAAGTAAAGCTGCTGCTCTGATTTTGGCAATTTGGGAATAAAACCTTGAGTTATGCATCAGTTCCTGGCTGCTGTGGAGGAGGCAGGGGGGATGCACAGAGAACCACAGAACCAACAGGGCTGGAAAGGACCCACAAAATCATCAAGCCCAATCTTGGACCCAGTGCCCCAAGCCTTGTGTGACCCTGGGAATGAGGTGCTCTAAACAAACAGCTCCAGTGTAACTGCGTCGTGTGAGGGCTTCTTTCTCGTCCTAGACCTCAAAGGAACTCCAAATGCAATCAAAAAGCATGAAAACCACTTTAAATTCAGTTGACAAGACCCACAGGATCGTTTTTGTTCTCCTCCCACACCTTTTCTTTACAACAGAACATTGTTGGCTCTACGAACGCAAGCTACAGTTGTCTCTCAAGAACTGCTGAGTAAAACCACATAGATAACAGTGTTATAAAATAATTTGTGTACAAACAGAATATAGCACATGGGCATGACAGGTAGCCACAAACTGTGGTTACAGGTTTTGCTGTGCTGGCTCAAATTAGCCACCTGTCATCTTCTCTGTGGCCACAGCCACTTGCTAGTCCTTAAATAATCCAGAGAATGGGGGAAGAGCAGTGTGTTCCCAAAGATGGGCCATAAAATCACAAAAACACAACTTCAGTGGCTGCTTTCTGTGGCTACTCTGTGATTGAGATGCCAGAGTTATTATCTTTCTAATAATTTTTAAATGAAGGCATGGGTTATTACAAAACACAGTAGGCAAATGCTTTATTTGCACTACCGGTGCTGCAAGGAGATTATTCTTTTCTTAAGAGATATGAACCTACTTTTTTCTTGCAGCAAAACTAACCAAGTTTACTTCTCAACCATCGAAAAAAAATAATGGCTTTCTAGTACAACAGCAGGTTGAACAGTTGAACAAATCTTAACACTAAGAGACGTGTCACAGCTCTCTACATTTTTTAAGGTTTGCCTTTTAGATATTTCAAGTTACCAGGGAAACCCATCTCTTGTAAATATTTATATCAGATAATTCTTTAAATTTCCACAAGTGCTGATCTATGCCATTGCTCCAGCTAAATCACTACCATTTAAATGTGGGCACTGAAGAGCGACTTACTCACAATTCTTCTGAAGTACACAGCAGTGCAGTGATAATGTCATTCAGCTAAAGGAGTCATGCAGCAGAGTCCTAATAAAACCAGCTGCAGGGAATTCTGCAGCGTAACAAAGTGACAGATGTCCCAGTATAATTTGGGGCTTCTGTACAGGAAAAACACCATGTCCTGCTAAGAAGGTCAGTAATCCAAATACAGCTATTTACACTGCTGGATGGAGAGTTGGGATGAAGATTTCCAATGTGCTTCTGTAAACCGCTCATCCGACAGCACTAGAATAATTAAGGATGGTGGGTGTTCAACTCCCAGCAATGTGTTCTCTTATTTAGCTGGCTGAATTAGGACTACCATGCTGAAACCTTATAATCACTGAAATAAACAGCAAAGCTTCACCCAAATGCAGAGGACTCCGGGGCCTTCACGTCTGACACTGATTTCACTGAGGTTAAAATGGTGCAATTCCAATCTGCATCACCTACTATTCTCAGCACTCTCCTGTCCTGCACTATCTCCCAAACATGTTCCTAGACACTAAAAATACACCACATGCTGCAGGTCCTAGCACACAAAATAATGGTTCTTTTTGCTCAGCCCCTCCTACGTTCCGCCCCCACTGTTCAGCGCCCTCACCTCACAGAGCTTACAATCTCCTGTGTGCAGGTGTGAGGAGCAGCAGTTCACTTCATGTGCTCACTTGCAAAAACTCAAAAGAGGCAACCAAAACTTATCAGCCATTATTTATTCAGAAGCGAAAAAAGAGAAAACACGTTATTACAATGTACTAAAGTTTTCATCTATTACCTCTGAAAAATAAAAGAAACCACAAAGCATAAACCAGATGCAAACACAGATCAACAAACATGTTATCATTATGATGCAGGTACCTTAAAGAATAGAATTTTTGTATCTTCTCCCTGCTATCCTAATTCTTTTCCATCATTGAATATTAAAGAAAATAAATACTATATGCTACATATAAGGCAGACTCATAAAACAAATCAAAGAGTTGGAAAAAAATTAGTATCCATTTTTTAACATTTTTATAGACACTAAAAGTATTAGAAATTTATTTGTAATATAACATGGGAACTTCCCACAATTCAAGAACACAAAAACTATTTATGGGCCAGAGGCACAGTTTCTAGTGCTGATGGGGCAAAACATCTCTCCACCCTCACACCAAAGGCAGGGTGGAAAAGAACTCATTTCAGGTGAGCAGAGCATAAAATTCTTACAGCAAGTAATTGAAGCAACAACAAAAACAATCTGGTCCTGAGGAGCCTACTAAACTATCTTACACTTTCCACCACCATGGCTCCACATTGGCCAGGTTTCTCGTTACCCCCTTCAAGAAAGGGCTTTGCTGCCCCTGTGCTGAGATGCACGAGTGAGGCCTGAGGCGCTGGGCTGATGTTGCTGCAGTGATGTGATGTCATTGTCAGAGCAGGAATGGTCGCACAGCACTGAGGGCAGGAACTGCTGGTGGCACAGCATCACCCCCACGCCAGCCTCTGCTCCGACACACAGCTCACCGTGGGGTTCAGAGCTCCAGTGACACAGGAAAGAGTTTTCCAGTAATTTGTGTAATTCAGATACACTTTAAAAGAGCTATTCATAGCCATCTTCCTCCCCAGACCTTGCCAAATGCTTTTTTTTGCGCCCCTACATACCAACTTCAGCAGTCCCCAGTGGCTGTTGCCAGCAGTTTGAGGGCTCACTACAAGCTAGCATAATGAAACACCTTTTGGTTTTTAATCAGTACCTCAATGTTGTGCTGCTCAGGGCTGATCAACATCCTGCACCTTGGAGCTCAAGGCAACAACAGGACACACTGTGGTGATCACATACACGGGCAGGCAGATGTACAAGCCAGACTGGTCCCCTTAATTAGCTTATTCCATTATTTTTCCATGTGTACTCATCCCTTTACCCACCTTAGGCTCCTCTTGTAGTCATCCCTGTGCCTGTGCAGTCCCAAAAGCTCTTCCCTACTTCCCATAACCAGTGCCTTATTCCCACGGACACCATCCTCAGCCTCCAGGTGGCCTCAAGCCCTTTTCCTGACTTCTCATGTAATTCTAGCTCAGGTAGCAATGCAGTCAAAAAATAACCAGATTTTGTGTGACTAACTGCCTGGGAAGTCAATAATTGCCAATATATACTTGCCTACTTTTATTACACATGGCCATTCCAAATATTTTGTATATTTAAGGCATCTAACAAAATTTGGCAGAAGTCCAATGTGAAAATTTCCTGAACCAGAGAAGAAAGATCTCCCTGCTAAATAGGAAGGCTGCTACCATGTAGTTTCCCATGGGTTTTTTAAGTAAAAGAAAGGCTAAATGTATCATACATATACACAGAAAAACTGATTTTCCCTGGAAATGATTGTCCTCTTGTTGTGAAATTACTGGGTATGTTTAAGGCACGTTGTGGGAAAATAATTGTTTATAAAAGCAGTGTATTTCCATTACATGCAATGTCTCCAATTTATGTAATTCCCTGGAAATTCATGTAATTCACAGGAAACACTTTCCTGTGTCACTGGAGCTCTGAACCCCACGGTGAGCTGTGTGTTGGAGCAGAGGCTGGCGTGGGGGTGATGCTGTGCCACCAGCAGTTCCTGCCCTCGGTGCTGTGCGACCATTCCTGCTCTGACAATGACATCACATCACTGCAGCAACATCAGCCCAGCGCCTCAGGCCTCACTCGTGCATCTCAGCACAGGGGCAGCAAAGCCCTTTCTTGAAGGGGGTAACGAGAAACCTGGCCAATGTGGAGCCATGGTGGTGGAAAGTGTTAAGACAGCACCAAAAAAAATCATTATTTACTGCAAGTTCATGCGAAGACATGAAGTTTATCTCAGGGGATGAGGGCTGCCAGCTGATAAAGCCTGTGGCAGAATGTGAGGAAAGCGTCTCCAATCCCCATGAGGACAGATCTACCCAGCCATCAGCTGCTGACCCCAGCAGAGAGTGGAGATCAAGCTATCGGTCTGTGGTGGTGAAGCTTGCTTTGACATAAGCCACGCTCAACTCCTGCTACTGCTGCAAAAACCAGGCTAGAATCGTCTCACACAAATTACATAACAATTATGAATGGCATGTAATTAAGTCTGACTTACAGCTCAGGGCTGACAGCCGAAGTGCTTGTGCCATCTCTGCAGAAGTTGTCTCGTGCTCTCTGCCCCAAACATTCTTTCAGAGGGGCCCTGTGCACCATCACAACAAACCACAGCCCTCACCCAAGCAGGGGTGCTTTGCCTGGAGCTGTGCAAACACAACTGAGCTGCTCTGTTGGTATTTTTGGCCTCGCTCGTCTCTCAGGGCAGGACGTCAAGAGGCAAACATTGTCTGCTAACAAAAAGCTGCAGCGCATGGCATCACTACAGGAACACTGCAATCCCTTCCATTTATTCAACCAGAAAATGCCCTAAACGAAAGGTCTCCAGCCATATGCCAGCCTCAGTGTTTAGATGCTCTCAGACAAACTGTAGGCTCATACCTCAATGTCCTGGATATCAGCAGTGCCCAAGGAAACAGCAAGGGCTCACGCTGAACTGAGAGAGGTTCGTCTGCACAAAGACAAGGGTACAGCACGGGAATACAGCAAATCAGAAAGGGTGCCTCAGAGGTTTATTGTTTATGGTGAAATGCTGAGTGAGGTAACAGCACCGTAATTGTCAGTGATCTCATGTTCAGAACAACTCAAACTAGGCAGCAGACATCAGTTTCCAGATCTGAGTGTGGGTGTCTGGCTGGGAGACCAATTGTAATGCTAGTTTTCAATACCTTTTTTCTCTTTCTTTAATAGATTAGATGACAGTATATACTTCAAACAAAGGTATTCTTGCTAGTTGTCAACTGATTCTGGAAAACCAGAAATTCTGCCCTGCTAGTGATGTGGCTAACTGAACAGGAGATGTGCAAGCATTATTTTTAACACAACCTGTGTTAGGGATATGGAAGTTATGTAAAAATTTTTAAAATACAGGGCAACACTGAGTGTGTGATGGGTGCCAAGTACAGTTGGAAAGAATTATTCCTACCACATTTGGAAGACCTTGATGATAGGAGTTATATAGGCGCACTTCATAAAATACATTTAACTACGTACATTTAGGAAGTACATTCAGACTGCAAGAAGGAGCTCTTCCAGATTATGAGAGAGGGTTAAGCAGGTTTACTTTGGAAACTTAAATTATAAATTTTCCAAAGCTTTGGGATCCTCTTCCATGCTCTAAAAGTTAATAAATTTAATATTTTCTAACACATAACACATTAAATTTTAAGTAATATTTAAAAACATACAAAATACCATTTTTAGAACACCTAAATTTACATATGGACCCAAGCATGTTCCAGAGGCAGAAACAACCTACAGTGACCATCTTTGAACACTTCCAAAAATTAAGCCAATGTTGCTTATCCAGTATGTAAGAAAAATTCAACATAAGTTTTTAAAACAAATATTTCAACTGCTGAGCTTGAGGACATCCTCAGAGTAGTTTTCAGTATCAACATCAACAACAAAAATGTGCATCTCTCCATCCTTCTAAGCCCGTATTGCATATTCCGTGTTACTGATAGCAGGGCCTTTTGCTGTCTACTCTGTGTTTGTTATGCTAACAGGTGCCAACACTTCCATTTAATCCAATCTGGAATGTCTGCTGTATCTTACTGTGCCTTCCTGTGTCTATGTATGGCAAGCTAAGCATGCCCAGCTCTAAGACGCCTACAGCTACACGGCTTTGGCTCCTCCACAAGCTGCTGTACAAGCAGCATCTTCTAATTTAGCTTCGCTGAGTATTTAACAGGGGGCACTGAAATGGATTAAGCCTTTCTGTGCACCCAAATGGCTGCTACGGGTTTAAGCACACCCAGCCTGCTGAATAGATTTGCTACTACTGTGTAGATGAGAGAGGTTTGTTGCTCGGGCTCCGGGGTGTTTCTGATGACACAAATACAAACAACAGCGCTCCCGCCCTGTCTCAGCAACAGGGCTGAACTCACGCGGTGCCCAGAGTCAGCAGCACCAGGACATCAAAGCAGCACAGGGGTGGCCCAGCTCTGCCCGACACACAGACCCACTTGCTGAGGTGACAGTTTACAGCACCACTTATTTCCTCTCTCACCGGGACCAGGCAGCTCTAGAACTGCCAGCGCCGTCTGCATAATTAAAACCTGAAGCTACTCCTGCCGGTGAAGGAGAACTTTATAAAGCAGGGACAGATCAAAGATTTCCAGCACAGCCACCTGGTAGAGGACAAGGGGCATACAAGGAAAACAGGAGAGGCATGGAGGCTCTATGCTGGTAGAAAAGGATATTGTACTCTACTGACAGTTACAGCCATAAGAATTTATTCTATGAGACAGCTTTTGTTCAATATAAACACTGTCAACAACTAAGTCCGCCCTCAGTGACAAAATGCGTTTCAAGTATCTCACTAAATTAGTTGCTGCCCTTTAAGTCCTTATAAAAAATAGCAACAAAAATCACCCAAGAAACCATGTTATGACATGCTCTATTGTGCCACATTGTAATCCCAACGTTGAAAACAAGAGAGGGTGCCAATAATTCCAGGCTGAAACTTTCCATAATTTTACCTTAGTAGCCTTGTGCTTTTCTCAGATAGTTCATGGAAACTGCTGGTGCTTTGAGCACATTTAACACACTCCAGTTTCCCAAATAACAACTAAAAATGAACACACACCGACATTTTCACAACATGAGTAATTTACAATAGAAGCTGCAGGTTATACATAAAATACATGCAAAACTGGATACTATTAGTTGTATAAGTATTATTCGGTAATAATTAATTTGATGGGTTCATGATTCAGTGGGTTTTAAGAGGGTAAAGGGAGCAGCCTGAATCTGATAAGTGTTTTTAATCAAATGTGTCAATTACATTTGAATACTCTTCTTTGGAAGCTCTCAAAACTCCCTTTCAAATATGTTTTCCATTAATTATCCACACTTCCCTAAGCACTCCACCCCACTCATATCCTTCCTGACCTGGGTGACTTAAAAATAACCTTGAATCAAGAAAGAACATCAGGAAATATAAATGGAAATGGCAGCTGATCAACCCTTAATAAAAGGTACATG
Organism: Oreocharis arfaki; assembly: GCA_013398015.1. Lineage (NCBI taxonomy): Eukaryota > Metazoa > Chordata > Aves > Passeriformes > Paramythiidae > Oreocharis > Oreocharis arfaki. The sequence continues at coordinate 166,520 of VZRR01003170.1, forward strand.
GTATTAAAGCAGATCAGGCACCTGGTCCCACTTGATATATTTAGAAAAGTCTACTGAAGTCACTTAGATTAAATAATCGACTGCTGTGAAATTACATCAGGTAAAGGGCAGATATTTATCGTAAGTCTTTGATGGTAAGAAATACCATTATGCATTTTTATAAAAATAAGTGGACTAGGAATAGACAAACCTTCACAATGCTAGGCTGTGCTGGGGGGTGCTCCAGCTTTGCACATGATGCACCTTCAGTACCGAGTAGGTAATCCCTAAACATACCCCAGGGGGAGGAGATTAAATAAGAAGCCACCTGAGTGAGCAGCAGGGACAAGTAAAGGGTAAGGGGAAAGTCGGAAAGAAAATGGGTAAAGAAGTGACACGCACTGGAGCCAAGGTGAGTCCTTCTGACAGTGTCTGGACCATGGTGTAGTTCAACCACTTCAACAATCCCTTCCCCCTCTGTGCTTCTACCTCTGTAATGGCACAGCCTGAAAAAGATCCACAGTTATTGTACATTTCCCAGGGCAGCAAAACTAAGTATTCTGAAAACATTGTTACTGCTCAGCACAAGGAGAAAACAAAGGCAGAAAACCACTGAATTACAGATATATTCCAAGTAACTCAAGACAAGGAAAAAAAGGCTTCAGCTTGAGTTAGCAGCAGTTATATCACATTCTGTTCATTAGCGCAAAAAAGTTTAAAGTTAAGTTTATTCTAGTTGCACAATATTTTCCTGCTACAATTTAAACGTGAGCCAAACCAGAATGACTACTTCAAATTTAAATCAGATGGGAAATGATTTTTAAAAACCCAACCTCTCTTGCTCCCCCAGAAAAGACAAACTGAAGTAGAAAATGCATGCGACATACGTGGTGCAGTAACGCGTGCATTAAAGAGAAAAAAGCACGTCACAAGCACAAAAAGAAAGAGTTTTTATCTTTTCAGTTAACAGTAAACTCTTAAGAATTCTGAATTTTTGTTATGGTTCTCAGTAACACATCAGCTAAGATGCTGAGCCAATAGTAAATTTATTCCAGAAAGTAGACAAGACTGATCACTGTACAGCAACTTGAAACAATGTCCTGGCATATATATTTCTTTTCACACGTGATTCCACTTCCTGACAACAAGCAGAGAGGAAAATTTAAGAAAGCAGAGTGGGAAGACTTGCTGGTTTTCCTCACAAAAAACATTCCTACTATTTGGGCCAACAATCCCATCTTAGAACTCAGTGTCCTGGGTGAAGGTTCACTATCATCTTTTACTTGTCCTCAGGACTTGGTCGTTCAGAGAGTTTCAATCCACATCACTGTTGGAGGCTGTTAGGCTGGGCAAGCATGATTTCCCTTTCTAGATCTCCACTGACCACTCCAAATCACCCTCTTGCCCTCATGTGTGTGGAAATGCTTTCCAGGAGGATTTTCTTCATTACCTTCCCAAGGACTACAGTGAGACTGATGGTCCTGTACAACCCTGGACCTCCCTTCCTGCCATCCCTGAAGATATGAGGGATATCTGCTCTCTTCCAGTCCTCAGGAACTTCTCCCAGTCTCTACAACTACAACTCTACAACTTTTGAGGTTCACTCAAGCAAAAAGTCTGGATGCCACTGGACTGCATTAAGAAATCACTGAAGAATATGGATGGATTCAAAGTCAAACAGGTTTGTGTTCCTGAGTAACTCAAGAACTTAGAAAATTCTGAATTTTTATATTACACCACAGTAATTTATAGAATAAAATTACTGAGCTGGTTTTACTGCACATAGCTGTCAAATGCTGACATTATTGTAAGGTGGGAAAGCATAAATATCAAAACATATTAGGAAAGATGAAAAAACACAATTCAAAAAGATGAGGTGCCTTACACTGCTCAGAATAAGAGGACTTGGTTGCTTACAGTTCTCTACCCACCTTGAAAACAGCAGCAGAAAGTCAGTATCTCTCAGCCAGGAGAGGAAGAGATGTTCATAACAAGAAATAAAATGTGGTTGCCCTGGAAGCTGCTGAAGCAGCTGCACAAGTACGACACAGTGAGCTGGAGAATCCATCAGAGAGGACACAAATGATGAACTAAGTCCTGCACAGGTTCTTGGTTCTGTTCCTGCTCACACTTGGAGTCGTTTTCTGTCCTGGTGCTGATGAGAGGAGCATGGGGACTGACCAAGCTCATCCAGAGCTCTCAGCACTGTACATGAGGCAGCTCAGAAGAACCACATTAACATTTGTGGGGCAGAAACCAGGCCAGGAAGATGAATCAAAAGCAGTCTGAAATTTACATGAGGCAAAACAAATGCTGAAGGGAAAGGGTCAAAGAGAGGGTCACCAGAAAGATGAAGCAAATATGTAAACAAAGATATTATATTACCCTGGCAATGAATTTCAATTATTAAAGAACTTATACATTCATCCTTCTAATGCAAGTAGTATTAAGAGGACCTGAAACAATTATAAATAACTTATTCACACACACAAAAAAAAAAGGAGAAACAAAAGCTCTTTCCAATCTCAGCCAAGTGTATCACAACCCAACTGCTTGAAACAATGTTGTACAACTGAGATCAGCAGGACTAGAGAGGACATTGTGCCTGGAAGGACAAACCTGCAAGCTGCACCCAACAGATCCCAGCGGCAGAGGGAAATGAAGCCAGGAAGTAGAAGAGGAACAGCCCAGACACAGGACAGGGGACCTGGCACTTCTCAGGTCTTGCCATGTGCTTTTCCTGTGTGCAGAAACTTGCCCATGACACCTCGTGACTAATGTGGGAACCACTCCTGTGTCACCCATGCACCCACAGCTGAACACCCTAAAAGGCTGCAAGGATAAACAAACATCCCCATGCAGATGGTGTCACCCATATGCCAGCATATGGGATGGAATTCCACAAATTAGGCTGGTTTATGTCTGCAGAAGTTACAGCAGACAGGAAACTGATTAATTAGGAGGCCACAGGGTGAGAGGCTCAGGAGGCAAGTAACTCAGGACAGAGATAACTCAGACAAGCATCCTTCTACTTTGAATCACCCAGGTTATGAACACACGTAAGATATACATTCAAACACCCTCAAAAAAAGTAAAAGTAAAATAAAAAATCAAAGACCTATTGGCAGAAAGTCAATGATCTTTACGAAAACCTGTTTGAAATCAGTGCTGGGAAGATGCTTTTATTTTTTCCCCCTCCTTTCTATGGAAGGTAAATACTTTTATTTGTCTCACACAGCACCACCTGGCATCACTCTCAATTTGTCAGGTGTCTCTGAGTGCCTGGCTTCCTTCGCTGGCCCACAGCCACCATCGGCTGCTGAGCCACAGGATGCAGAGCAGCATCCAGGCAAGATCCTCTCTCTCTAAATCATTTCAGCATCATCCTAGTGGTGCAGACACGACCTCTGGCAGGTCTGCAGCCACTCTGGCACTGCTGACGGCAGAGCTCTCTCAGGTCACTGCGCATTCGGGGCTGGAAGCGCTGGACACCAGCGAGCCTGGGCTGCCCTCGGGCCAACAAGTAATGCTCTTACGAAACTCCCATCTGCAGCAGGCAGCAAAGATATGAGGAAAAACCCTTGCTTAGGGCCTGCAAGCTTACACCCATCACAACAAGATATCTGCACCCAAACAGATTGTCTCTGCGTGGCTGTTTCCAAAACCAAAGCCATGAGTCAAAAAAGCTCCATTTCTTACAAGCTTTTGCATGTCAATTTCATGTCAGTTTTTAGTTTGGGTTTTTTAGTGGGTTGGTTTTTTTGTTTTGGGGTCCTTTTTTTAAGTTTTTGGCATTAGGTTGCAAAGCCAGGTACGGAGAGGTGAGGAGAAACACTATGTTTGAGGCTGCCTGGTGCAGTGTGAATTCAGTCCCATGTGTGCAAACAGTGATTGCAGCTGTTTTTTAGAGCATTCTTCTCTCAGAAGATCCTGGTTCAGTCACCACATATAAGCGAGACGTGATCTGATTCTTGGATGCACATCTGCTGCACACTAATCAGCAGAGTTCAGAAACTTCTTACATCATGTCCTGTGACACCTCTCATTACATCATTCAGATGCTTCCCTAGAATTAACACATTTACTTTCACAATAGACAGTGAGGTATGAAGGAATTACTGCAAAAATGGTCAGCACAAACCCCAGCAGTTCTGATGCAACTCAATTTGGATGCCTGGTGAGAAAAACCATTGACCTTCGGTGTTTAAGTGGCTCTTTCATATTTTAACCACTACATTCACAAAGATTGGTTCTGCCTCCCAACATGTCTACCTCCTGAGCCAAGCTGGGTCCCCAAAAAGGATTGATTAATTACTGTATTTATCACAATTACAATTCTTTTCTGACTACTTTACAAGAAAGGAGGCCCTGTTATTTCTCTCAGCCATCACGCACCTGCTGGGCCAAGAAAGCACGAAGGCAAGACCTCAGTGACGCAAAACCAACATACAAATCTGGAAAATCACACACATAGGTCTCAGTCCCACCCTGGGAACCCTCACTTGCCTGATGTTCCTGTTCAAGCTTTCAGAACAGGAAACAATACTTCCGATATCAAATGCAATTGGTCATCACCTACTGCATTTGGTATCAGCCCAGTGCAATTTAGCACTGCTTTTCCCTTCGCCTGCACACACAAACACCTGCATGACCAGTGATGATACTGCACCGGTACCTCTGCTGGAACCCCCCACTCCTCTGGCACCTCTTCTCCCACCGTTCTCAAGAGAGAGAGGTTTGCAGTTGGCCCACACATTTTTAGTTCTCCCCAATAGATTTATTAGGAAGAAGCATTTTCGACAGTTCACTAAAATTATTCTGTGAGTGCCAAATTGAAGAGGACGTGACTAGCGCAAAAGAAGGTTTCAATTTTCTTGTCATGCCTGATCCTCCATGAATGCAGAGGGTTAAAAAAAAATTCTGATTCCATTCTGGAGGACATCAGAGACACCCTGTCAAAGGTGTTGAACAGATCCCAAAATTCAGAGAAGAATATAAAATCTTTGGCATTTGCTGAAACGGGAGAAACAACTTGTGTAAGGCAGAGGAAGTGAATAGAAATCAGAATGAAAAAGAACCAGTGGTCACCTGAAGCCATCCTAAATTTCCAACAGGTGAGGACCCAGCATACTCCTGAAACACCAAAGAGAGAACACCAATAGCATGGTGTATTTTAGGATCCAACATGGGAAATCACAGAACAGATGCGAACATCCAGTTTAGGATGGGCTGACCAATTCCCCAGACTGCACTGGCTCCACTGGCCAGGACTTCACTGTCTGCCACAGGATCCAGCTCAGATGGGGTGCCCAAAGTCCCTTATCAGAAGCACCCTGTCCTACATGCCACTTCTGCAAGGGTACAGACATCAACAGAGAGCTTATAATTTACTCACAGAATGCTAAATAGAGGCAAAGCATTTTAAAAATGCAGCAAAATGAACTAAATATAATGAATTAAAGCAATTCAATGAGCTTGCTGAGTTCGAAAGATTGCAAAGGGCACACTGCAGTGCAATGGAAATCTTGCAGTAATTCAAGAACTTGAATCACTCTAGTTCAAGCCTGCAGAACAATTAATCAGATAATTTCTGTTACTCATCTATTATATCACAGTCAAAAATCTCAGAAGGAAAAAAATGGACAAAAGTCACAGTTCCACAGCACCATGAGAAAAACTGAGAGAACATAAATCCAGACTTGTTCAATAGTTATGCATTTACATCTCCAAACACAATCCTTTTTTTCTTTTTTTTAGGATGTAGTGGAGCTGATCACATCTACCATCAAAAAAACAAAAAACAAAAAACAAAAAACAAAAAAA
>VZRR01003170.1:173296-189910 GCA_013398015.1 Oreocharis arfaki
TGAGGGGGATCTCCATTCTGAGGGGAATCTGCTGCTCTTAGGGGGATCTGACGCCCTGAGGGGGATCTGCCACTATGGGGGGGATCTGCTGCCCTGAGGGGGATCCGCCGCCCTGAGGGGGATCCGCTGCCCTGAGGGGGATCCAATGCCCTGAGGGGGATCCGATGCCATGAGGGGGATCTGATGCCATGAGGGGGATCTCCATTCTGAGGGGAATCTGCTGCTCTTAGGGGGATCTGACGCCCTGAGGGGGATCTGCCACTATGGGGGGGATCTGCCACCCTGAGGAGAATCTGCCACCCTGAGGGGGATCCGCTGCCCTGAGGGGGATCCGCTGCCCTGAGGGGGATCCAATGCCCTGAGGGGCTCCTCCTGGACCCGGGGGCAGACCCAGAGTGGCCACAGGGCCCTGCGGGGACCCACCCTCTGCACCACCCCACGCACTGGAATCCATAAACCAGGGAATGGTTGGAATCACGGGATCACAGAACCGCCTAGGCTGCAAAACTCCTCCAGGATCACTGAGCCCAGCAGCTGACCCAGCACTGAACCACGTCCAACTGGTTACCAGCCTGCTAAAAAATGATGAAAAAAATAAAAAAGATCAATTTTAAAAGTCAAATCAAGGCAAATTAAAATAAATTAAGTATAATTATTCAGTAAATTAGGGACTGAGTTGCTATTTTTGTACTCAGAATTTGCTTTCTACAGATCTCCTCTTACATTTGAGGAACTAAACATATTAAGCCAGATCAATGCATCTCTGTCAATAAAGGATACGAAATGAGCAGTAGCACTGGTTGTAAGACAGGTAAAAGAATCAAAGTCATGTTAAACTGTTCCAGTGCTTTATTTGAAATTTATTTTGAGTGTTTTCATCACCAACATAAGCCGCACTGCAGTAGGGAAGTTCTGGTCGCCTTGCACATCCCTGGCATGACGTTTAAGGTTGGGACTGTGGGACACATTATTCTTACATGGTAAGTGATTATGTGACATTTTTGGTCTTTATGCTCTGGGATTTTGCATTTCCAAGTCAGGTCTAACCTGTGCTTCCAGTCACTCAGTCACTGACATTTCACCTGTTAGCTAAAAGCATTTCCCAGCAACTCCACAAATAAGCCCTTGCCAAATGTCATTTGCCTTGGGATCTAATTATCATCCAATAACTTAATTACAGATCATGCACTTCTGTTAGAGCACATTGTAATATTTCAGGATATTACAATACCTTGCAGGGAAATGCTGAGGACTTCACTCCATGGTTTCTATTCAATAAAACTGTCTCACCAAAATCTGGTCTTAGTACCCTCAGTTCCAGTGGCCTTTTAATTACTGTCTCAGACATTCAGGTGGGGTCTCTTGCTGCCTTTCGCTCTCAAGGGTGACCAGCGGTGAAGAACAGAAAAAAACAGAGCAGGCTCGGGTTCCTGACCAAAGTCATTTGACATGGATTAAGGTTGCCAAAGGTTTAATAATAAGCTATTAAATGTCATCAATATTCTCCAAGTTATGCCTGTGTGGATGTAACTAACCTCTCAGGAGGAAGGCACGTCAAAAATAAACTACACCTACCTGTAACTCAATTTTCAACTGTGTAGGTTCCCCACACTGGGACAGTTACAAACAACCCATTTGGTAACACGACACAAGAAACATAAATTTTCAAGAGTTAGGTGCAAATGACTAAATTTCGGCAAAATTGCAATAAATGTGGCTGTGAGATTTTCCTGTTCTTCTCTTTATTCACAAAACGTGCTCACTACTAAGCAAACACGAAACATTTATTAAAGAGCAAAGTTCGGTCCCTGGATAGATCACAGGGGGGCTTTTGCTTGTTTGGTTGGTTGTTGGTTTGGGTTGGGTTCTCTTTAGTTTGTTTGTTTAGGGTTTTATTAATTTTTGTATTTATTTCCCACCTGTTGCCATGGGTGACAGGGGACACTGTAAATTCGCTTTTTATTTCTTCACAAAGAGAAAGAGGCAACCCCTTGGCTGCACGGTGGCTCCTTTTCTGTTACCCCTTAAACCAGAGCAGTTTGCATGTATTTGGTGAATGTGCCCGCAATTTGTGTTGTCCCCTGACAGTGACTGAGGGACAGTGGGGGGACAGGGATAACCTGGGAAAGTGAACAAGAGCAGGTTACCCCAAAGGTGTCTTCACACGAGAGCCATTTAGAGATTCTGCCATGAGAAGATCTTACAGAAACACTAACAGCCATCTTTTTTAATTAACTCCTTCTGTTGAAGGTAGTCCATTAAAAAAATTAAGTTTGGAGAAAACAAAAACACAACACATGTCTTTTTTTCTCATCAGATGCTGAGAAGAAAAACTCATCTATTATTTTTTAGTTGCTCCTGAAAATTCCTAAAACATGGTGATCTCTGGTGTACCTTTCACTGGAACGTCACAGGGAGCTACCTGCCCACATGCAAGCAGTAAGATTTATGGACAATACTAATCCTGAAGGTGCCAAAACCCCACCACTCCTCAGCCACTTACAACATTAAACAGGCACAGGATGCTGAGCAACGCTGGGAGGGTTGCCCCAGAAAAAAAAAAAAAACAAAAAAACCAAACTTTTAATTAATTACATCTTCATTTTAAAAGTGCCCTTTAAGTGCTGTTGCTAGGTTAAACATACATTAAACTAGCTGAGAGGTACAGCAAAAGCTGTTGTTGGCATGTGCCAAGGCATATATGTAAAACAGAGGTTCCAAACACCGCAAAATCACCATGTCCTCTACAAAATCAGAGCTACAGTAGGCAGAAAAAAATTCAAATGATTGGATTCTGTTAATCTGTGGAGACATGGACTTAATACTGCATTTAATTTTGCTAAGTGGGAGGAAGATTATTGCAGGCAAGATACAAAGAATATCTCTACTCCAATCATGTAACATTTACAACCTTAAATAGTCTAAGACAGTTATTAATAACAGTATCAGAACATTTCCATGTATTCAACGCACAGTTATGAAAAGAAACTAAACATACAGGCCTCCTGCCAATGCAGAGAATAATAATAATGTTAATATTTACATTCCTCTAATCACTTGTTTCCAGTAGTATTAAAAAAAAGTACTCGTGAACTTGCTAGGTAACAAGTGCCAGCCTTCGGTGAAGCACTGCAGAAAGCATGATTTGGGGCATTTTGCTTTACTTTTGAAAGAGACTAACTGCTCACTGAGAAAAAGCCATTCTCTTTCCAGAGTTTTTGGAAGAAAAGCTGAAACTTATTCTCATCAAGTCTCTCAGTGCCACAGTGAAGGACTTGCGGGGAGCTGCACTTGTTTACAGCCCTCAATTCCCATGGGAAAAAGCAGTTTAACTAAAATCAGAAGCTTTCTGTGCATAGTATTTACATGTCCTAATTCGCTGTTTTGAAACATAGCGTTGTCCACATTGTTATTCTTTCAATAAATCTATGTCTTCTTTTTTTGTCTGAAATGTGAAATCAGAGTGTACAGCAACACCTGTTTGGTGTTTATGAAAACTCCTCTAAAATCTGAGGGAGATCAAAATACTTCCCTTTAAAAGCAAAAATTCCCTTGCCAGACCATTTAGTATATGCAGCATACTCCATTTGATCACACGTTTCCAGAATATCAGTTGGTTCACTCTTGATGCAGTCATTACTAAGACCGGTTCTGTACTTTTAACGGGATTTTCTTCTAGGCAAATATCCTTCTGAAGGAAAAAACCATACTAATATATTAATGGAGAAGACAAAATAAGCGCATTCTGCCACTGCAATTGTTTTTCAAGCTCTTAATGCTGCAATATTAGAGCAAATCTTATGAAGGCATTTGGCATCTTCCACAGAACGGTGGTTCCTGTAACGCTTTAATGTCCCTTCGTGATGGGCTGCTGGAAGGGCCTAGCAGCACCAGCAGTGGTGAAAGGTGTCCCAGCACTGGGATTGCTGGGAGATGGACACCCAGACCTGGACACACCTGTTGGCCAAAATTCCGTGTCCTGTGTGGGACAGCACAGCCCAACACTCGTCCCACTGAGCTCTGACAACTTACAGAGCCTTACCTGGCACGTGACTTGACAATCAATCCCCAAACAACTGAAAATAAGCATTGAAAGGATCTGCAAGCTAAGGAAAACAAAACCTATTTGTCCTACAAGCATTTTCCATAATCTTTATTACATAACTTGGAGAAAATGCACTGCTTTTTCAAATATCCACTCAAAGTATGCTGATGAAGCTCTCTCATGTGATTAATTCTTCTTTCTCTCCCTCATTTGTGTAATTCTATAGCACATATCACTCTAATGTCTAAGTTACACTCTAATGTCAGGGAAATAGAACCTGGACTAAAAGAGTTAGCTTTTTTCTTCTCTCCCTCCTTTGGAGAAAAGAGATCTGATTCTTCAAAAACTGCTCACAGAGCTTCTCTCTTTTTTTTTTTCATTCCATTAATACACTTGTGTGGTGAAATCAAAGCAAATTAGATCTGTGCAGTATTTTTACACTGCCAGCAGTTAGCATGTGCAATACCAACTTTTCATTATCATCTGATTAAAGTAAGTTTGCCTGCCTCTGTTAATAAACCAAAGATTCATGGTTTATTACTTTACACCTTTAAGAATATGTGCACATTTTCTAAATGAAGAAGACTGCTTAATTTTCGAATCTTTCTCTCTTCTTCTTGTGATGGATCAGTTTTAGTCACTGAGGGAATTTCCTGCACACCTTAGCAAAGATTTGTGTCTATACATATATACAACAAGAGTGCATTTTAATGAGTAAACATCTGTAAAACTACTAACGCTCAAAAGCTTTGAATAAAGCTCCGGATCAAGCAAAAGGTGAACAGAAAAAGATATTTCCTGATGATCTGCCTTGAAAATTAAAACTAGCATCTCACAAAAAAAAAATGAAGCATTCTTCTGCCTCTTTAATAGCAGTCTGCTATTCTTGAAAACACCAACATAGTTGATGTTTGAAGCAATAAAAGCTCAGCTTCCTGCCCTGTAATTATTACTAGATGCAATTATGAACAACTCATTCATCACTATAAAAGCACAACTTAAGGCTCCCAGAGAAGAGATACGGAAAAGATTTGTTTTCACGCAGTTCTCTTAGTCAAGCTGTAGTTTAACAACATCGCTGATAAACAAGTGTAGTGAGCCAGTGTAAAGCAGGCAGGGCAACATCCATGTTTAATTTCATCTGTGGATCCTCCAGTACTCCATTTATAATGCTATAAAAACATTCCCCAAAGCAATAAGGAAGAATTGAAGACTGAATACAACATAACTACATAACTACAACCATCCCAGCTCCCCAAAGTTCACTCGCTTAACCATGTAGCTTCCAGAGGCTGCCTAAGCACACCAGGATTATTTCTAGGTGGGAAAAAAAGCACGAATATAAGGCAAGGCTCTGAGCTCTCCTTGCAAAGTTACCACTCCACAAAAGCTCAGAGATGTGCTGGGTTTTAGAACCCAGCTTTGGTCTGTGTCACTTTCTCACAACCATGAGGAAACACCTGCAGCCAGCTTGAAACCACGCTCACTACAGCCGCCCAAACTTCCCCAAACCAGTCCGACACCTGCTTGGCTTCTCCTGTTCAGGGAGAAAGGCACCAGGGCACGCCAGGACCAGATTCAAACACATTTTAAACAGGCAGCAAGTAGGGTGAAGAATTCAGATGAGGCAACAGGAGGTGTGTGGTTAAGATACCCGATCTCTATCCACGCCAAACAACTACAGCGTCCTTTTCTTCACGGTTATGTAATACATGAGGGTATTTAACCACTCACTGGTTTGACACATGCATGTCAAACAGATCAGCTTTGGGGAGGATCAGCTGGGGCCGCCGAGGGGCGGGGGGGGCGGGCAGAAATTCGGCAGTTCACGCGCTATAATGGTCACCCCTCTGGGGAAGGAATCCCACCAAAGCCTTCAGCGGTCCTTGCCCCATGATAGCCGGGCAAGATCTGGCTCGGGCGTTGTGCCACCATTTCTATCTCAAGCACGATCGGCCTTACAACACCTGCCTGGCAAGGAACCTTCCCACTCTCGTGGCATATCGCCGGCTGCAAATCAGGGCATGGGCTCACCCCGGCCGCCCAGCCACCTGCCCGGCTGTCACACGCATCCCCAAGGGGAAACTGAAAGCCTGTTTCCCCCCGGATCATCGCTGGGAGAGGCGGCAGCCTCACAGGGAAGAGCTTAGCCACTCCTTAGAGTGTCCCTGTGCTGCTTTGGGACTTTGGCCCCTCACACCCTCCATGAGCTGAGTTTGCTAAGAAATGTGTAGCTGCACGGCCGAAGTGCTGGCATCTAGATGACTAAACACCTGGTCTGTGAGATGCTGCTCTCCGGGCACCTCACTGAAATTCGGCGTGCTGTCACTGGGGTCGGGGGGGAAGAGAAGAGCCAGGGAGGAACGAAGAGTCGTCAGTGAGGCCACCAAAACCACCACCTTCGCTTTGTGAGTAGCTGCTGCCCTTGCCCGCGCCCCGGGAGCCACACAAAGTCCTGGCGGTGCCGGACCCGGGGGCGGCACCGCCGGGGGATGCGAGGGGGCGGCCCGAGCGCCCGGCTGTCCCTCCCCGCCTCCCCTCCACCCCCGGGGCGCGGGGCGGCCGCCGGGGCGGTACCTGCTTGTCCAGCGCGGCATCCTTGGCGCTGCCCGCGGCGCATCCCTTGGGAGCGGGCACTCGCTCGCAGTTGCAGCCCTCCAGCATGTACATGCCGGCGGGGCGGGCGCTCTGCTCGCCCTCGAAGTAGAAGAGGACGTTTTGGTAGAGGGCGAACCACTTCTCGTGCCAGCGGTTGGTCTCCGCCGTCTTCTTGCTGAGGTAGCCGCGCTTGGTGCCCTCCTTGCGGGCCAGCAGCGCCAGGTACAGGGCGTGCCCCTCGTTGTACCGCACGCTCTTCTGCATCGTGCCCGGAGCCCGCGGCCGCGGCGCAGCCTCGCCGGGCGCTCACGGAGCAATTCATGGGCTCCGGCACGCACCGACGGGGCGGCCCCGGCCCCGCGCCCCGCCCGAGTGTCCCCCGNGGATCAGCCGTAAATCCGCTTTGGAGAGCGATTTAAAGAGCAAAGTCGCCGCCGCCGCAGCGCCCGAGTCCCTGCCCCCCTCCACCCTTCCCCCCATCCCCGCATCCCTCCGCTCCTCCATCCCTCCATCCCTCCGGGGGCGGCTGGAGGCGGGGAGCGGCTGCGGAGCGGGGGTCGGGCGGGGGATCCCGCGGGCAGCGCAGCGCTCGGCCGGGCCGGGCCGGGGGCCGCGGGGGGGGTTTGGGCTGGCNCCGCGGGGTGATTTGGGGCTGCCCCGTGGTTTCTCGATAGTTTCCGCCTTTTCCATTCTTCGAGCGAAAATCTTGGAAAGCGGCAGGGCCGGGCGAGCGAGCACGGCCGCCGGAGCCGGTAACTTCGCTCTCGAGCTGTGGCGAAAGAATTAAAGCAAAAGGCAACAGAGAGAAACCCAAGCCGAATACCAGAAACCCGTCAGTTTCAACCCGATATTCGCGCTGGTAAAGGCGCGGGGGAGCATGTCAGGTCGCACCCCGGGGAACCCCAACCCCGCATGTCCTTGGGCACCGCGCTTTGCACAGAGACCCCCCCAGCACGGACTGCGGGGGGGCTCTGCCGTGTGCCGGGGCTCGCCTGCCACAAATGGGACCATTTATAGATCCCAACTGGCGGCTGCAGCACGAGGCACCGCGGGCGGGGACCGCCGCGGGAGAGGGCGGCTCGCACATGCCGAAAAGAAAATCTCCCGGGAGTTAGGCAGGTGTGTTTTCGCACCGGGGTAGTAAGGATGGCAGCAGGTGCGGTCTGGGTCCTGCACCCGGCGCAGTGGTGCCTGCACACCTTAATTGTAGCAAATAAACTTTGGCGAGGGAGCTGGCAGCAAGAATTGTTTTACATAAAACATAGCAATATGGAAATTTCTACCAACTAGAGCACACTGCACCTTTAATTTAGCAACTTAAACTTCCTCTTAATGTTCTTCCAGGAAAAGTCTTGGAACTCTTTCATTTGAAAACGTATTTTGCATATGTAGCTTTTGGTCTCTTTTGCTTTACTGCGTCTCATGAGTAAAAAAGAAAAAAGAATAAAAATGTGGAAGTTACAATATTCAGTATTGCTGTCTAATGCACAGAATGAGTTAGAAAATATTTCCTGTGTGATCTGTGACAACAGCTGTGGTTTTGAGTATTATTTGCAGGAATTACGGACCCATGCAGAGTTGCAAGGCTCTCATCTTGTCAACAGACAATTTTGTATTAGAAAAAACAAACAGAAACACAAATCCTGCTGGAACTGGCTTAGCTTGCCTTGTGTCTCCATATAGTGAAACTTGAGCTTAGCACATCATGCCCAGGGAAGTCCAGGCTTTGGACAGGGCTTGGACACCACCTGGGTGGCTGGAATGCGTGAAAGGACTCGTGCTCATCCATCCCGGGCACTGGGGCCTCACCTGCCTCTGTCGATGCCTCCTTGCCTGGGTTCCTCTCAGCCAGAGCTGTCAGTGCATCAATTCCATGTGTAAAATTCCATGGAATATCATGTCCCTTGATGGGAGCAAATGGCAAGGCAGCCAAACCAAGGAGAGAAGCAAACTGCCACTCAGAAGAGCGTTCAGACATTTGACACTCAGTGAATAGCTGGAGCTTTCCAAAACAAGCACGTCGTACATCACAATGAAATCCTATAGCAAGAACCCATCTTTGCCAAGATAAAGTTGCAGGCTTTTGTCCCAGCTTACGTAATCTGTACTTTAATAAAGCTTTTGCAAAAATCACAAACGATCACACATCATCTATTCCACCAGATCACCTGAGACACACAGAAAAAATAAATGACAGGAGTTAAGTTTTATTTATAAAGAAAGAAAGAGAGGGTTTTCTTTGACTACATCATTTTCTCCTAGACATGCAGGCATTTTTCCTAAGCTGAAAATGTCGAATATGTCATTCCACAGCAATCTATAGGCACTAAAAGGAGTCTAATATTCCTGTTCACTACAGGGAATGCTGTTTGTGTAACCATCAGTTTGTCCTTTACTCTTGGTATGATTTGGTTCCCTCAATATTATTATCCTTATTACTTGATCATTCTTATACAGCGACAACCTACTTTTTCTTGCTTTAAATGTCTCTGACATACATATGAATGTATATACTATCTAATACGTCTAAATGTATCTATGTATCTATATGGGATTATTTTTAAAAATTCTTCATTATCAACATTAAGCAAGGGGTTGTTTGTGCTTTTTAAAAAAGCAATTCTAGGCCAAATTCATATGTATGAACACGATCGAGTTATATGTGCAAACAGATGTAAAGGAATCTGTGGATGTAATTTATTCCATAGGGCTCTGAGGAAAAGAGCATACAGATAAGCACACTTTTTTACTTCATTTTATATACTAATCTTCATTTTCTTGTATTTTAATTCCAGAGGATTCATTTATAAAAACACCTTCACAAGTGTTGCCATGATTGGCCCTGAGGACCTCGCTGTAGAACTACAGTGGAAAGTTGTGGTTCTCTATCAGCAGAGATAGTTTGACCCAATTAGCCTACATTTTAACCTGAAATTCCCTTTGGGAACTAGTCCGGTGCAAGGTGTTCAAAGATGCCATAAAGAGGGAAATACGTAGTGTTGTGTTCCACAACAGTGGAATTGCTGAATCCAATACCCAGAAGTGACCCTGGGAGTTTGGGGGACAGCGCAGCAAGTTGTCAGTCCTCTGGGTGACAGGAAAATCTAGTTCAAAAATCATGTAAAATTTGGGCCTCTATTCAAAAAAAAAAAACAGCAAAAAACAACTTTGGAAAAAATACTGTTAATGGAAAGGTAATAAAAATTGATTAAAGCAATGGAAGAAAAGTTGTTACGCTACTGTTTTCATGTCTAGGTTTGTATATATGTGTTTTTATATGTACTTGCTCTATGTTTTCATATGTTCATTTGTCAATAAATCATTACTTGCATTTTCATATCAAGGGAATTTATCAAATACAAAGCAATTTAGTACAGCTGTTGAAGACCTGCTGCAATAACCTATGGGGAAAAAAAACTGGTTTTGCTAAGAATGTACCTCTGGGCCTCCTCTTACAGATTGTTTGAGAAGCAGAACTGAACCATTATCTTCTCTGTAATTTCACTCACACACTTTTGCTGATATAATTGTTTACTCTTCAAGGCACAGAGTATAACTTGGCTACTTGAAAGGTATTTGTAATATTCAGCTAAGATTTAGTTACCTGATAAAGCAGGAAAGTTTAGAAATACATACCATACATCACTGCCCTAGTAAGTCCTGAAGATCTTGCAAACAACTTTGGGTTGAATACAGCTGATGACGTCATTTGAGATGAGCTACTCCTGTTTGATGGAGACTTTTTTGGGGGGAATTTTCTTGTTAAATCAATTTTAAGTCATTGCGTATACCACAATGGTAATTCATTCCTCATGGATTTACTTGTGGCTGCACACACTCCTCAGTGGTGCGAGAGAGGTGGTGGCAGGTGTCCATGAGATCCCTCCTTCAGGAATCTCCAGCCAATACTCAGTGGGAGTTCCAGCAGAAGGCAGGCAACTGAAAGTCACTCACCTGTTATGCAGGTGAGGATATCACCATCATCATCATCATCATCATCTGCACCTCGTGGTAAGGTTGACCGACGAATTGCAGACCACCCTCAATCATCGCTATTTTTTGTGATCAAGCCTTAACCTCTTAGTGCAAAATGCTGCAAAACCACATGAAAACCATCCAAGCCAGGAGCTACTTAGTCTAAGCATAAGATCAGGTCCCTAGAGCCAAGAAAGAAGTACAGGGACTACGTGCTGCCCTTTGTGACAGGCAGCATCCCCAGGACACAGCTGGCATATTTGCTGCTGGTATTTTGGGAGAAGAATAGCTAACTAAGGTTATAGGGGAACTTCTGAAAGAAACAGTTTGGTGTGTCTGCAGAGGTCATTGGTGAGTTCTTGCATGTGGTCAAGGACAGCGTGAGAAAATACAAAGGACTGTTGAAAAGAAAAGAGAAAAAGAAATGTGTGGCAGAAGGTGTCTCACAGTCAGGCTGGAGAAAATCAAAAGCAGAAGGAAAAAAAAAAAGAGAAAAGCTGGAATCAGGGGACTCAATTAAACTGGAGAAATATCACTAGTTAGGCAGGAGGCAAAGGCAAGTGGGCTGAGGGAGAATTGAGCCTGGCTGGCAGAGTGATGGTAATGAGAGCACGGTGGGTAAAGAACAGAGGGAAACAGTGTGAGTGAGCAAAGGCTTGGAGTGGCTGGGGCTTGGAGGAGACAGAACCAGGGCAGAGCAGGGAGGAACTGGGGCAAGATGAGCAGGGAATTGTGGAGAAAACAAAGTCAGGAGCGATGGTATGAGAGTCCTGAGTGCTTGGTATGGCTGGACCAGCAGGTCGAAAAGAGCTGGAAAACACCCACTGAGATGCTGGGAGTGAGAGCAGGACTCTGGCACAGCAAGAGAAGAGGCCAGCACATGGGCAAATGGAGGAGGTTGGTGGGCAGTGAACGGGAGAGAAAGAAGAGGGTTGTGTAGGGTCAGTGCAACACAGCACATCAAGTGAAAGGATTACATCGAGGGTGATGCTGGGAAAGAAAGCGGCGTTTCAAATGTGGAAACGCTGATAGCCCAAACCAGCACTGAAATCACACGGGGAAGGAAAGACAGCAGCTTTTCTCCTTAAGCCTGTTTTCAGCTGGTCCCTTTTCAGCAAAGGTTTGCCAGCTGGGATTAGAAAGGGAGAGCCAGGATTCAGCTTGTTGACCAGACATGTTAATTAAAAGCTCCATGACTATTTTACTTAATACAGATGCAACAAGCATTAGTTAAGCACTAAATGCCAAATATAGTGACAACAATGCTTTAAAACCTTCTTCACATGACTAAAATGTTCATATTGAGACACGCACTTGTTGGAAATATGACTGTCAGAGCTGAGCCCTGAGTTTTAAAGTTAGTAGAAATTACTCCCTTTTCCCCTGCTCTGGGAGCTCTGTAATGAGAATTTCACAGACCCTGTGGTTAGTGTGGTGTCCTTAAGAAGGGTATTGTCCTACAGCTCACAAATTGCTAAAGCATGGGACTGTCTCGGCGATCTTGGGAGATATCTCAAATTAGTGCTCTCAGCGTTCCAAAGGCATTGGCATGTCCTAACACAGATTTCATAATGTTCTCCGAATGGGAGTCGGGAGAGGCAGTGTCATGGCTGAGCTCCTGAAAGCAGGGGGGTCAGCAGACACTGGGCTGTGATTGCTCTCAGTTTCAGAAAGCCCTGGGTAACTGGGAAAATGAGTTTAGAATTAAAAAGACATAGTGGGATAAAATTTCCTTTCTTTTTTTCCTTATTCCATTTGAACCGAGTATAAATGCAAATCACTCTTTGCTTATTCTGTCAAGATACTCTCACATATTGGCATAGAAATAGGAAAAATGTGTAAAATACTGAAGCACTCTCATTTCTTGGGAAAAAGTAAGCCCCACAGATTGGAAGAAAGATACAGAGAGCGCAGCGGGTGCCATCTGGAATAAGTAAGTAACCCTGGGAAGAAATGGTGATGTTTACAAGGCCTGATGCTGATACAGAGAATTCTCTCCATCTGGCACGAAGCCTGAAAATAATCTGCCACAGGGGTGCATAATTCAATAGAAACAGGTTTGATAATCTACAAGTTGCACTCCCCATAGAAACCTTTAAAGAGACATCTAATGGATTATGCAGCTGAGCAGCTTCTCTCTGCACCCGACTTGGAGGGCAGGCAGACCCACAGACCATAAAAACGGGGTTTATGGCAAATGGGATCCACTGCTCTCTTACCAGAAATCAAACGTTGCAGAGCACCCACATCCCCTCAGGATGGTGTGAAAATTCTGAGACAATGCCTTCACAGGGGAACATGGCATTTACTTCTGATACACATGCAATATACTGAAAATCATTTTAATGAATCTCTTCAGATGCAGCTGGGACTGTACGAACGCCTGGAGAAAATGTGTGTAACAGCAGGAAAAAATAATCTTAAAAGGCTGTAGGCAGAGGAGCCCTGACAACAGCGATCGGAGCCAACGTTATCACCCCTCACATGCAAGCAAAGACAAACATCTTGTTAAACAAGAGCAAAGGAACTGAGCTTAGCATCAGTCCCTCTTTATTTTGGGGGTTTCTGGGCAGGTGGGAAGTGCACAGCAGCGTGTTGGTAATTGCCGACCCACTGCTGATAACGCACATTCTTCCTGGTCCAAATTTATGTTGTTCACATTCTCAGCTGAAAAGCTCTGTAGCTGCCTGGGAGGTGTGGGTTGTGATTTTCTGGGGGGGGGGAAGAAGAGGAAAAAAAGTGAAAAAATAACTTACAGAAACATAATTTTAAAAAATTACAATCAACAGTATCCATCTGCAGTTGTATCAACAACTTACATAACATTAGAAATTTCTTCATTAATAGTAGAATGCTTTCCAGGGGATAAGTATATTAACTGCACTTCAAATTTACGCAGATATATATTTTTAAGCGGAATACAAAAATAAACGTTTATTGTACTTGTCACAAAGCCACTACTGTTAACATGCTAAAATAAGCACAGGCCTGAATCCATATCAAAGTACACTCAGTCCTTTTAATGCAGAAATACAGTTTATTCCACAAGTAAGTTCCTCCTTAATGCAGAGTAGGAACGTGAAATTAAAATAATTTTACCATATAAAGAAATTAAATTTATGTTCACCCCTTTATTATTACATTTATTTGTTCTTCTTGGGTCAGTCGTATTGCTTCAAATGTTAACATAACCATTTTGTTAAATGCTGGTGGTTGCAAGGGGAGCTGAAAAGTGTATTTACTCTAGTTTTACATCCTGTTTAATGGTATCAATAATAAAGTTAGGTTGTCAATAATCAAAGATTTTGAGTGAGATTATTCCTTGTTTGAGGCATGCTTTTTTTCACTGAAGACAAAGGCAACATGAAAATACTTCTCTTGATAATCTGTACTGTTCCTCCCTCTTGCTGTGCTGTTCTATGGCTTTGGGGAAATAATTCTGATTTTCTGACACGTGTAGATACACAGATCAGATACAGCTGTTGCACAGTAGTTCTGTCAGATACTAAGAAAGGCTAATTAGATAATGTCTTAGAGTATTCTTCCAGAAGAGCAAAAAATATCTGGAAGTAACACATCCTATAGGCACGGGAGCCCACAGTGCAGGGAAAGCAAGGATGCGCAGAAACCTCTAAAAAAAGTTCTCCAGTACTCTGGGGAAGAAATGGTTGAGGGAAATTGTATTTTTCAACAATTTTCCCCATTCTGACGGAGAAAACATCTTGGGTAGTTCTCCACGGTGTTTAAAGTGCTCTCACTCCTGTGAAGTTTAACTTGTATCCCAAGAAATCATCCTCAGTACCTCTTACATCTGTGTATTTTATACATCTCCCTGATACAGGTTAGAGTTATCTAAGAGTCCTGCTCGTCTATCCACTTCTCTTTCACATGTTCCTTTGGAGGCAAGGGGCATTTTTGGGCACTGCAGTGCTTATCGGTTCCTGATGCAATTACTGTGAATGATTAAGCCTGTCCATCGCACCGCAGGGACGGGTTCCCTTCCGCAGGGTTTGTCCTTGTGTCTCTGTGTTCCTGCCCTGTAATGCAGGCTGGCAGCCACTGTGATCCAGGCAAGGGGAAGGAGAGGGCTGCACTGCAGGGGCGTTCTGGGCAGACACAAAGGTGCTGAAGTGGTTTTGGCCAGAGGTTTGTTCTGGGTGTCTCAGGGGGCATCCAGAGCAGCAGACAGAGCCTGGGGTCTGTGCAGGATGGGCAAGTCCAAGGCTGTTCCTCACAATCCCCCCAGCAGCCACACAAAGGTTTTCCAATCTCTTTTCAGAAAAGCTTTTCAAAAGCTCTGAGCGAGGTAAGTGAATGGCACGTGGAGTTAGTCACAGGATACAGAGCTTTGTGCCCCCAAGTCACCGGCTCACATTCAGTAAAAGACAGTAATTAGGACAAATCCTGCTCTGACTTATGAAATTTCCACTGGAGTAAGTGACAGGCCATTTATCTCCATTTGGTTACCTGGTGTCTGGCAAGCATGGGAACACACACAGCATCCTCCTCTGGCCCAGGGCTCAGAAAATGGGGAGAAACGCCCCAAACAGCCCCTGGGGAATCCTGCAGGTGTGAACAGACTTCTGCCTGTGCGTTTGGCATCTCCATGTCCCTGTGCCAGCCCCCCGGGACAGTGACAGCACTTCAGCGCTCTGAAAATGGCATTCCTAAAAGCAAAACATCCCAAACGTTTTCCTGCTGGTTTGAAATGAATCCAGCGTGATTAATCCTACCTACATATGTGCAAGAGCTTTAGGCACCTCTCACAGCTGGACTCATTTTGTCATGTTGCCTGTTCATCTGCGGCTGCAAGAATACTTTATACCTGTGATAAATGATTGACTCACATCTGGATTTGTCACATAACATACAGATAGTTAGAGATAAAGGTTTTATTGTTTTCAGTGTTTTAAAAAGGTTTTTTTGTTCCGTGCACCTTGTCCTTTCTTTGTAACAGTTAAAAGATCTTAATTGCCTAAAATTAGAGCCATCAGATATGAATAAAGCTGAGTTATTACATAAAAATGGGTATGAAATATAGATGAAATATATATAATTTATACAAAAACTATTGTTCTGACTTCATTTTTCTCTGCACCATTTCTATGCTCTGCTTTCTTGGATTATTGTTGCTCCAACTTGAACTGAGCTCTGAGCTTTACCTTGTCAGCCTAACTGGGATGTACCCTAAGAATTATATAAGTCTATTAACATATATGCATCAGAATAGCTGTTAAAATTAGAAGTACTATCACCACTGAGGAGCAGTCAAGAAAATGAGTTGGGTAAAGAAGTTTGGTAGACAAGGCTGAAACAAAATTATGCCGGTTTCATTTGGATTTCTCAGTAATATTCACTGTTGCCATTCTCTCTGCTGCTTTCTTCCCAGATGGAGCAAGGCACTTCATAACGGAAAACAATCAGGAAAATAAAATCTCAGGGTGCTTGTTAATTCTGCCACTGATAAAACGCCCTTTTCTTAGCTAATCTTCTTAATTAATCTAACAAAAGTACAGCTATGCACAGATTTCCTGCAGTGCTCATCTACCCAGATTAAAAAAAAAAAAAAAATTTAAAAAGTAAGAGCAGAAACATAGATCAATTTGCATTACAAACGAGAGTTTATTCCCCAAACACATTTTTCATCATAATCAATTATACTGGAAGTTTAGGGCAAGCGCAGCTTGTGGTAAAAGCAATCATACACTGAAAACCAAAACTGCGTAGTAAAAAGTCATTCCGGCGGTGAAGATGTGGTGTCCCAGCGCAGCAGCGCCTGTCGCGTCCGGGCAGCAGCCCCCGAGCCCCGGGGGGAATCAGGCAGGGCGTGGTGGCACCTGGGCACACGGCCACCGAGCGGGCACACGGCCACCGAGCGGGCACACACACGGCCACCGAGCGGGCACACGGCCACCGAGCGGGCACACACACGGCCACGCACCGGCTTCTCAGGGCTCCCCTCGTCCTCGAAGCACCGAATCCCCGAGCGGAAACAC
>VZRR01003170.1:189958-277194 GCA_013398015.1 Oreocharis arfaki
GAGCGGGCACACACGCGGCCACGCACCGGCTTCTCAGGGCTCCCCTCGTCCTCGAAGCACCGAATCCCCGAGCGGAAACACACGCCTCGGCATCCCTGCCTCAAACTCCTGACGTGGCGTGAAGCCCGTGCTGAAAACACCCAGGCAGGTTCAGGCAGCGGTTTTATCATTTAGGTGGAGACACAGAGGACACACAACAACATATTCGTGTCCTACAAACACCGTCTGATCCTTTTGATCTTAAGCAGTTCCAAATGGGTTTTTCTGTTGGGACCGAACGAAAGAGAAAATGTCACCTACACCCTCGAGCCTTTGAGGAAGGGTTTTGCAGCACAGCAACCTTCCCCGACTGCTGAAATCACAGTGTGGCTAAAACCCAGGAAAACGGTACCTGCTGCAGTCCTGTGTTATCCAGTCCTGCGTGTGTAAAATCTCAAACTAACTACAACCGAGCGTGGAAGGAGCGGAGGAGCTCGTTCCCTCCTTCCCGGGGCAGGCCCAGCAAAGGCAGCAGCAGCCCCATCTGTGCTGGTTATGGGGCCTCCGAGGCTTTGGACTGTTCTCCACACCATCTCTCCAAGAGACCAGCTCTCCCTACCTTCAGCAGTTTTCCCGTAACACACACCTGGGGTTTTCCTTCCTCGGCCCCTCGGCAGCCCAGGGCCCGTGCAGAACCGGCGGCTCCGCCCTTGCCGCTGCCTTTCGCCGTTCAGAAGAACTTCCCTGTGTCTTCCTCCCTGCAGGCTGAGCCACTCGGCAGCGTTCCCTCGGCCCCTGTCTCCCGGCAGCTCTGCGCCACATGGTCCCGGTGTCCCTGCTGGGGTGCCGCTCCTGCACAAGGCTGCCCAGCCCGGAGGGGACGCGGGGCTGGCCGAGCTGGTGGGATTCACTCCCCCTTCCAGCACTTCTCCTCCTTTCCCACAGCAGCACGCACCTCCTGACTCAGGTTCAGCGGATGATTGATGAGGAGCTCTGGGTCTTTATCCTGCAAACTGCCACTGAAACCTGATGACAGGATAAGCTGCTGCTGGAACGTTAAAATTAGAACAAAACCTCCCAAAATCTCAGTTCCAGTGAGTGGGATCCCTGCCCACAGCAGGAGGCTGGAAATTGATGGCCTTTAAGGTGCCTTCCAACCCAAACCATTCTGTGATTCCATGATTCGGTTTTGGGGACATGAAACAGTTTCTGGAAGGGACACAAATGCATTTAATGAAACTAAACCCTTGCTTGCATCAGTTGCCAACAAAACATCACTGCCAAATATCAGTTTTAAAAACCTTAGTGAATCCAGCTCACACGACGTATCTTAGACTCCTCTTTTCCAGGAGAAAATCAGCCTTTCTGTAACACCGTTTTAGTGCTTCTTTCTCATGTAGGAATAGTCAAATCACAGTCTAAGTGAGAGGGTGTTTATGTAAGACCTTATTTTGCCAATAATATTAAAGGTCACTTTGAAGAACTAGAAAAATCAGTTTTTAGTTAGATAATGACTCTCACTTTGGTAACCATATTTATTTATTAACTGATTAAAATGCCTTCCTGTAAGTATAGGACAATGGCCAATGCATCCTACATACAATTTGGTAAATAGCTGCAGAAGAAAACATTAAACTTACTTTTGTTGATCTAGTTACCTGCCTGAGAAGGGAAAGGAATAAGGAAAGGGACCTCGGGCACTGAAGAGCTGGAGGATGATGCCAGAATGCCTTGTGCCATATTTTCTCCAACACGTTTCTGGCAGCAGAGGGGAGATGGCCACAGGGAGGGGATGTGAAATGACCCAAATCACGAGCTGGGGGACCTGGAGGGATGGGTCTGTCTCTCCGTGCAGCCCAGCAGCGGGGCACAGACACTGCTGACACTCCTGCCAGCTGCAAAGTCCATGGGAAGAGGAAGCAGGGAGAAGAAGCCACGCTCTCCGACAGCTCCTCTTCCTCCTTCCTTGTGGGGAATTCCCTAAACACATCAGCAAGTTCTGAGTAACTGATGTAGAAAACTGAGCAGCCCCCTGTGACTGGGCTCCTCCTGCAGCCGTGTCCCTCCAGCTGGCCCTGTGACACCTTTCCGTGGGACATGCTGTGCAAACTGTGCTTCACCCTGTGCCAAACTGTGCTCTCTGCCGCTATTGCTGTGCTGGCTTAGCCAGGCGGGGAGAAAGGAAGAATTTCATTACCGATGTGCTTTATTCATGACATAAGAAAAGGCTTGGGTTGCTCTGCTAATTATTTGGGTGTGGAGTTTAGGGCATTAGGGGCAGAGAAGAGGTTTGCAGGTCTAGAGCTGCTGCCTGGCCGAGGGTCGCTGCCCCCAGGGAAGCCATGAGGGGCCGGTTTGTGTTAGTGCTCCGAGCCAAAGCAGCCAGACCAGGAGGGGTTTGCACCATTTCCAGCTGTTCCTCTGCTGAGGAGCACCCACAAACAAGGACCAGAGTCCCCCACGGGGCTGTAGCCCATTGAGGGGGGGCTCTGTGGGGTCTGGTGAGCACAGCCCCTCTCAGGGATGCTCTGAGCTGCAGGAGGGGCAGAGAGGATGGGTTTGTGCAGCCCAGGCTGTGACTGCTCCTGCGCTGAGTCGGGGCAGCATCACTGAAAGCGGGGACAGTTCCCTGCGGGACGGGGCAGGGGCGAGCAGGGGACGCTGCTGGGCGGGCTCTGCTGAGGGCACTGTCACACCACGGGGACCCCAAGGACAGCTGCCAGCACTGAGCTCCCGGTGCCTCCAGAGCTCAGGGTACACTCTGTCCCCAGCCCACAACCTGCAATTTCGATTTGGGAAACTCTAAGGGAGGAAGTGTAGCTTGTACAACTTATCTGAACCGATTTCCCAACAATAACTATTGTTCACTCCAGCAGCTTGACATAATAGAATTTGTTTTGTGAAAAGTAAATACAATTTGCTGCCCTTAACTGTAGTGAGACATACCGTGATTTTATTAGCAACAGTAGATGGATTTTTTCATTGTTTCTGAAAGAAATCAACATGAATCTGTTTGCAGAATGCATTAAAAACTCGTCTTGAAACCTTTGAGATGGTATTGCATTGGTTGGTTTCAGTTTTTGAGAACTTTAGCTGAGTTGTAGGAAGCTGTGGCTTCCATATGCTGAAAAGTTAATATCCCTTTATTTTCTGTGAAGTAGCAGACACGCACACACACACCACCACGGTTCAGTAAAAGATTCTGCTCTGAAACCAGGAGAAACAGGGTTATTTTTTTCATGCGTGTCCTTTATAATGAATCTTTGTGTCTTTCGTTGAAATAATCCATCTGTGAATCCTCGGACCCAGTCAAACAAGCTGATTTGTTAATTAGGAAAATGTTGTTCTGGTGTCTGAAAATCTGAGAACTAAAGCTATGCAAAAGTAAAAATCCAGCAGAGTGAAAAGAAAAAGAAATTAACATATATTCTTGCAGCAGAACTTGCACTGCCTTGTGGAAGTTTATTTTCATCTTTCAGTTGCTACAGAAATGTCCCTCCATGAGTACTGCAGATTACTTAAACTGAACTTAATCTCACCTACTTTTGCCCAGGTTCCAGCCCTCCTCTCCATTATTCACTGCGTGCTTCCCTTATTACTGATGTTATCTGTGCTTTTGATTCACAAATACAGTTCTGCAGGAAAAGCTGTGTGCTTTTCAAAAATCGCAATCCAGACCACTGCCTCGAATCCATTTCTCTCTCTCCTACAAAAGCATTCTCTCACCTGCTGGTACAAACTACCCAACAGCAGAGAATCCCCCAGACCCACCCCTGAGTCCTGCTCTCCCTGTGGAAGGTGTCCCGGCCCGTGGCAGGGTTGGAACCAGCTGATCCCCCAGGTCCTTTCCAGCCCAAACCATTCTGGGACTCTGGGATCCTCAGCCCCGTTGCTTGGGCAGGTGCCGCTGGCATCAGCCTGGGCTTGTAACTTCCAGGGGCTGATTCCTCCCGAGCCTCTCCCCCGAGCCCGGGCGGCTGCTGGTGATTCCCGGGGTGCAGCTGGCGCAGCCCGGAGCCGTTTCCTCTCCATGAGCTCTGTGCTGGCTTACACTGTCCCCAGCCCCTGACTGAGGGCTGGGGAGATGAGAAGTGATGCCGCTAATATTGCCTTGAGAAGCTGCTTTCTGCCCCCAGCACTGCGTGAACCCAGAGAAGAGACCTCATTCCCCCAAAGGCAAAAAATGGTGGGTTTAAAGGTGTGGGAGCAGAGACAGGCTTTATCTCATTCATACCTGTAACAGCATGAGTAACAGGCTCTCAGGATTGCTAACAACAAAACAAGTGATACCTCTAATTATGCAAATTAGAAACCAAACGAACCATCTCTTATCCCGTGTGTAAGCAATGGCACGTTTTCCCCGTGTGAAGCACTGAGAGCTCATCAAGAACTCTCTGCAGCAGCCCTGGCTGCCAGCGGGGCTCTCGGGCAGCACTCAGCACTCCCTGTGTCCCCGCCCCTGCAGGATTCGGGAATGCCCTGATCCCCTCCCAGGGCAGGACCTGGCCCTGCCAGGAGCTCTCCAGAGGCGCTGGTAGCAAAGCACTCACCGGGGAGCTCTGGGCTGGGATGGTGATAAATTCTGCCTCCCACTGCAGGTCAATAATCCAGAGCAGGTGTCCGAAGGACCCGGTGGCACCAGGGCTGTGCTGGTGGGCAGCGCTCCTGGTCACACCAGGGAACAGAGATGAACCTGTCCCGCCTCACATCCTCGGGATGCAGGTGGTTTCAAGTCTCACTCCCTCCAGGTTTTCCCTGCACATCCCATCCTCACACATTGCTACCAGCACAGAAATTACTCAGCACAGAAATTGCTTGCTGCACAGCATTCTTGTCAGACCCCCTGCACCGCAGGGAGGATCCTGGTCCAGCAGCAAAGACGGCCCGAAGGAAGGATTTGAGAGTTCCCTGTGCCAGCCACGGCTCAGCACAACCCCAGTGCCTCTGACTGCCACAGTCCTCAGAACTCACCAGAAATGAGTTCAAAGAAACAGAGAAAAGACAGGACCCAAAGGCAGGGAGGGAGACCTGAACTTCCTGTTGACATGCCACAAGTCATGATCCCACCTGTGACGGGTTTGGGGGCAGAACAACCTTTTGGAGGCAGCTGCTGGGTATCCGGGCTGTCAGACTGTGCACTGTGCTCTTGGACTGGCAGAGGGAGGAATTTACTGTGCAGAAGGGAACTTAAAGGCAGGAAAGAGGCTGAGAGGAATTGTTCATTCTGGAAAAGTTCTAGGGACACCTGAGAGCCCCTTCCAGTGCCCAGAGGGGCTCCAGGAGAGATGGAGAGGGGCTTTGGACAAGGGCCAGGAGTGGCAGGATTCAGGGAATGGCTTCCCAGTGCCAGAGGGCAGGGCTGGATGGGATCTTGGGAAGGAATCGTTCCCTGGGAGGGGGGGCAGGCCCTGGCACACGGTGCCCAGAGCAGCTGTGGCTGCCCCTGGATCCCTGGCAGTGCCCAAGGCCAGGCTGGACATTGGGGCTTGGAGCAGCCTGGGACAGTGGGAGGTGTCCCTGCCATGGCAGGGGTGGCACTGGATGGGCTTTGAGGCTCCTTCAACCCAAATCACTCTGGGATGCTGTGAGTCCAAGAGCAGACACCCAAGGGCTGAGGGGCACGTTTGGACATTTTCTCCTCCCGTGTCCTGCTCTGTGTGCAGAGGGCCTTTTTGGCCTAAAACTCGTGCTTTGGCATAGGAACCTTGTCCTGTTTTTTATCATTCAGTGCATGCAAAGTGATGTGGAAAAAAGAGCCAGGCAGTAACTGCTCAGTGTGATGAGCTTTTCTGCAGGCTGGCTCTCAGCTGGTGGCGGTGGCTGATCCCTCTGCACGCACAGCACGGGCTGCAGGAGCTGCCTCTGTCCTCCCCAGAACCCAAGCACTGAACACCCCTGCTCTGCCCCCCTGGATCAGAGCTGTGCTGGCTCTCTGGACAGGAGGCTGAGCTGAATGAGCAGCCAAGAGCAACCCCGAGAACAGAACCTGGATTTGTGGTGGCAAACCCCAGCTCGAGGCTGGGAGCAGGGGGAGTGCTGCTGCTTACAGGAATGGTAAAACACTCCTGTGCACCTCGGAGAGATTTACCTTGACAGGACTGCACAAAGATGAAATTGATGCCGATGCTATCCAAACAATGTCTGCTCATAAAGGACAAGACTGACAGACTGTTGCCTCCTATTTGTGTGTGAGGTGAAGGTTTCTGCCAAGTTAACTGCTGCAGCACGTAAACAACCCTCAGCTGAGGGCTGGATCTGTTAGTTTTGTGTTTTCTACATAGGTTGTAATAAATTGCCCTCTTGAAAGCTTTCCCTCTGCACACAGCATCAGATGGCCTTCCATTCAGAATGAAAAAAAAAACTTTTAAAACATCCTTGAACTATGTTTTGTTTACAGCACAATATGAATTCCTGGTGAATGCGGGGAAGGGAAGAAAAAGCCTTGGTAAGAATCAAAATAGACAAGATGTCTCTCAGAGAGGTTTGCTGTTGGTAAATTACTCGTGGGTAAGACTCAGGTACAGTCGGCCGCTGGAAGCTACAACATGCAGGCTGGTGCTAGCTGCCTCTGCCCAAATGAGGCTGAGAATCAGTCCCAGAACGGTTTGGGCTGAAGGGACCCTGAAGCCCATCCAGTGCCACCCCTGCCATGGGCAGCGACACCTCCCACTGTCCCCGGGTGCTCCAAGCCCCCTCCAGCCTGGCCTGGAACATTTCCAGGGATCCAATCCCACGGGAATATTTAAATGGCTGCCTATAGAAAGGATCTAACTCGGCTGCAATTGTGTCTGTTCAAAATAATCGCTCCTGGCAGGCGTGAGCCTGGCCTGCAGGCCATGCCCAGCTGTGGATGTGTGCGAGCAACGCAGCCCTGACCCACGCCAACTTCTGTCACCGAGCCGTGCCTCGCTCGGGAGGATTTCTGCATGCACAGCGCTCAGACTCTGAGAAAATAACAGGGTCAGGCAACAAAAAGGGCACTTCTCAGTGCAGTTCTGTCCATAACTTTCCTTCTGACAGCTGGCAAACTTTCAGGCAAGCTCTCCCAGGCACACACTGTTTAGCTCCTAACCTGTGTGTGACAAGACTGCTTCGGCACTGATGCAGGGCCAGGATTTATTCTTGCAAACAATTCATCTGCACTCCCAGTTGGGAACATTATAAACTATTCTGACACTCGTGCCTCGTGCTGCCAGCAAAAGAAGGGTTGTATTGCCTCGGGTCCTGCAAGGAGCTCCATTTCCTCACTTGCAAACAGCCCAAATGCTGTGCCCAGCTCTGCAGGCACCATGCCTGGCAGGGCAGCTCTCTGTGATGCAGAAAGAAAATGGCACAGGAGAGAAAAGGAAAAGTTCTAAATCCTTGATGGTGACCACAGAGATCTTCTGAGCTCAGGGAAACTCACACAGAGCATTGGGACATTTGCTGTGAACTTGTCTGAAAACTCTGGGGACCTAAACCTGAGAGACCAAGAGAGACTGGGATTTGAAAATGTCAGGTATTCCTTTATTCCAATACCCTGGTGATCAGCAGGGCTTCAAAGGATTTGTGTGCAAAGGTGGGGAAGAGTCAAAATGCTTCTCCCTGTTGGTCTCTTACCTACATTTCAAAAACATGGAAGACAAAACTCATTAAAAGTGAAAAACTTAAAAAGTTAAGAACAGTTGTACAGACGATGTCAGCTGAGATTTGGTGAAACACAAGCGAAATAACAGAAAGATTTCTAACCCAGAGACTAAACCAACCCTTGCTCAAGTCCCTGGGAACATTTTTAAGGGACTCTGAAGATTCAACTTCAGTGAAGCTGAGGACGTGGCACAATCAGGGTGAAGCCACTCACCCTGGGGAAGGGCACAGGGGAGGGGTCCCTGCAGCCCAGCTCTGTTCGTGGTGGGAGTGGGGCCATCCCCCTGCTCCTGCTGCGAGCCAGGGACAGGGCTGTGCCCACCCCGGGCAGGGGAGAGGATGCAGAACACGCTGCACCACGAGGAATGTCCCAAAACACCTTCACACAAAAGCGTTGGGAATAAAAAACCCAGAGCACTGCTGGAGCCTCCACTGGGGGAGGTGGATTCCCCTCAGTTGCAAGGAGCTGACGTAGAGGGGAAAGTTTAAATGTAGTTAAATTTTTATTTAAAAACAGTTTCCATTGAAGTCCTTTAAATTACACGATCTAGGGCTTTTTAAAAAAAATTATTTCCTGTTGAGCAGCCTCCTTCTTTATCAGGAGGAAGAAAAAGGCAATTGCAGATGAGATGGTTGTCGCACACACCAGTGGATACGAAGAACAAAACCTGTTGTAACTGTTAAAAGGGGGAGGAAAGGTACATCCTAAAGAAATCAGGAGGAGATTTTTGTCTTACTGCTGGGGAAGAAGGCAGAAGGAAAGCTGCAGCTTCTCAGCCTGATGGCTTGTGGGACAGACCAAAGGTACCATCGACCACAGATCCCTTCTAAGCCTTAATTGCTGCTCTAAAAATTGTGTCAAAAGGCTGACACAGATTTAGTTTGCAATTTAATTAAAGGATTAGCGAAGTTTTCTTTTCCTACGTGGGAGCTATCAAGAATAGGAACTTGCTTAGAACATCAGCTCATTTAACATAGCTACTTAATTGCATTAATGGAGCCTTTGCTTGGGCAAGGTACTGCAAATAGAGACAGTATTTCACTTTATGCAGAAAGCCTTCAGTGAGATGAGGTGAACTCGGGGTGTGCATAAAACACAGCCGAGGAGAACACAAGCCCAGAGAGCAGGTGGGGAGCAGGGTGGTCCCAGGGACACTGCCCTGCCTGCAGTGGGGCAGCCTCAGTGCTGGGAATGTTCTTGGCAAGGCTCGGGGCACCTCGGCGTTCCGTACCTCACATTACTGAAACTTAACTACTTCGAGATCAGTTTGGGGGGAAAAAATCGAAATTACAAGCTGCACCACTCCGTGGCGATGCACTTGGTGGGTAGGCTGGCTCAAAGCAGGAGAAAAACGCAGTTTCAAGGCCTTTCCTCACCGACAGCCCCCTCCCCTGCTCCTGCCCCCTCTGGGGCTCCGGTGCTCCCGGGGGAGTGTCGGGGGCTGTCCCATCCCGCTGCAGCCTCCCCAGTGCAGAACAAACTCCTGCCCTGAGCCCCAGCCGTGGCTTTGCCCCCGCGCAGCATCAGCCCTGGGGAGCAGGGACCAGCGGCTGCCCTGGCCCCAGCGCCGGGGATGGCAGCAGCCCCAGCCCCAGGGCAGCCCCGGGGCCCGAGCAGGAGCTGTAACCGTGTGCTCACACCACGCTCGGAGTGCTCTCAACACCCTGTGGCAGGACATGTCTGCCCCCCTGTCTCTACCACAAATAGCTGGTGCACATGCAGGAGATAACTCTGGTGGGGCACAGGCCCAGCATGAAGTATCTCTGGTGCCAAAGAGCTCGGGCCAGCAGCTTAGAGTCAACGTCTTAGTCTGGAAGGCAAATGTGGAAAGAGATGAAAGAAATACTTTGACCAGGATACACGGGTTTTACATCTATAAAAGACCACACAAATTCACACACAGTAGAAGTCTCTGACACCCTCCTCGAGGACGTGCGGGGAGATTTCTCCTTGGAGCTGGACACAGCTTCAAGTTACTTCTCTGGAGACTGAGGGAAAGGATTTCTCTGAGTCTACCCCTTTGAACACTGGTGGTAAGACACTTTGAATCCTAAGTCATACTATTTCTTCACTAGCTGTAATTCTAATGGTACCTGTAACTCCACGTGTATATTACTGGTAATCCCCTTTTGTTTCTCCTGTGTAGTAATAGTCTGTTTTAAGTCTTATGTCTGTTAATTTTGTGTCTATTAAATAAACAATCCATTTTATAATAGACTGGATCAGCCATTATTAAAGACCCTGCAAATCAGAGGGGATTTTGGATTGCTGGCCACTCCAATACAGCGACTGCCTGTTGCCAGAGGCCTGGGCAACACACAGGAGCTGGTTCAAACTCACATCATCCATTTGTAACACACCCCAAGACTCAGCTCCTAAAGCCAAATGCAGGGAGGAATATTTCAGCACGTAGGCAGAGGGAAGAGCTCGGTACTCGACTGAAACTTTTATTTAGTGTTACATAAGAGCGAGGTAATTATATCTAGCAATCTTCACGGCACGCTCTCGAGTTGTAATTCACCCTCGATATTGGGATTGTTATGATTCAGAAATCCCAACACTGATTTCTACTTCCTTATTGCTGATTACGCGTTTGACATTGCTGTGTGTTGTGTTTTCCAGTCCCTTCTTTCCCAAGAATCATCCTTTTTCCTACAGCATATTGCAAAGTCATACAAACTGACTGCTTAAAAAAATGATAAAAGGTTAAAAATTCCATTAACATCAGAAGTATTTGTCATTTTTGTTACTAGGGGCAGCTACCAGTATTTTAAATAAAAACCACCTTATTTTATAACACCTGAAAAAACAGCTTTCCTTTCTCAAGGAAACATCTGGAAAGAGGGCAATAAAAAAACTACAGACTCCTTGCAAGTGGAAAAGCACATCAATATTTGAAAACTATAAATGTCTTAAGTCTCTCTCTACAGTTCACTTGTGGCTAAGCCAGTCCAGTTTCACACAAATACCTCACAGGGAACAGCGGCCTGCAAGGACTTGCATCTCACAAATCAAGGTGATTGTTTCAGAAATTGCTGAAGATTTTTAAGAAGTTAAGAAAATATCCTTTGCTTTCCACTAGTCCCTAAGTCTAGGCAGGGGAAAAATCTAAATGTAATTAAGGCAGTTCCACTTCTCCCAGTGCAACACAATCCACCAAACCTTTATTTCCCTCCAAAACACGAATTTGTATCAGAACTACCATGGTAGTTCTACTACAATAATTCCATTAAATTGTAGTATTTTTACATAGAGTAGAAATATTTGGATAATTTACTTTCAGATGCCTATCAATAAAAACATTAATTTCATTGCAGGAAATGCTCTTTTTGTTGCACCTGACTCAGCTGACATTTCAATGATCCCTACATTGATTGATATGCCTTGTAAACTTCTGTGTTACCAAATTCATGTCACTTCTGCAAATACCTCTGGAAAACTATGCAACACAAAGGAGAATCCTCTGGAGAATTCCCTCAGTGGAAGATGTTGTCTGGCAGCAGCAGAGGTGATGGCTCCTGGAGATGTGTTTTGCTTTGCACATTCTGCAGTAACTTCTTCCTAGAGCCAAGCACGAGGAGCAGGGACTGCCCCCAGCCTCTCGCTGCTCTGCTCCCTCCCAGGGCTCTGCCAGCTCTGGCTGCTCACCTGTGGCTCTGAGCCTGAGGGCAGCACCTTCAAGGGAAGATCTCACAGGCCTTAAAATGCTTCTGCCAGCAGCAGGGAGGGGAGGACAGTGACAGAGCCCAGGGAGTGATCAGCACTGCACTGCAATAGGGGTGAGAGGCACGGAGTCTCACAGGCAGGCTGTCCTGCGCGTGCAGCACGGAGCTGCCCTTCCCACCTCCCTCCTCCCCCGTGTCAGTAACTGCTGCCACTAGCAGCCAACACCCTGGGCAGGTTTCCAAAAACCTTAATATTTGGAAAATGAGATTTAGACATTGCTTCGTGAAGGCATCCCAAGACGAGGATGAATTCCCACCGTGACCAGGCCCCATCCAAGCACAGGTCACCCCCCTTTACCCCTAGAGGGTCACACCCGTGGGCTCAGCACACAGACAAACCTTTATTACTCTGGTTTTAAAATAGGGCACATCTCCAAGATGATCCCACTACCACAGCTGTACTTCACAGTCTGTTTAGGATGAAGATTAGTGTGCTGGAACTGAAAAGACAGTAAAAGAATAATTAACAAAAAAGACAAGAGCAGCTTCTCATCTCTCTGTGAGAAGGACTCCTGCTATGACAGAGAGAGAAACCCCAACTTAACCACAGCAGAAGGAATGAAGACAAAAACCTCTTATAAAATTAAGGCTTTTCCCTGTTTTTCAGTAAGTTTTTGTTTCTTTATACCCCACTCACTGTCCCAAGGCTGAGGAGGGTCTGCCTGGCTCCACAGCTGCTCCCAGGTGGGCCCTGGGCTCCTGCCCCACAGCAGCAGAGCAAGGCCCAGACACAGCTGCACTGTCCCTGCCCTGCCTTGACACAAATGTGCCCTAAAACCAGCAGCAAACTCGGCAGGAGCAGTTTGCATGTCCTCACAGAGCACCCTCCCATCGTCACAGCGTTTTACCCATCCACTAGGAATAAAACCAGCAGTGAATGAAGAGTGCCTTCCATAATTGTCTGGCTCCATCCACAGGACACCTCCTGGGGACAGCCAGATAAGCTCCCCTGGAGACAGAGCAGGGCTCACCATCATTATTTGTCTGCAGTGTGACCACAGACACCACTGCCTGCTGTGGTGGTTCTCCACTTCCCCAGGGTTAACTGCAGCTCTCCACTTCTTTCACTGCATCCACGCCTTTCTTTCCGTCCTTGTCAGAGCACAGTCTGAATGCTCCCTTGAGGGTGAGGACTAAAAAGTGCATTTAGCACACAGGAATTTAGCAGTGGCTCATTTATTCTCTTTGCTGACAAAGGCCAGGGGTCCTCAGCCCCACAGCACTGCATCTGTGCACATTAATACCAGAGCACTGCATTCATTCTGCTTCACAAGGCCTGGCTGAGATAAACACACACCTGCAGGCACACCTGGAAAGATTAATTCTCCCCCTCAGCTCCTCCCGTTTAGGCCCATGCACGGCAGATCAGCACTGATCCCTGCTGCTGGAGTGGCAGCAAACTGTTTGTGTCACTGATGTCCTGCCACCTGAGGAGCCTGGAGAGAGCTGTTCAAGGTTAGCAGTTGGTTATGACAGGCGAAAAAGGACCCCCTGTTCTGCAGTCCTTCAGGGAGAGGCTGCTGCAGCCAGCCCCTGGCACGGGGTCAGTCCCTCGGGGACAAACCCCAGTGCCAGCCCTGCTCCTGGGGCTCCTCTCTGCCAGCAGCACGGGCTTCCCAGGGACCACAGCCCCCTCAGGACTCCCTGCAGGCCCCTCAGGGCTGCGGGGCACCCAAACCCACGACACCACTGCATTGTTTGTACAATCCCCCAGAGCATTTGCCGAGGTTTCGGCACGGCAGCATCGTTGTCCATTTTCACAGCAATGTATTCGGTCTGATTACTTGTAGGGAAAACCAATCTGGATATCATGTTCCCACATGACATCTGGCCTTGGGAACTGCGAATTTTAAAATTAAGAAGCGCTTCTGAATTTTTCAGCTTCACTTTGCATTTGACAGAGCACTGGGGATGCCAGCTGCATGCTCTGAATTGCCCCTTTCACTCACCCAACAACACCCCAACATTATTTTTACCATTAAGTCTTTCTCCAGACCATGACAGACAGGGAGAAGATGA
The DNA here is from genome assembly GCA_013398015.1 of Oreocharis arfaki. Lineage (NCBI taxonomy): Eukaryota > Metazoa > Chordata > Aves > Passeriformes > Paramythiidae > Oreocharis > Oreocharis arfaki. The sequence goes on from VZRR01003170.1 coordinate 203,309, forward strand.
GGAAGAAAGGGTGCTCTAAAAAAACAGTGATTTTTTAATGCATTACTGTTGGAATGAGGGAAAAAGTCTCTTTATAGTATCCACTCCTAGCAGTTGCTGGCTGTACAGCAGAGTTGAGATTCAGCTACATTTTCCCAACACACAAATATGTCTTCAGAAAGTGAAGTACAATAAAGGTGAAACACATTATTTTATTTATAAAATATTTACCTGGTAATTTACCAATAAATTTTTCATGGTTTTTAAACAAATTGGATCCAATCCCCATAGATATTTTGCAATTAAGGAAAAGGGTGAACAGGAAGGGAGTGAAGAGAAAAAACTGCGCATGATGCAGCATCTGTGATCTCTCAGAAAGCAAAAAACTCAACTGAGTGCACCTGGAACTACACCCTGATAAAATCCATTAGTCTCCAGATGTGTATTTTGCACCTCCAGTATCCTCCATCTTTAACCATGATTTGAGGATTAAAACCTGTCCTTTCTTTCATCTTCAGGTTCACACTTATTTTTCCATTTCTGTAGTTCCTGAGAATCATTTATCTTCCATGCTTCAGCAAAGGACTTGATTTTTTTCCTGTGGGAGAAAAAAAAAAAACCCTAATCAAAATGCAGACACATTTTTAAGTGAAGCACATCAAACCCTTCAAGTCCTACAGTCATCTGCAAAATTTTATACACAGTCCAAAACAGCACAGCTCAAAATGTTATGTGATCTTCAAAAAACCAGTTAATATTTTCTACGATACGTGTTCCTGCTCTAGGTCACCCAGCAAATTAATTTCATAACTAACTTACAGCACCAGCAGCAATGACAAAATGATACAAAAAATGGAAATAACAGATTGTTAAAGGAAATAAACAGCATTGTAGCCAGCCCTGTTTATTTTTCATCGTTCCGTTCCTACGAATTTGTGTTTGTAGAATCATAAAAAAGAAAAGGCATTTTCAGTATAAATGAGTGCACACATCCTTCCTGTTTTCTTCTCAGCACTTTTTGATTCGTAAGAGCTGTGACAAATTACAAGACATTTAAAATGGGTTAATGCACATCCCCGACGACAGGAATGTCAAAACTGGATGAAATTACCCCGTGGATTTCCTTAACTAATATGAAAGTGATTTTTAAAAAACCAGACAAGGCATCTGGCCCATGGGTATTGTGACAGCACAAGTGCAGTGCTACCAACAGGTGTGAGTGTGGCTCCCCAGAGCTGGGAGCTCTGCTCCCACCACACAGAGCAGAGCCGCTCCTGGAGCTGCCACACCTCCCCCGGGGCTCCCAGGTGTAGTGGTGGAGGACAAAGGACTCACCACAGCTTCTGCTGAAGTATTTACCCTTTTTCACTGTGAGAATGGAAGCAAATTGCCCAGGAAACCCAGAACGGAGCTGGCAGGCTGTATGTCCCTGGCCTGCTCAGGGGACACGACGGAGCCCCATCATCAACTCTGCTCAGTCACCCTCGCTGTGCCCCTCTCTGGGCACCCCCGTGGCTGGATCCCACTGCATCTCCCCACGCTGTTCTTCCTGCTCAGGGGCTCTGGGTGCAGGGAACTCCCTTTTTAGCCATGAAGACATGCTGGAGCTCTCCTGGGCCTGTCCCAGCAACACGCCACCAGAATTCTCCCAGAACAAAGGTAAATGGGAAGGATGTATTACATCATTTCACATTTTATTATCCAGTAAGTCTGGCCTTCCAGCTCACACTCTCACCTTTCTGAACAATTTTATCGGGATTTTAGAACCCTACACAGCAGAGTTAAGATACTGCTTCAGACTTGTTGTTTTACTTTTGCCAATTACAGACTGGTACTTCCAATTAGTATAAGCCACCACATTATTTTTCCTGTGAACTGTCATGTACCTTCAAATGTTTTTATTTTGCTTTATTAAGAGGGGATAAAAAACGTCGTTAAGCGCTGAGCACTGTCAAGTTTCAAAGTTTGCACCTATAAATAATTAGTAGTCAAAATGTTCTCATACAAAATTATTCTGTCAGGATTAGGTACAGCCATCAGACTACCAAGATCTTGGTTCATTACGTTCCTAAGGGGCTATCTGAATTTTGCTCATAGGACTGCCATGGAAAACAACAGCAACAGAAAAAAACCCAGTGAAAACAGATGTGAATATCTAAACTGTGCACACGACGTTACAGGGCTTACAAATCCATTTTGCCACTCGATACACCCAGGAATGTTCATAACTAGTCTAATATATAAGGCACAAACACCCCTGAAGGAAAACTGGATATCAGAAAGATATTAAAATCCCCAGAACTTTCAGTAAGATTTTGTGTGTTTGTGGGGGCAATCAAAATGTATTATAAATATTTATTTTCAAGTTAAGCTGGAAGAAGATTATTCACGCTCCCTTCCACACTTCATTATGCAAAGACAATTACAAGTTCCAAAGTAAGTAATAAATACTTTCTAAATTAAATCCATTAGTATTTTCGCTATCACTGGTGAGAACTCAAGTAGGTATTATAGAAGGAAATAATTTTTCAAAAATCACAGTTGTTCTGACCTTTTCATATTCACTATTCTCTCCAACTCCTTTGATTTGTGAGCTGCTTTCTTTAAGATTTCTTCAGGAATATCTGCCAGTTTGGCAACATTTAGCCCATAACTCCTTGCGGAGACTCCTTTAGTTATTTGATAAAGAAAAGTGACAAATTCGGGATTCTCTTCCACTTCAGATCCTAAAAAATAAAACCAAAATCAAAACCTGCTCTATGTGGCAGATGCGTGAGTCCCCTGTCCTGATTGGCTTACAATGTAAGGAGATAATACAGCATGAAGAATTATTTAGGGGGAAGGTTAATGGCAAATACCAATAGCAAGTCATTAAAAAAAACACATAAAGAAATTCTACAGTTACTCTGTGAACAGGCCTTTGTGATGCTTCTTACAATTCAAGAACTGCGACCATCATGTATCAAAACAGTTTCAAAACAATCAGATGTTTTTTTTCACTCCACAGAGTGCTAAATTTTGGAGCTGCTTGACACAGTAGGATGAAGATGCTGGAAGTACAGGACGTTAAATCAGGCAGCCCTGTTGAAATGAAATCCATGGGAGACACAAAACACATCTTGCTCGTGAAGCCCCATAAATAGCAAATGTTTCCAGACAGCAAGATCTTCCAGAGAAGGAGCTGCCATATGTTTGATCCCTAATCCCTCCTCCCTAATCCACTGTGTTTGGCAGCTGTGGAAGGCTGGATGCTGGGGTGGGCGCATCTTTCAGCTACCCCAGCCCAGATATCCTGGTGAAACACGCGGAGGAAATGCGTGTCCAGCTTCCAACCCCCCTAAACGCGTGGCTGGAGTGAGTGTGGGTGTGCCACGCCCAGGTGAGGCGCAACTTGCCACACCAGGGCTGCTCTGTGCCCCTCTCAGGTTCACACTGCACCTTGCTGCTGCCCGGTGTCCTCCTCGCTGACCAGGAAAGCCATGTGGTAATTCCCCACGGCGCCGGGGTACAGCTGCTGCAGCTCGCACACCGAGGGGTAGTGGGTGACAAACAGCGTCAGGGCCTCCACCTGCAGCACACACACACAGAGCAAGGCTTGGCCCTCGTGTGCATGTCAAACAGAGCCACACAGGGCACATCCTCTATGCCCCTCCCTGTGCCCTGAGCTGGGACCTGTCACCTTCGTGCCAGGCCACGTCCGGGGTGCCCTGCCCTGAGGCGGCGCCCGCGGGTGCCAGGGGCTCCCACCTCTCTGATGAAGTGCTCCAGGGTAGCATAGGCAATAGCAATGCCGTCGTGGGTGCTCGTCCCTCGGCCCAGCTCGTCCAGGATCACCAGGGACCTCGAGGTGGCTTTCCTGATGATCTCAGCAGTGTCTGTCAGCTCCTCCATGAAGGTGCTGCGGCCTTTGTAGATGTTGTCTGCAGCGCCCATTCTGCACCGGAGACAGAACACAAACACTCGTGAAACGCGCCAGCTAGTGCTGGGAAAAAAATATCCATGGTGATGAAACCATTCTGTTGTACGTCCCTGGTTGCTGCTCCAAGCAGAGCAGAAGAACCCAGGCAGAGCATTCACCTTCCAGAACAGTTTCCCAGCACACAATCCTCCCACCTTCAGCAACAGGACAAGGCAGCCTGATTTTCCCTCAAAAAACCCCTGTGACTTCAGACCAGTCAGCTCACGAGAATTCCAGCACAGGCAGCTGTGAAGGTGAATTCTACTCCTCTGGTTTAGTTCAGCCCTCAATTTGCATGGGTTTCTAATGCCAACAATACCCACAAGTATCCACCACTGGCATTTCCACACAGAGTGGAGGCTCTTGAGACCAGGTACTTGTGAGCCCAAACACCAGAGGAGCGACTTCCTTCAGGCAGTGACAAAATAACAATAATTTCCCCTAATTGCACAGGTATACAATTTTAACTGGCATACTCAAACAAGATTTAAAGGTATTTTAGCGTTTCTCTCCTCATGCTGTTGAAACACAACCCTCAGCAGCCTCCAGGCAGGTGAGCTCCACACACAAATTCCTGAACAATCCATACAACCCTTTAAGCTCTGATTCAGATCCGTGTAACCCTCAAGCCTCAAACTCTATCCCAATTTGTGATTTTGTCACAAATCACAAATGCCAGAAATCTCTTATTATTGCACCCTGGTTTTCCCTTTTCCTGCAGCTTTCCTTACCTGTTCAAGCAGTACCCATTCTGTATCGAAGAAAGAACATTTCCTTTCTGCATTTTTGCTTTTCAATTACGTTAATCACATTACAGCACCCCTTTTGAGACAGGGCTCCCTCATCACGAGCAAACCGCTGAGGACGGATGCAAAACTGGATTGATCCACTGTTATCAGCCAATATGCAGTAACATACAAGCCACACTGATTTAAGCAAAACTGACTCATGGGCTCAGTACATTATATTTTCTAATTTAACAGTGGCCACAGCAGTATTTAGGGCCAATGAGAACCTTTAAAGAGAAGCCAAATATACTGCTTTTTTCTCTGTCTTTTGCTGTGTCTCCCTCTGTTACAATTGCTTCTGTTACCTACAGAAGCACCACCAAGATACAAATAATTTTATGAGGATCTTATGACTAAGAGTAGCTGACAAAAACCAAGCAGGTTGGACCCAGTACAACTATGATTTGTATATATCCTCTGGTCCCTGCCCTGAAAATCTGTCATGGTATCATGCAAAACTGTATAATAAGCAACTCTTCAGTAGTAAATTAACTAATTGTGGTTGGAGATGGGCATACGAGCAAACTGAGTGTTTATATTTCACTGAGTATGTGGTAACACACAAGTTACACTCCCACATACCCCAAAAGACAGGTGATTCCAGCCATAAGCTAATGCAACTGTCCATGATTTTTCTCTGCATTAAATATATAACTCAGGATAACGAGGCACTGTGAAATTAACATTTTATTAAGCCACTCTCTGCTGTAATCCTTTCCAATGCTGGGTTAGGGATGGTGAACGTTGCAGTGCATTTCTCACAGTGCCCCCACCACCCCATGGCCCCTCTCCCAGCTTGGTTCAGGCACCAGGAACTGCTGTGAAACCGAACAATGCCCCTCACTGCACAGATCCTCGGAGGGCAGCACAACTTAGGTCTGCTTTAACACATCAGCTGCAAACACGTTCATCAGAACCACAAATGCTTTCCATGTTTGAACAATCTCTGGCTCCTTCATGAACAACTTCAGTCTTAGTTTCCGACCCTACCATTAGTGGCATTATGATTTTCTCATTTTTCAGTTGCCTTTTCCTTACAGGGACAGCATCTCACAGGCTGTCTGCTGTGTGCCTGTGATGATTACACACAGAGCTTCCATTTTTCTCTGGGGCTGCATCATTTCCATGGAGCCCACAAAATATTTTAGCCTGCTTTGTATCTAATTTGCATTCACAGAAATAATTTTCTGAACTTCCTCACTAAATGCTCGAGATACAAAAAGAAATTAGTATTATCTTTCTCTTGTTGTTAAAGACAGCTGCAAAAGAAGCCTTTCTTTTCAGCATCTTAAAACATTCAAATCCAACTCGAGCTTAACTACAGATTAAAAAAAAAAGTGTTATTTTTAAATGACATAAAACCTCTTAAATGCCATCCTTTGAAAATGGATAGAATTGTTCTTTCTGCCTCTGTCCTCCACACTAGAAGAATTACACTTGTGCTTTGGGCATACATGCTGAGAACTGTTATCCCAGAATTAAGTAGGAATAACTGTGTTAGTGTGGATGACTGCATTTATAAAACTAACAGTTAATCTGCAGCAAGGCACTGCTCCTTTACCTTTTTCTCTGTTATCTCTGATACAACAAAGTTGTTGGGTCACAAAACCTATTGCTTAAACAACTCTTTCCTTTTTTTACACATTTAAAACAGCCATAACAAACCCCACCGAACTTCTCCAGGACTCAGTGGCTCTGAATCTACATTTTAATGCAATCTGCCCCTAAATGTTTTTATACATTAAAACATTACACTTCTTCCTGTCCTGCCCTGCCCACGAGGAGCATGCAGACAGGCAGTGTGAGCAGTGTCTCTTCAGATCCATCACTCCTCAGCAGATGCAATTTGGCTGGAAAACACTTGTTTTAATGTCTCTTTGACAGCCAACCAAACCTTGCAAAATTAAAAGCTCTTTATCTTATGATGTTCAACATGTTTATTGTGCAAGCTTGAAAAAAAAAAAAAAAGGAGGATGCATTATCTCTTTTCAGTGCTAGGTTCAAGTAGCAAAGATTCCTGTCAGAGAAATCAAAACAACAGAGAAAAAACAGAAAAAAAAAACAAGAGAGAGGGAATGTTTTGCAAATTGATTTTCAGATGGTAAGTTAGAGGATATAACTGTGCTACCTCTCAGAACAAGTTATCCAGGCATGCTCTTGGAGTTGGCTCGGTTTTAGGAGCACAGTGTGGACCCCAGGAAGTTCATTGCTCTTTTGTTTTACTGTCAATCTCTCACGTAGTTTGTGAAAATGAGCAAGCAGCCCAGGAGCTGATAATGGTAACAAAACCCAGCTACATTCCACCAGCTGAATGAATCCCAGAGAACAGGACTGCAAAGCCACTCCCTGGAGCTTCATTTTCACACAGCTGCCAACAGCCCGGTGCTACATCCTGACTCCCAGTCTACAGAACGCTTAATGCTGGAAAAAACCCAGACTTCAGTTACATTTTCCCCTTGATTTTAGTAACATCCCTGTGAGTTTAGAAGCTCACCTAAAATACTTCCTGCAGAAACGGAACCTGTTGCAGAAGAATAAACCCAATTCAAGGACAATTAACATTAAAAGAAAATTACCCTTTTCTCCAAGAATGAGGTGTAGAACACTCCCAGCACCAACAAAAATCACTGTCTGTGACTCAAAGATAACACTGAGAACAGCATGAATAAAATAAATTCATAATGTAACTTTACAATTCCGCTCACTCCCTCACACAAACCCCTCGGAAATGTCATTTCGAAGATCACTGCATCGGCACAGGAGTAATTTAAATTAAAATAACCAGTTTACAGAAAGAGGGGATTAGCTGTGCTGCTGCCTCCACAGCTCATCCCTGCTCTCCACAGCCTGGCAGTGCTCACCGAGCAGGGATTCCACATGGCTACACTGAAACGGCCCAGCTTGGACTCTGTAACTTCTGACTGCTCTGCACAAGCAGTGGAGATGTATCAAGGAATTCCTGGGGAGACTGCATGTGCAAACCTATAGCAGCTCTCTGGCAAGAAACTAATGCTTCACACTCCCCCACAACCTACTGGTACATCGTCCTCTTCGTTTCCATCAAGATCTCACTGATGCAAACCAAAAACTGACAATAAGAAGAGTAATTTACAGAAGCTGTAATTATAGAATTAAGAAAAGAAAGAAGTGTGACAGAAAGCATGGCTATCAGGATAGTCATTATTTTTGCATTGTTCATGGGTGACTTCTGAGAAGTGTGCCAAGTTACACGGATGATGACAGGAAATCAGAAGATGCTCATGATACAAACCTGTTTTCAGTCCACATGCATACACATGCTCAGCCATTTCTACAACTGTTTATCTGCAAATTTAAATGAAGAAACACCAGTGGTACGTTACCTCATTTAGGAGAACAGCTGTTGGGAAGCCTGACAGAATGCATTTAATGTAAAATACTTTTTTATTCTGTAAATTATTGTGCATATGTGATAGTCTCAGTCACTGAGAGATTAATGAAGATATTAAAATGCTCTGAGGGATACAAACTTTGTGTTATCCTGGAAAGAAAAGCGAGTCCAAAGTGATTTCCACACTCGGTTTGATAGTGGTTTTTACACATTTTTTTCCCCTTTTCCATATCACTGGGTAGCTGAAGCAGCCAGAACAAGTAATCACTGAAATCCTCCTTTCCTTCTAGAGCTGGCCCGTGGGGGAAGGCTGCACACACCAGCACCCCAGCGTTTTAAAAGAAACATTTCTAGACGTGAATTGCATTGATTTTTCGTTTTTCTGAAAGCCAGAGGGAAGAAAAGCACCCATGGAGTCAGTATTTTCAAAAGCTCCAGCTGGACTGGCAGGACAGGTAGTCCTGAGCTGCGATGACAGAATCCCTGAGAGTCAGTGCAGGCCCTGAGTGACAGAAGTTCCAGCACCCCTCACTCCTACACTTTACAGACGAAATTCAGAAATCCAGTTGTTACAGAAGGTTACGTTACGTTACCTAGTGAAGAACACCCAATAAATCTGCTTTCTGAAGTTCAGCAATGACACCCTCAGCAACATCTGAACTCCTTAAAAACACTTGTTACGTCGCCTGTGGCAAATACACCACTCACAAATTATCCATGTAAATGTTACTGATAGTCAAGACAAAGACCAGCTTGTGAGTGCAAACGTTTTGCTGAAGGATAAATTATATGAGCAGATACTCAAATTAGGGTGTTTCCTTGAGGGTCATCAATATTAGCCTGAAGAAGATGAAAAAAGGAAGACAAATCAAAACCCAGCCCTGGAATATGCACAGGTCTACACTCACTGCTGCGGGACACCAGGGAGGGCACTCAAGGTAATTAAGTTAATGTGCATTTGTAGCTGAAGGATTGAGGCCAGGGGGGATTAAAGAGCAGGAACTATAGCAACAGAGCAGGGACAATGGCTGAAGCACTCAGCACAAGTGAACTTTTCCCCTTTAGACCTGTGAACACCAAGGACAATCCAATTCCAACTGTGACTGGGTCAAGTCACAGGACGGGAGAGTTCCGGAGAGGCGAACAGAACCCCTCAGCTGAAACAGCCGGTCAGCCTTGCAGGCAGGCGTCCTCCTGCCGTGCCCCCGACCCTGGGGAGAGCCCCTGCAGCCTGCCAGGGCAGCGCAGCACGCAGCAGGACGGGCTCTGGCAATGCCAGCAGTGCGGGACTGCCCTGCACCGACCGCTCAGCCCCTGCACACACGGCGGGTGTCTGCGTGCAGGCTGCACCCCACGCCGGGTCTGCACCCCACGCCGGGTCTGCACCCCACGCCGGGTCTGCACCCCACGCCAGGTCTGCACCCCACGCCGGGTCTGCACCCCACGCCGGGTCTGCACCCCACGCCAGGTCTGCACCCCACGCCTGGTCTGCACCCCACGCCGGGTCTGCACCCCACGCCGGGTCTGCACCCCACGGGCTGCCCGCCTACACACAGCACCACTGCGTGTGCAAGGGGCACCGACCCACGCGCGGTGACACCAACGTGACACGCGGCCAGGGGAGCTTCGCTCCTTCCCACAGAGCCGCTGCCCCGCGCGGGGACACGTCAAACGCGCTCTGAGACATCCAACACACAACGGAAAAAACAGGACAAAGTAATTTTTCAATTTAACAACACTAAATACAACTTCTACTTTTTTTTTTTGTTGGTGTTTGTTTTTTAATCCAAGCCAAGGCTATCTCCACGTGATTAAAAATGGCACAATGCACTCAATACAGCAACCTGTTCCTCCCCCAAAGATGGGAACAATTTACCCCAGAGGTGCGATTACATGGCTGATTGTGAGCATAAATGAAAGGCTTAAGTAATTTTTGTTACTCTGGCAGTAAACAAAAATACAATTAAGGAGGAACAAAATGAAACAAATTACCGTGCCATAAAGAAAGTAACATTTCTGAAAATTACTTTGGGGTTATTGACAGCTAAAAAGTTCTGTTTGTCTGACTCATTGTGCTTTCAATACAAACAGCACTTTTTTTGGCATGTCAGTATATAAAATTCTCAAGTGGACTTGCCATTCACTTGGGATTGCTTTGTGAGAACAGCTCCCCACTTTTCTGCACAATAAATAAATCAATGTGCATGGCAGAACCACTAAACATTACCACATACATACAGCATAAAAAAGATCTGAGAAAGTACCTTTGATTTTCTAGTTTTCTGACCATTATCTTGCAGAGTCTAACTGCTCAGGCAAATTGAAGAGACTTTGTTCTATTTGTTCTATTCTTTTTTTTCCAAAGGAAGATCTGAATTATTTAAACTTTTATTTTCAGGTTTAAAGAACTTAAAAAGAAATCTCCAAAGCTCTGGTCAAAACCAGGTTATGTACAAACCAGTTGTTCAGCTGAGATACACTCCTCCACAGTTTTGACTCAGCAATCAATCTTCTGGTGATTTCTGTGCACACCTGCAGAACCTGCCAAACACTGCTGTCACCTCCTCACTGATTTCACAGCCTAGATTTTTTTGATAAAGGTATGAAGAAGCTGACTAAATGAATGTCTTCATTTGTCTGAGGTGTTGTGATTTTAACTGGTATTTCTAGGAAAAATCATATTCACCATCCTACCCTGTAAGCTTCAAAGAAATCATTAAAGCTTAATAAAGAAATAAATGGAAGCAAAGAATTTTTTTAAATTTAGACTCCGGTCTTTCGAGTTAAAACAAAAAAAATTCACATGTGATATAAAAATGAGAGGTAATATTTGCCTATTCCTATGCCAACAGGACCACACCTAATAATGGAGCTTGTTACTTATTTACTGTTTTAAATACAGCAATGTCCCCCCTCTCTGCTCCTCCTGTGCAGCTCCCTTCTGATAAGCCAGTAAAACTGGCTGAATGAAGCCAAGTGCAACGTGATTTGCCTGGGTACAAAAAGTTGTGGATTCATTCTGCCACATGCGGTTACACCAATGGAGGCGTCACATCCACTAATACCTACGAGCATTATCTTGCTTCTCACGTGATTTACCTCAATGTATGGCAAAAAGCCCTTGGAAAACGTCTGCCACTCCATCTCCACTTTGATAGAAACATCCTTTTTCCTGCTTCACAGACCCACTCCATCCTGTGCTTTCTGACTTTCTCGAGAGTTCTTACAAAATACACTCTTAGCAAGCCTTGGAACATTTTAACCTAAAAGTAAATCTAAAAGAAATCTAAAGTAAAATATGCAGTTTGAAGTATCTTTCAAACTTGAGTGATGGTGGCATTTCAGTGAAGAAAAGAAAAAACAAAATACAAGCATCCCAAATCAGTTGCCCAAACGCTTGCAGGTATTCTTACAACATTTGCTTTCTATCGTGATTTCAAACCTTCCTGATACTTGTGATAATGCCATTGATCTGTACATTTTATCCAGTTAAAATAAAATGTTTGTCTACTTGTGTCTTTCAGCTCCACACACTCATGAAACAGTAATATGACTTTGTCAGGTTGTCAGCACTAAATAGCTGTAAATGCATTCAGGGAGGTAACACTCACAATGCATCTGTTACAAGGCCTGACCTTTCTGGGAGTAATTACACCATTTGCAGATCAGAAAAACAGGCATTTTGATAAACCATAGAGAAGAAAGTTCCACAGCTTGTTTGATACCTTGTTTGTGGCCTCTGTGGAAGTGTGGAGTAATGACGACTGAGTTTTCTTGGGTTTTTTTAGCATGCTTTGAAGAAATCCTGCATCTCTAAACTGTCCTCTAAGCCTTAACAGCAATTCCTTCCAGACATGGGGAAGAGGCTGAGGGCTCCAGGCATCCTGCACAAGCCTACAGAGGCACAGCCACGAACATTCCCTTATTTGCTGCCCCATGAATCTCTTCTAGGTGACAACAGTCAAGGCATAGGAAAAAAATGTGAGAGAATCCAAACGCCTGTAGGCAAATCATCCCAGAAATGCCACTCAGGGACACCTAAACGCCCCTTCCTCTTCCATCTCTGTGGATCCAAATGCGTGTGACTGCTGTGGCTCCCCGCTCACGGGATGATGGAGACGAGCAGTGCCAGGCTCACCACTCAGGCAGGCACTCAGACACTGATTTGTTTTCTTAATGCCATCACGCTGTGTCCCACGTGAGTGTGCAGCACTCACAAATCTCAGTGGAATGGGCCACACTCATCGGAGTGCAGCTGAGATCTGCTGAGGATCCCACCTGAGCAGTGGCAGAGCAAGGCAAGCACAGCCCCCAGCTGGCAGAACAGCACCCAGTTCCCACTGAGAGGGACTCTGAGGAAATGTCTTGGCTGCTCCAGCAGCTCCCTGGAGATAGAGACACTGAATCCCATCAGTGCCACCATGTTAAGCCAGGTATGTGTATCAATATTACCATTTCTTCTTTCACCTGGAATGTGTAATATGTAAAAAACATGCATGGTCACCCTGTCCAGACACTGGGGAGGCAGGAGCAGAGAACCTTCCTGACACCAGCTGTGCTTCTTGGAAAAGAAGGAATATCTGATGGGCACTTCTGGGGTGCCTCTAGGGCAGAGTGTCACACAAAACCAGGCTCAGCTGGGGTGAAACAGCCAGGCTGGACTGATCACAGAGTACCCTGAGCTGGGAGGGACCCACCAGGATCACAGATCCAGCTCCTGGCCCTGCACAGACACCCCCAACAATCCCACCCTGGGCATCCCTGGCAGCGCTGCCCAAACGCTCCTGGAGCTCTGGCAGCCTCGGGGCCGTGCCCATTCCCTGGGGAGCCTGGGCAGTGCCCAGCACCCTCGGGGGGAACAACCTTTCCCTAATATACAACCTAACCCTGCCCTGGCACAGCTGCAGCCGTTCCCTGGGTGCTGTTCCTGTCCCAGGGAGCAGAGCTCGGAGCTGCCCTCGGGAGGAGCCGCAGCCCCGGGTCTGGCACTGGCCGTACCCTGGTCACTGACAGTCCTGTGGCAAACGGAGCCATGCACACACCTGGGTGTCCTCTCAAGGGTGCACACAGCCTGTGTGGACATGTTTTCCTAGACCCTGCAAAGGAGTGTGTTCACCACCTGAACTGTGTCAGCACAGGCCACAGCTGGGAGGACACAGCTGACACCGCCATGGGCCTCAAACGCAATTTTCAACAGCACCCTCACTTGGCAAGGCTCTCAGCTGTTCTGTTGTTGCTTGAAGTGATCAAAATGCCCTCGCTTTACTGAACCCACCAATCAACTCAGAAAAGCCACTCCAAGGTACATGGCTGGGACTGGACCTTGGTGGCTGGAAATAACGTGACCCAGCTAAGGCCAGTGGTGAGCAGCATGAAACTCCTCCATTATTTCAGTGCTCAGCTGTCCAAAGATTTTTGTGCTCTGGTTTTAATTGAACAAACAGCTTTCACACATGTTCAGAACCACCATACAAGAACAACAGATCAGAAAATACCAGAACAGCGATGTAACTTGAGACCTGGGACGGACAGATCCAGGATTCCACCACGGAATTCCGACTGTGTTTGATACCAGAAGGATTAAAGTCATGCTGAGGGGCTGCAAACAGCAAGGTAACTCCTTCAAGAGAGACAAAGTGCATGAGAGGATAATCTGCATGCATGTTAGGGATGCCTCTGTTTATTCCTGTAACCTTTAGGCATGAGGCAGATCACCTGCGAGGGGCAGCTTTCACAAAGGCATGTGAAGCACAGGGAACTCCCTTAGCTCACACAACTGAAGCTGCACCTTCAATAGCATTCCCAGCTTGGCTGATGGATAAAACCTCACTGCAAGGTGTGGGCCACTGTAGTGACTGTGCTTGCTCCTGGAAATAAGTGAAAATAGCTCTTCTTTCAACACAGGAAGAGAAACCCAGGCAGGGAAGTGCTCTAGGAAGGAAATTACTCTTTGTCCCTGCACCATCACCTGGCGCTGGCAGGGGTTGTTCTCCTTCACAGGATTCTTTCTGATGGCAGCCTCTGACGTCCAAAAATGGATTCTCAAAGTCTGGAAGGCACTTGGTAATTGGAACTATAAATGAGCTTGTTTATTTGAAGATGTTTTGCCTTCAAAGTGCTCTAGCATTCTCCCTGTCCCTCCCAATTTCGAGTAGGGACCCTCATGAAGAGCTACTGTTGGCCCACAGGAGGAGGATAAAGCCTCCCAGGAATGGGAAATTCTATCAATAATTGATTAGAAGTGGGACCTCTGCAGAGGTCAGCTTTCTTCAGCAGCTGAACACCACCCCTCCTGAGGGCACGATTAGGCCAGCAGAATTCCTTTCATTAATTCCTCCATACATGGATGCCCACCCTTGCTCTGTGTTCCTACTCAAGCACACAGAGGAACAGCACATTAATTGCAGTGTCTGAATGACTGTATTGGAACTAACAAAAACTGCAGGTTAATTTTAAAGTAGAAAATCAGCCCATTTACAGAATTTTCAAACATCAGAGAATTAAATTTCCAAATCCCATTAAAAGTCAATATAGATGGGGTGTCAATCTCTTCAAAACCCTTCAATTTTTTAAAAATATAAAGCTGCTGATTAAGTAAAAATTCTTTAAGAAAAAATTGCAAGAAAACATTATCCCTTATTGGAGAAGGGGAAAAAAAAGAAGAAAATATTAACCAGCAAATATCCTCCAAATCCTGTGTAGTCCCCCTAGTCTGGGCTAGGCTCAGCACTGTCCCCTGTCTATCCACCCAGTAAGGAAGAAAGATCACTCCTATCTTCACTCTACCTGTAAGCAAATCCTCCTGCATCTCTAAAAACGTTTAATGCAATCCAGTATTTAAAGTCAATTCAGAGATGCTATCATATATAAGCACGATATATCACAAGGAATAACCATAGTAGCAGCCTTTCAATTTCCATGGAAACCCTACTTGGAAAATAAGACACAAATCCTGGAGATACAAATCCCTTAAACCTATATAAATTCACACTTGGAAGATGCAGTCTACAAAAGAAAAAAGGATAAAGCACCAAAACTGGAAAAGGTTTATCATGCAGAACTGTTGGTAATCCTGATGCACAGAACCCCTCACAGAGTCAGCCTGTACAGCACCACTGGCTGATCCCTCCCTGCATCCTTTACTGCATCCTTCAGCATCCTTCCCTGCATCCCTGAGCATCCCTCCCTGAGCATCCTTCCCTGCATCCCTGAGCATCCCTCCCTGCACCCCTGAGCATCCCTCCCTGCATCTTTTGCTGCATCCTTTGCTGCATCCCTGAGCATCCCTCACTACCCTTCCCTGCAGGGGTGCCATGCTAACAGCATCCCCCAAAACATGACCACAGCGGTGATGGAAACACCTTGGAGACTGACATCTTCCCACATTAGGTTTTCAAAGCATTAAAAATATACTGAAGTTATCAACAACAAAATGAAAATTCGCATTTTCCAGCAAGACCTTGTGGCCTGGGGTGGCAGTGCAGGAAAGGGTCTACACAGCTGTTATCATAACAAAAAAAAAGTAACTAAAAAAAAAATCCAAACAAAACTAACCTCCAAAACAAAGCACAGAAGATGAAAACAGACCCCCCAAAAAGGTTAAATTCGATAGGAATTAAGAGAAAGTCTCTGATCTCTTGCAGGCCATGTCCTCCCAGAGGAGAGTACAGGGCAAAAGCTGAGGCTTTAGAAAGAAGCATTAAACCTTGAGCAGGACACAACATGTGGCAGCTGATTTATTGATTCTTTCCTCACACCAGGCATTAAAAACTATTTCAAGGGTAACTTCCTATGGCTGAGAAACCCCCTGACTGCAACACCACATTAACCTGCCTGACAGACTCACAGACTTTAGGACCTTTCCCAGAACCCTGAAAAAATCCCAAACCTACCCCAGAAAAACCCTAAACAAACCAAAAGAGAGGTGCCTACTCCTTGGATGGTCTCTGTACATCTTGAGCAGAATCTGGTAACTTGTTCCTTTTCTCTTTTTCGTTCTTGTTACCTTTTAATTAATGCATGACTACTTCTATCTTAATAACCAATTTATTCTTGATTAATATTGAGTCAATTAGTTTACTCTTAATTGCTACTGCAATTACAAGAATTTCAGTAATTCTTCCACATATTCATCTGGTGTTTGACACATATCACATTAAATGAAGAATGGCACATCCAGCTGAGCTTCCAAAACTAATATAGACAAAGAGGAAAAAATATTTCAACCCTCCGTGTTAGAATGTGACTGGGCTACAAATTAAATGATCTGAAACCTCACAGAGTAAGAAACACACTCTATGTCTGCTTGGCTTGAAGCCTGAAAGCAGAAGTGTCACCTTTGACCTCACTACTTTATCAGAAAAATTGTGAAAAATACTTGGGTTTTATTCTAATATAGAGAAAAGTGAAGTAGGATCAGGGAAATACACTGGGGAACAGGTGGAACACAGATAAAAAAACCAATTTATTCTCTTTCAAGTGGGCACAAAACAAAATGTCTCTCCCAATGACTGTGTCACATTTCTTAGTATTTTCTGCAGAAATCATCCTTTTGCAACAACAGTCTAGGAAAAGCAGAGGAAAGCAGATACTCAGCCTGAGAGTAACAGACTTGTGTGTGTATGACTAGAATTTAAGGAAGTGTGAACCCAAGTGAAGTACTCCAAGTTCAGCTACAAAACAGAGGAAGACAGAAATAATCTTCAATTGCTTAGTGCTGTTGTAATGCTCCTTCTGCAACACAAACCAGATCCTGTGTGTCTCTGTGTCCCCACAAGAAATGCTCACCCCATCAGCCACTCCATGACTCTCCACACACGGTAGGGAAAGCAGTGAAGCATTTTCAATTCTCACACAAGATGACACAAATGGTTTGCTAATGTGCTTCAGCACTGAACTGCACCAGGGAGCGATTCTCATCTGGTTTTGTTGTGACATAGTGGAAAGCAAGAACACGACACCTTCACAGGATGAAGCAATCCCAGGTGAGCAGCACCTCAGGTTCTTGATTAAAAGTTACCTCTGGAACGCACACTGGCATTACAGAACCAGAATTTCAGGAAATTCTAGCTCAGGTACCTGATTGCTGTGAAACTTACAAGCACACATGATAATCCATCTCAAATACCACAGAACTTTTATTAATTAAATAAGTTATTAAAGAAAAAGGGGGAATAAACTACAGCAATATTAGATTATAAAACACAGTGTTTTGACTCTACTGGTATTTTTTTCAAATTACTCAGCGATGTCTCAAAAATGAGACAGTGAAACAAACTGTCGTTATTCATCCCCTAAAAGGACATCAAGTGAGGAGAAACTGTGTTTAAGACTGATAGTACAGGAAGGAGATTAAGCATAGAGTGTATGCTGCCCAAAGGTCTCAGCCTCTAATATTGTGAGTATATACAACAGAGCTTCCCAGCAGAAACTGTGACATGATTTTCAGAGGTGACAACACTCATTTTAGGGGAAACATCATGTGGCCACCACCCAGCAGCATAAATCTGGCTGAGATGTCCATTCAGGCAGGTAAGTTAGACACCTGGATCTTAATCAAGCCAGACACATTAAAATTCTTACCCTTTGAAGATTCAAAAACAAGTACCACAGTTTACCAGGAAACTGGAGTCAAAACCTAGCAACGAACCTAATGTGCATTTAAAACGAAAAAGGGGAACTTCAGCTATAAATTCCCGAGTTCTAAGTGGGTAATTAAATTCTACTTCAATACACACACGCCCTGCCAGAGGGGCATCCTCACAGACACGCAGCAAGTTCTGAGAGATTACCTGGTAAAGATTCCATCCACAACGCCCACTGTGGCCTCCTCCGCGGGAACGAAAGAGCCGACCTGCGCCATGACCGTGATCAGCGCCACTTGCTTGATGTAGGAGCTCTTCCCTCCCATGTTGGGCCCAGTTATTATCATGACCCTTTCGCCATCTCCCTGGAAACACAAAACAGCGGTGAAATGCATGGCCCCGCGCACGGCGCTTCGGCCAGAAGGTCTGGTGTGTGCTTAGAAGGGTACAGGACAAGTCTGCAGGGTTAAACATTCTGGGTGAACAGCTTTCCTTCATTCTTGGGAGTTCACCACATTCTCTTCTCCAGATATTAAGTCCCAGATGCACCAATATCAGCTTTGATTACTCCTGAGTGAAACAGACACACTGAGGGGGAACCTTCCTGTCCTCCATCAAGGAGCCCAGAAAGAACTGAGGAATTTGGTCAGCAGCACAGGAAGCAGTGAGGGATGCTGAGGGATGCTGAGGGATGCAGCCAGGCCAGAGGAGGCACCAGGATGGGCAGAGGGATGGAGCAGCTCTGCTGGCAGGAAAGGCTGCCAGAGCTGCCATTGTCCAGCCTGGAGAGGAGAAGCTCTGGGGGGACCTCAGTGTGGCCTTGCAGGGCCTGAAGGAGCTGCAGGAAAGATGGAGAGAGACAATTGCCAAGGGCTGCAGGGACAGGAGCCAGGGAATGGCTTCCCAGGGCCAGAGGGCAGGGCTGGATGGGATCTTGGGAAGGAATTGTTCCCTGGGAGGGTGGGCAGGCCCTGGCACAGGGTGCCCAGAGCAGCTGTGGCTGCCCCTGGATCCCTGGCAGTGCCCAAGGCCAGGCTGGACATTGGGGCTGGGAGCAGCTTGGGACAGGGGGAGGTGTCCCTGCCCATGGCAGGGGTGGAATGAGATGGGCTTTAAGGTTCCTTCCAACCCAAACCACCCTGGTATTCTGTGCAATTTCTTTGGAGGAAAGGAGAAAGTTGTGAGCTTCCAGCACAGCCAGCACTGCCCCAATTTGGCTGTGATCTGGATCCCTCCCCAGTCTGAGTTCTCATTGTCAAACAGGAAGATCTGGTAGGCAAAGACCTGACACAGATTTTACACTCATAACTGCCTGGGTTTGGTATGACATAAGGGCAGGGTGGCTGCAAGGAGGCATCAAGGCATTCCTGAGTCTGGCAACACCTGACTGCAGCACAGCTGCTGTGAGCAGGCCATACCCAATCTCCATCAGTGTCTCTCATCATTAAAACCAGATGGGAGAAAATGAAATCAGATGCAGGAACTCATCTCAGCTGTAAGACTCCCCATGGTACTGCTGTGTGTCTACAGCTCTAGAATAAAACTGCCTTCTTCTAGTGCAAGGCAATTGCTGATACACAGTTAAGACTTGTCAATGAACCCATAAAGCTTTCTCACAGCCTGAATCGAGACTCAGAGCTTAAGTTATGCAAGGACATCACACAGCTAGACTTGTCCACAGGGTGCATCTGATGAAATGCACCAGTGATGATCTAAACAGAAGCCAGCACGCTCCCGCGGGAGGAGCAAGGGAGGCAGGACAAGCTGTGCATAATGGGACATTAGCACAGCTACCTGGGGAACTCGGCACTGATCAGGCACTGTGCGAACAGCAGCCTACAAATCTCCATGCAGCAAGTCCCAAAATCGTCACAGATCTGGGTTTCAGACTGGCCTTTCATTCTGTTTATAGGGACACGCACAAAACACAGACGGGACTGCCACTGATGTTATAGTTCAGGTAACAGAGAAGATGCAGGACATCAGTATCTATTATATGTAAAAAGCTGATCAGCTTCTGCAAAATCCACACAGAAGTCACAGTACAGTCAAAACACAGAAAATGCCATTATTGGGAATAAAGGATGGATGTAAATAAGGTGCACATGACTGTATGAGAACAAAACTCATAACATTCTAGTCTCCAAAGTGTAGTTCAGTACTGCTACTAAAACTTTGTCAGGGCTCAAAACAATGGAATTTATAGATACCTAAAACCAGAAATGAGTTCACAAGTTCATCTGTTAGAACCCACGAACTTTTTGCACGTGTTTGGTGCCTGTCCAGGCTCCCCCCAGCCACGCTGTGGGGCTGATGGCTGCTCTGACAACGTTCCGGTTTTCAGAAAGAACATCTGCTGTAACACCAGACCAGAGAACCCCTCTGTCCTTACAGCTGATGCAGCCAAAAGCCAACACCTTACTGGAATGCACGGCCGAAGTTAAAAGTTCTAAAACAACCCACAAATGTTTGGGGAGGAGAGGGGAATGGAGAAATGAGCTGTTTATCTCAGGGCACTGAAATACAGCTTTTTCTCAAGTCAGGTATTTGACAACATTTCAGCTGAAAACACGACAGGAGATGTATTTTCCTGCTGATTCAAACACATCAGTTGAACACCGGAGACGCTTTAATAAACTGGTTCCCACCCACCTCTCCAAAGAAAGAGAGAACTCAAACTACTGTGGATGCAAAAGTGATTCTGCCACGATCACTTGGTTCTGTAATATTCAGTATTTAGAAAGCCAGCATAAGAATGGCACTAAAGAGGGAAAAGTGCGTGATGATCCCTGAATGAAATGCTGAGTTTTTTTGGAAGTGCCATCTGTCGCTTGTTTGGAGTTGACAAATAACTTTGAAAGCATTCTCTGATGTATTACAAAATATCTGTATCATTGTTCAGTATAGAATAGCACTTAAAATGCTCCCCAGGAAATATACACAAATTTGAATGCTGGTTCTGCAGCAATGACTGGCAGCTGTTTCATACCTTTCCTGTATTTACTGTATAAAGAGGCAGAGACACCTCAGAGAAAAGTTGTGAGCATATCTTTTATATTCATTAAGAACAGATATTTAATATTTATAAAAATACATGGAGAGATAAATAATTAACGAAAAACCTCAAACAGGCATGCAATTTTAAAGACAGATTTTAGTTTAGCAGGACAAAAAGGCTGTATGACACTAATATTTCCAGAAAGAAAGGAAAATGCATAGCAGAGAAATACATTAAAAAATACAAGCAATCTTAGACTGAATTTGAAAAACCAAACCTGTAACATGTATTTTGCATACTAAAAACTCCAAAAATTAGAGACAGAGTTTTGACAAAATGCAGACTCCCCACGATAACGCTGTTAAAAAACCTGTAATTATTCATACGGGTTTTTTGAAAATAACCATTTGAACCATGCATTTTCCTAATTTTGAGACTATCTTCCTTTCCTTTATGCCTCAAGACTGAACAGGGCTGTGAAGAGGGCATGTGGCTGCAAGGCAGCAGCAAGAGGACAGAACAGATGTGGTGACATCTAGCAACACCTCTCTGAAATGCAGCCCAGGAGGCAGCTGCATGATTGAATCACCTATTCCAACTTACTGGCCAAGAAGCTCGTCCCAGCCTCCTTGCCTTGAACCATTTGGAAGCTCAGTCAGTTTCTAGGTACTTACTGAAAGGCTGGTGGTGTTTGGAACATATTGATCCTGCTCTCCCAGCAGAATGTCGATCACAGGGTGCCTGCCGTTTTTGATGATTATTTCACGCCGATTATCTTGCACAGTTGGTCTGCAGAAAAGCAGAGGTATTCATTTCAGTGTTCTTTGTAACTGATTATGTAAAACTACTGTAACTGAAGCCTGCAGGAGGGTCACCTGTGATGTAGGTTTTCGTGGAAAAAGTACGGAATATAAAAATTAATTACTGCCATCAAGTATTTCTAAAGACGGAGAAAAAGAGAATACTGGAAAAAAGCCACAGAATTTTAAGACTGGAAATTAACTAACACTTTGGGTGGACTTTAAAGGGACGATGTGGGGAGTGAGATTTTTCTCAGGCTGAAGAATGATAACGCAATTTAAATGGAAAATGGAAATCAAATAAACGGCATCCCCTAAACCCAAAGAACTGGGGAAAGAGGACAAACTGGTGATGGTGTGGGAGTTCAGCACAGAGACATTTCCAGCAGCTGTATAGCTGAGAAGAAACCAATATATAGACAGTCTTAGGCCTTTTACCACCTCTTCAAGAGCATTCCTTAAACTTAAATTCACTTCAGTCTGCAGTGGACACTCAAACATCAGATGGTGATGTCTGGACTGCCCACACCGTCACCTTTACACCTCCACTTCGCTGCCCGAGAGCCCTGATGCTGTGAATTGTCTGTGCAGAGGAAGAGCCTCCCAGCACACCTCAAGAGGGGCTCCCCCCTCGCCAACACCTCTGCCCCTGCCTTGACTCATCCACCTGCCTCAGGCAGGGCCGTGCGAAACAATCCCCACAAGCCAAAAAACATTCCTCCAAAGCACTTAATATTAAAGCCCAGTCTTTCCTTCAGCAGCCCTCCAGAATTAATTATTCACACCTTCCCTGCAGCTGAGGTTTCACTGAGAAGCCTCCTTCCTGCTGGTTTATAAGCTCTGAGCCACTCCAAAATTCAGTGAATTATTTAAATTCTGCACAGTGAATTAATCAGATTTCAGTTTGTTTTCTCATCTGAGTATACAGAAATAAAGTGAGCAATTACTTTCAAAGAGATTTTGATAGAGGCACACAAGATCCCAAGAGTCCAGAAGTGATCAATATTATCTTTAATGATGTATCAAAGCAGAAGTATTTGCAAGTGGATTTCTCTTCATGCCCCTCTCTGTGTGTGGGTCTTGGGCAGAGGCAGCAGCTCAGCCCATCAGCTCTCACTTGTGAGCCCAGGTGAGGCATCACCACTGCTCTGCAAGCTGGAACTAATATTTACCTGTTAATTATGCGAGATACACCCTTGAAACACACCTCAGATACCTCAGACTCTTAGGTATTAGAAAGACATCATAAGCTCATACCTTGCTGAGAATAAATAATAATAATAAAAAGAAAAAAAAAAGGCAGAAAAAAAGTCCATGCAAATCCAACATTTATTTATTTACGTGTAAGTAAGATTTCATCCACTAGACTCGGGTCAAACAACAAACAATAAGATGTCAAATCTGAACTGCAATGTTTACAGATCTGCATTCAGTCCAGAAGTGTTGCTCTGCAAAATCAGATTAGGTTGAAACTACTGTAAACAGTTTTACTAGAGCTTTTTATGGCGGTACACATATTAAAACCTAATTTATTTTAAATACGCTCTTATAATTCCGCATAAAACCCCACATAAAAATTAAAAATTAAAAATTGATTATAGGCAGTAGTCTCCTTGTTTGGCCACCTGGGCCAATGAGAACAGGCAGTCCACAGTTGCTAGGTGACAAATGGCCTTAGACACGGGGTGATAATGTTCACTGAAACGGCTGCATCAAGACAGGGAAAAGTTAGGCAAAAACAGGAAAAGAAGTAATTCCGTAGGGATACAAAAGGATTGCCAAAATGCACCCCATGCAAGATCCTCACAAGGCTCTTTAAATCACTCTGAATCCAAATCCCCCAGCAGGGTACGAGGTACAATGAGGACCTTAATCAAGGTGGACTTCACCTCCCATTCTAACAATGAACTATTCTCTAAGCACAGAAAATCAGGAGAAAATAAATTCATTAGATATCTTGTGAAGGGTTGATCCCTGCTGCCTAAACGAGGTGTACAAAAATGCCACAATTTTTCAGAATTGATAGAGAACATCAGCAGCTGAATCCCAGCTGCTGATTCAACCTCAACCAGAAGCTACAGCCAAAAAAGAACCAAACTAAGAGTGTCTGAGCACAGGAGTTGCCTAAAATTTCAACCAAGTGTGGAATCTACAACAGAAAATTCACGAACTCATTTTCAATTTATGGTGTTGGTTCCCCAGTGCAATAATGATGTTACCAGGAGAACAGAGTTTTCAGCAGAGTTCATTCTCTTAGTCCTCTGGAATTTCTCTTCTCCTCTCCCCTAGTCTCAAAGCTACAATATGGAACACAAAACCAGCAGGAGAGCGAAATTTAATAAACAAAGACATAAATGAATGGAGGGGTGGGAAAGAAGAGCACTTTCCTACACAGGGGTCTCTCCTTTTTCTCTGCTGCTCTCCTACAACACTTCTGAGAACAGCCAAGTGAACATGGAGAGAATTACTTTCATAGTACTGCAAAGGAAACACAACAGGGGAAGTGTGAACTGGAATGTTTTTCCAGTTTCTACTCAATTTTCAGAATTTCTGGGCTCCTAATGGGAAGCAAATCCACTGAGACAACTTGAGCAGGGACTTGTTAAGTTCTTGCAGACTATCACTGCATGATAAGAGGAACAATGTCAGTAGTTCTGTAATTCATGGAAGTAAAAAATAACAGATAGTCAGGCACCTGAAAGATTAAAGACATTCTCAGAAGTTCGAGAAGTATATTTTAAAGCCCCATTTTAAAGATCCTTTGGCTAAATAGCCAAATAACCCCACTGAAAACTCTGATCTCAGATAGACACACGTGCCAGATGAGAGGGACAATAAAACTACCACTAATTTCTAGCAAACTCTCATAGCCAGGGCAGCATACGAAATATAAAAAATAATACAACTACTACACAATATTAGTAAATAATACCATAAAACAAATAAAACCAGCTAGATTCAGTTTCACTCGGAGTTAGTTGTGCTTTCAGATTCTTAATGCTGTAATATTGTTTTTCAAACTTTGGGAGACACCTTATATACTTAACAGTGTTATTTTGATCCGAATTTTAAAGTGTAGAGACATCACTGCTGGTCTCAGGACTCGGGCTCAGCAGCCTTGCCCTCGGATGCTTTACAATGAAGAACAGCATTTTAACTGACCACTTGTGAAGCTGCCGAGGACGACACAATTATTAACATTTTTTGTTTATGAGCTAAGCATTTTTCTGTCCCTGTGTTGGAGCAGAGCAGAGAGGTGAGAGCTGACTCTGGCTGGTGCACTCACTCCAAGAAGCGCAGCCACTCGGCGCTGCAGTCAAGGACGAGCTGCTCCCGGAGCTGGTTCAGGAGTCTGTAATTTTCTATAATGAGAGGCGAGTGGAAGCGGCTGACAGCTTTTGTGCTGCAACGGGGAGAAAGGACTGATTGGAAATCAAGGTTACCAGGCAATCAGCTACACCGTCTACCCGCGAAATTGGAGTCATTTCCTTAATCTGCGCGAGCCTCCACAACGGGTGCTTCAGAAAAAAAAAGCTCTCCCATTGTGATACCAAACCCTGTTGATTCCAGTGGCCTCTCCTCCTGTGAATGAAGTGGCCTCAGAAGGCTTTGAAATGCTGTGCACACTGCGGCATTATCACCCAAGTTTACGCATTTCACAAAACTGCTCAGCAATAACTGCCCAAGGGCACGACTTCCCTGTGACTGGTTGATATACAACCAACTAGACAAAAACAGACTCACTTTAAAGAGGAAAACTTCATGAAAAGCCTGAAATAAACATGGTAAATATGGATTGTCTTGCTAGTTTTCACTTGAGGCACTTGCTAGTTATTTATGTATTTTCATTAAGGACTCAATTTGGCATATCCAGGCATTCTTTTACAGAATCCAGATTAGCTGTAATTTGTTCACCACGTTAATTCTGTCTGATCTGTGCACTTTTGAGTATTAAAAGAAGTTTAATTAAAAGAGAATTGAGTGTTAATTCTTGCATAAGTGAACAGAGCATCACTTCAGAGTTCAACTTGGTGAGAGATGTCAGTGCTCACACATTACACACTGGGGCTTGTGGAGAATTCAGCATTGACATGGACATCGTAACTTTCAGGAATTCAACCCATTCACATCACAAATCAAACCACTGAAAAGAAAAAAAAGCCAGCTACATAATTCAGTCCATCTCTGTTTCACCTGCTGGAAAATTATCCAAAATCAAGCTGACGTTACACCAAGTCCCAAAGAGACAAAAGCTTGTCTGTGTGAGTAAGCAAAACACTATTTTAAATGCACTGAATTTATAGAGATGTATAAGCAGATGTTAGCACAGCTACTTTTACCTTTCTGAATAAAACAATAGCAATCAAAACTGTATGAAGGATTTGCACATGCAAGCTACAGGCACAGCTGAATCAAGGCCAGAGTTCTGACACCAGTACATGCACCTTGAAGGACTGGGTGAGTAATTCTGTGCTCTGAGGATGTACTGTGTAAAAACAAATGCTGTAAGAAATCAATTTTTCTCAGTTTTGTTTGGGTTTTTTTGCTTTTAAGCAATAAATTTACAACTTGGTTGGGTTTTGAGCTAAAAAAAACCCCAACAAACCTAAACACATGGGACAACGAGAACTGTATGTAATTAATTGTAATACCAAAATACCTCTTGCTTTTTCTTCTCTATTAAAACAAAACAAACTTCAAAAATACTTTACATACCTGCTAACCATAACCCAGTCAGGTGGCACAGATGATTTATGGGAATTCTTGACTTCTATCAAAAACTAAAGTAACAGAAATGTAATGTTACACATCATGGCAAGTCAGGAAGACCTGAGAATCAGAATCATCATTTATCAAACTGCAAGCATCACAGGAAAACCATATTGAGCCTGAAGACAACGAGCAGACCAGAAGGGAGTGTTCCCCCTCCCCCCCAAAAAAAAGCTGGGATTATATGGCATACATAACCCTTCTGCACCTACAGAACTTTGCTTCAGGTTCGAATGAACCCGAGCCAGAGGAGGAGGCAGAGGGAAAAGCAGCAGCAGCAGTGTCAAGATGCTCAGCGCAGTGAAATTTACGTGACGTGTTTATTGCAGTATTTTATATGATTCATGTCAGCTATCTTTGTAACAATAGCCTGGGGTCCTGGATGTCAGACAGTTGGGGCATTCTCACGTCACAGAATTCAGCTGGAAAACGAATTTCCTGCCGAGATTAGGTTAACACAGAACCTGACCACATTTATGGAAAGCCACGAGAGCCGTGTCTGACAGAACTTTTCCATTGCAGTTAATAAAATTTAGATAGAAACTTCCAGAGGAGCCAGCAATCACCCCCAAGAACAAACAAGGATAACAGTCCTAACACATGAATACAGCAAGGACAGAGTGCACTGATTCTTAATTCACCCAAAACACTTCCAGGATATTTCTCTGCTGTGAAGGGGCATTTGAATTTTGCATGTCTCAGGGTGCTACAAGAACATAAGGAGAATATACCGTATAGATCTAAGGAAGAAAGGGCCCAAATCAAATAAATTCCTGTTCTAGTCCTGTGTTCTACTCCTCCCATACAATTAAGTTTCCATTACTTCCATTCCTCTGGCATCTTTCTTTTCCTCTCTGACCATCTCCTCTGACCCCTCTCTGCTGCTTCTTTTGGTGTCCGTGAAACACCCACACCAAATGTCATGAAATAAAAGCTATCACCAACCTCTGCAGCTCCTTTCATCAAGGCACCAGACACATCTCTGTCTGCAAAGGTTCCTGAGCCATGCCCTGCTACAAAGGCCTCCTCTCTGAAATGTGTTGACTGCTGGCTCTGAAACCACTTTTCAGCCCTTCTTCAGATGCTCTCCTCCCTTTGATCAGTTCCTCTCTTCTCCTTTACTTCACACAGATGGCAGCTATTAAACCAGCTTCCTCGAGAGAAACCTTTCAAATCCTGCTCTTCCTGCCTCAGACAATACCCAAACACACTTCTCACTTCTCCCTTGGATTTCAGCTTCTGTGCTGACAGCCCACCCGACTCTTGGGCCTCGTGTTTCGTCTTCTCAGCTTCACTCTCCACAGGAACATCCACTTCAGGTCTTTATCAAAGGCTGCTGTCTCTAATTCATCCCTTCCCTCATTTTCAGCAGTGCCTATTTGCTCCCTCCTGTGTCTCTTGGATCTTTCTCAGCTTCCTAAGTGCCCCACGGGCCGATTCCAGCCCCTTCCCTCCTTGTCCTCACCGACTCCTCTCTTCTACTCACAACTCTCACTCTGTTTCCTAACTCCTTTCTTTCCCCAATTTTCTGCAGAGTTTTTCCCAGCTTCCCACTCTCAGCGCCAGAGGAGAACGCTGAGCAGTGCTACCTCACTGCTCCTTTCAGTTCCCCCATGAACGTGGCAGGATCTGTTGCCCCTGTTTTTTACCACTGAACTTCCCAGCTTCGCTGGATCACGTCGTGCCCACGCTTGTACAGCATCCACCAACAAAAGTTCCAGTCCAGAACACCATTTCCGAGAATTGGAAGTAAAACAACACTTACCATCCTTTAATACCGTTCCCTCTTCTCTCCCATCTTTCAAATTACAGTCTGACTCAGTACTTAGAAATCCTTTCACCATCCTTCAAATTAACCAAATGCTGTGCTTCCTGGTTCTCTGAGAGTATTCCAGCACTTAATAGCCATACAATTAACCTTGCAAGTACGCGAGTGTTTTTACGCAGACGGAAAAGCAGAGCATTACCGAACCAAATTCAAGTGCACTAATGTGTTTCTGTTATTTAAGTCACAAAAGTGACTGACTTAACAAATAAAGCAGTCACACGGTAAGAAAGCTGCTCTTCAAAGTTGCACAGAGGATTACAGTCAAATGCCCTCATGAAGCACCACACTCAGTGAGTAGAGCTCCAGCAGGTCCCGCTTTTAAGCTATTTTCTAGGCAAGGATGGGTACAGTCATGTATAATAAACCCCACAGTACCTCTTGACCCGAAACTGTAACATACTCTGCAGAAGGGTTCTTAATCTGTTTACGAATATCTGGCAGATGCAATTGGATTTTAGAAAGCACATCCTGGATCTCCTCCTTTTTCTTTCGGATGACGGGGAAGTCGGTGAGGTCCTTGAACAACTGTGTTTTATCTCCAGTCCTATCCATAAGAAATGTAAGATAAAGTAATGGTACAAAGAGAGAGAGATTCCCCAATTCTACTGGCTGCATCCTTACTTTAATTTGTTATTTTCATTTGTTTCAACAGCAGCTCGATTCCTGTCTAAACACGGATTTTCAGGTGCTTGGTCCTAGTACAGCCCATTTGCTGAAAGCTGCTGTGCTCATGACATAAACAGAAAGGCACTCTGTACACAGAGCACCCCAACTGCTGACAACACCTTCACTGCAGTTAAATGTGAAACTTTAGCTAATTTCTGCATAGCACGAACACAGATTTTTGACACATTTAGAATCTGGCCAAATTTGGGCACATTTTTGTAAGGAATGCATGGAAAAATCCCCCCCCGCCCCAGGTCCTCATCAGAGCAGAATGCCATCAGTGCTTTCCCAGAGCAGCTTCCTTCTTTTGTCCAGAAAAGATTAACCAGAGTACTTTTAAGTACATGCAAAACAATGCCCCTTTCTAGTTTCAGTGCCAAAAAAAAATGACAGAACTGTTCTGGCAGCACCAGCTCGGCTCAGGATTGAAACCTGAAGCAAGCAATGCCATTCAGATGGTTAAAACTGGGAAGCTGAACTAGCAATTAAGAATGTGGCTGTCAACACAAATAACAAAAATTTAACTTACCCTAGTAAGCACCAGGCAAACAATAAAAAGCAGTGTGATCACCCCTAAGTTAATTGCAATATAACTTTGCATTTCAGAGCAAGTACAGAACTCTGCAAGTTAATTATATAATTACCTTGAAAACTAATATGTAGAGAGCAAGTAATTAGCGAACTGAACGTATTATAACATGGAAGTAATAAAAAAATCTAATATTCTACTTACTGCACTACCCCTTTGCCTGCAAATGGAACTACAGCTGGAGCCAGTGACAAGGCACGTAACAGAGCTGTGCTTTGCCTCTGCACTCCGTCGGCGTTGGCATTACATAAGTGACAGCAAAGATGCCATTTTAAAGCACAATACTAATTTTTAGAAACGATTTTGTGGTAATTAGACTGGTTTCCATGGGAATGCAAGGGGAAAAAAAAAAAAAAGAAAAAGAAAAAGATCACTAGTAGCCAGCAGCTGACGGTGAAGGCTGTCGCTGCTACGCGATGCCGACCAACAATGTCAGCGCTGACAGTTTGAAAAACACAAACCCCAAAACCTCAAACTCCCTGTTAAAAAAACAAAAAAAAACCAACAAAAACCCGCTGGAGCCAAGGGATACCTTGGAGAACAATTACAGGATTTTATCCACACCTCGTAACAGAATTACCACGTGGTGCAGTATGTGCATAAGCGTGTGTGTGTCCAGGGGTGGATGTGAGTAGAGGCCAAGACTTTGAGGACAGAAATGTTTTTTGAGTAAAAGCAATACTGCCACATACATCTGAGACATAAAGGCCAAACAGTAAGTTGGGCCAATCATTCTGAATACGTGCAAATTCAATATACCCACTCTGCAGATCAGTTATAACTTGTGTACTATTCCAGCCATCATTAGTACAGTGACAGAAAATACCACCCCATGTTTTGAACCTACCTACGGTAAATCTGGTATAATTTAGATACAGTCTGTTTTGGAATAAACTGTCACAACTATAATTGGGCACCAGGCATCAGCAGAAACCTCATAATCCCACCTTTCCAATGGGCAGAGGAAATCCTTCTGCCCTTCTCAACTTCTAAATTTATACACACTGGATCCATCTCTAAATCAGAAGCAAATAAAATTAGCTTCTAGGCCTCAATTCTTCGATTTATTTTTAAATCTCAGCTTGGAGAAGATAAAAAATGCTTTATAAATGAAGTGGATGCTTATTTTCGGCCTGTTTTGAATATAAAAGTTAAGATTATGCTTTCCCCATAAAATGACACAATAAACTTTTTGCCACAACCTCAGCAAAGAATCAGAGGTAACAGTGGAGGCAGCATTTCCTCAGAACAAACAGTACCCAGCAAGTTATTTAAATATATTCTCCAATATAATGCATATTAATTCCAATCTAGCATCTTCTTCCTCTTTTTTTTTTTTTCTTGGACCAACAATGGACATAATTAAGACAAAAA
This sequence comes from Oreocharis arfaki, assembly GCA_013398015.1. Lineage (NCBI taxonomy): Eukaryota > Metazoa > Chordata > Aves > Passeriformes > Paramythiidae > Oreocharis > Oreocharis arfaki. Next base: position 234,013 of record VZRR01003170.1, read on the forward strand.
AGAGCAGACAGCTTTAATGAATTCTCACAAAAAAAGTGAAGGGCATATTCCTGACAGTGGAGCTGTGACTCTGCTGAAGGTCAACTCTGTCTTCAAAAGGAATAGCCTCTCTTAAAAAAAAAACTAATTAAAAAGCTGTTAAACAAACTAACATAATGCAAAACACATTTTCCTGTAAATTCATCACCCAAAACAGGTGAGAAACTTTCAAAAACTCATTCAGCCTGAGGCAGACACCCACTAGGCAAAATAATCCCTTACCCAGTTTAACTTTAAAAACAGAACAGACCCACAACAACAACCTCTGCTTTAACTGAAAGGAACTGTACATACATAAATATCAAATACAAAATATAAAACTAAGGTGTATTAAACCAAGGGGCATAATTTGCATAACTGAACACATTAACTCAGCAGGCCTGTGAGGCACACAAGAATCATGTATTTTCTCTACTTACTTGGCTGCTTCTTCATTAAGGATCTTTAAATATTGCTTTACTGGGGAGAGAAGGTCTGGGATTTCCAGCAGTGCATTTTTTAACAGAGGAGATCTCACATGGGAATTTATGACTGGGACAAAAGCTTGCATTTCCAAGTCCAGACGAGACAGGGTGCTGACTATCAAGAAGAACTCCTGGGTAGAGCACTGAGAAGGGAAGCAATGTCTGAATCACTGCAATGCATTATATTTTCACTAACAGAAAGCCTACAGGTTCTGTTCCTTTTTAAAGCGTGACAGAATGCAAATAAAATGTATGGACAGTGACAGAGCTGCCCATTCAAGGGGTTAATTAATCACACCAATTGTCTCAACCACTGTCCTCAGGAATTTGTGATCTCCAGCACTCGGGTTGCTGGGGGAGATGTGCATACAAAAGCAGAAAATGGGGCAACACTGTGCAAACAGCAAAAAAAAGCAGCTGGGTAATTTCAGGAGCACCACACCTTGTCCATATGGTCCTGTGCACCCCAGTGCTGCCCTGCAGCCCCAGGCTGCTGCCCTGGCAGGACAGGGTTTGGAAGGCAAGGTCGGGCACAGACTGGGAACAGGAACACAGGAAGGAGAAGAAAAAATGCAGGGAGAGGGAAAACCTGCAGGCCCTGTTTAAAGTGGTGTAAGGTATCGACAGCTTGGGCTCTGGCTGGCTGCTCCCAGGCCTGCGTGAGGAGGGACAGAGCAGAACACACCAGCCCACTGTGCATCCTTCATCCCCTGATCACCACAATGGAACATCCTCCTACCTGGTTCAGGCCCTTATCCAGGGTATTCTCTGTCTCTTTGTCCTCCAAAAGGGAACATCCCAAACTAGGGCCAACAGCACAGCACTGTCAGAGCCTCGTTCAGGCATTCACAGAGCAGGAGCACACTGGCTCCCCTAAAGCAGCTCTCACCAACAGCACCAGCTCTAAGGGGGAATCTCCTCTCCCTTCCTGAACCACTAATGTTACCTGGGATGTGGTCCAAGCGTTCTGCTGTCAGGTTCTGGATGCTGCCCAGTGCCAGCAGGGTTTGCTGCCTTCAGCTCGTGTGCAGGAAGGGCTTCTCGAGCAGTGACCAGCCCTCCTGAGGCAATTCCCTCCTGAGGCAATTCCCTCCTGCAGCCCCTCAATCCCCCCCAGCTGCCCCAGGGGACCCCGCGAGGAGGGGATGCTGAAATGCTCTGCACAGCCCTGGGTTTGCATCTGTGCTGCACCACAGCTGCACACCACATGGAAACCTGCTCCCACGGGACACTCACTGCCCTCAAACCTCGCCGAGCTCAGTCGCACTCCCAGGACACGCCAATTCCAGAGAGTTTGGGAAAAGTTGTCCGTAATAAATAAATAAATAACCGTGCCGATGTTTTTTGTATTTTACTGATCTGCAGAAACACTCCTCCTTTAGTCTTCTGAAATTCTCCTATCAGTCAGCTGATGATGCTGAAAGAAAACCAGTTTATTTTCCTCACCTGAGGATGGCAGGAAGGCAGCAGGATATATAATATTCGTTGTCTGCCACATCCTTCTGTTCCTACATTTTTTTCTCTCTTCTACCACAGCAATCTAGAATTTGATTTCTGGACAGGACTGTGTGGTGATCAGTACAAAACTGCTCACAGAAGATGTAGGCTACAGTGAATCACTATTTCATAGAACACATCTACATCTTTATTTTGTCATCCTTTGTCTTCCAATTTCTCCCCAAAAGTAAATTTGTCTTTCTCTTCCTTCCCACACTCAAATGCAAGAACAAAGGCAATTCTCTCACCTAATACACTGCAGCTATTTCCAAAGGCTGTCTGTACCCAAACACAGAATCAAGTGTTAGCCAAAATGCAATTTAACCAGGTTTAGGAATTCAGGAAGGCCACAGACACTGCACTCCGATTATTTCTGGAAAACCTAAGCTCATCTATTTTACAGAACCACAGAGTCTGGGGTAGAGGAGACCCATGAGGAAGTCTCCCTGAAAATGCTCCAGTTTTTCTGTTAGTTTTCTTTTTTGTCTGCTCTCAGGCCCATATATCGCAAGATACTGTGTGCTCACCACTAATCCATAATGCAACAACTATCATCATGTAAAAGTGTTATCAGACAGCACCAATTTCCTTCCCATTAAATTAATCCAAGTATCTCTGGTTTAACTCTTAAGGGTGCTGTTAACACCCTTTAAATACCTCTAAGCCTTCTGTTCTCCTTTAACCACCAATTTAACCCAAAAAAATCTTGCTTCATAAACAATCCATTATTCTGCCTCATGAAAACTTCGGGTTTCCTCTGCAAAAACCTTGCTGCAATTCATCACCATCTTTCTGATAATCTGGGACTTACTGCTTCTATCTTGCAAAAGTTCTGACAACAAAATAAATCAGAATAACAAACAAGCAAATATGTCAATGGTGTTTGAAGTCAAAGCACAGAGGACAGGCCTGAAACCGTAAACAAATGATAAATCCAGGCTTAGACTCAAAGTCAAATAAAACACTTTCTGACTGATTGCATCATCACCATCATCATCCACATCCATGCAGATGAGGGGTAAAATCCTGCCAGACTTCCCTGGACTCCAGAGCGTGCACAGGAGGTTCCTGGTGGCAGTGAGGTGATTCTCAGGGGAACAGTGCCCAGGACAGGAGCAGGAGCAAACAAGGACACCAAGAAACACATCAGTTCCAGAAGTGGTGTTTATTGGGGTGGGGGGGTTAATTGCTCTTTGTTTTTTTAAAAGGAAATAAATAGGGCCTGGATCAGTACACAACCTGTAGGAGTGTGGGAAGGGGAAATGTCTGTGGGTGTATATGGGAACACCTGGCTGAGGTGTTGGCCAGTCAGGGTGGTGAGGCTGGTGATGCTGAGGCTTCACTAAGAGAAGAAAGCTGGATTTCAAGGCAGCTAAAACAACTCTTGAGGTTATGAGATTTCTCAGAAGATGGTCAATAAAGGTGCTTAAGTTCCTCACAGCAACTCTGATGGCCTACAGGACACTGTGAGAGTCACCTAATGAGTTCAAACCTGTTTGATTCTGTGACTACAGACCTTGGGAGAAATGGAAATTCACCGTGTTTTACTGCAAGCAACCTTATTAAACAGAGTGTCCCTGAGAACGGGGGTGAGCACCCCCCTTTTGTGCTTATTCAGAGTGTTCCTGTTTGCCCTGGCTCCATTTCAGTAACACTGCAGGACTTTGCATCTAAAATTTAATGTGCCCACTGCAGAAATAATTTACTGAGCAAACAGATCACTTGGAACAGATACACTCAAATAACTCTGAGAAGCTGGGCTCCGTCACAGTGGGACTGATTCCATTCAAATCCTAAGGAACCTTACAAAAGACACATAACTGTGTTATAAATTGGAAGCTTTTAAAATACAGTAAAAATTGTTTACATAAAGCAGGATTAAAAGCCTTGCATTCACAGAAGATTCTCACAAGCTTATCCAATGCTATTTTTGAAGTCTAATTTTGAGATGACACCAGCGATTGCCAAAACTTCTCTGGCACTGGAGAAATAACCTCAGAGCTGACAGCGATGCCGAACAATGGCTTCATCCAGCAGTTTATCAAACTGTGCTGAAAATGGGGTGGCTGCCAGTGATCTAACAGAGATCTAACACCCTCTCAGCAACACTGACAGCAATTCAGCCCTGTTTGCATTACTGAAATTGTTTCCAACAGAGACCCACAGCTGACAGCCACTGACCGCTCGCTCCAAGTCAAAAGCAGTTCAAATTAAAAAAAAAAAAAAGGGTGTCTAAATGCAGTATACATTTATCACTCCTTTCAAATTGTAATGCCCACCTTTATCTGCTTAGCATAGAGAGCAGACTTTGGTTTGGGAAAAACGAGGCATTTAATTTTAAGATTCCTAAGTCCCCTTGTTATGACTTTATATTAATCAGCTTAACGGGGAACAGTTTGCTCAAATCAGCATTCAGCATTGCAAAGCTAAAAATATCTGTGATGCAGATTCTTCAGAAGATTAAAAGTGCAGTATAAGCAAGATGTGCATGCTATTATCATATTAAAAAAAAAAGTAAAAAATACAAGGTATATGTTAGCTGAAGTCAAAGGTTTATCCTACAGGGAAAATGTATTTAAAACATTCTATACAAATAGTAACTAACTTCTTGGGCATACATAACAGGTAGCCACTTCACACAAGAAAAAACAAACTGAAAACCAAAACTGTAACATTTTTCTCTGAATCTTCTGAAAAATCACACCCTCTTCAATGAAATATACCAAATGTACCTTCCAGGGAAGGGCACGTTCTCAGCATCAGTGAACAACTGTAATACTGGGCACCCAGCTGAGCTGCACCCTTGTCCTCTGAGGAGTCCGACTATGTCTGGGAATTGGGGAAATATTCACTGGAAAACGGGAAGGCGAACCCCTCGGGGAGGCTGTGGGCAGACAGGCAGCAAACACCCCCCTTGCAGCACCTGCCTGCTCTGTTCTGCTCAGGTGAGCAGCCTGGCCCATGGGCAGGAGACCTCTAGAGCCTGATTCCGAGCTGAACGGGTTCTCCCAGCTGCAGCCGCCTGGGAGGAGCTGCAGAGGAGAGAGAGCCTGGGCTTGAAGTCGGAGGCACAACAAACTGAAATGATGTTCCACTACATGTGGTGGTAAGGTTTGATTATTGCTCTCCCTCCTTAGGTAAACAGCTCCACTTTTGTCTGTTTTGTACATTTAATGGCCAATTGTTATGATGAGTCCTTCGGTGACTGTGCTTTAGTCAAAAAATAATGTTTATTGAGCAAAGGGTACAAATAAGATAAACATTTATGGGTTGAGCCTGTATAAATATTTATCTTCCGAAACACACTGAAAAACCAGGCATGAAAACAGCAAGAAACATCAGGTTGGCCCCGTAGGACACATTTCTGAAAGTACTAATGGCATGTTTACGCTGTACTAGTTTTAAAACCTGTTCAAACACTGGTCACCCACCCTCTTTCGCCACGCTCCAAGGCAAGGCTGAACAGCTTTAACTGAGGCAAAAAAAGGGAGGGTCCTGCCATTCGTATTTCCCACTGGTGCCACAGGGAAATGTGTGTGGTGGGAACTGTGCTGGGTGATCTGGTGATTCTCCTCAGGCTCCAGGGCTGCTCTGGTGCTGCAAAACGCCGAGCAGCACCTGTGCCACCGCAGCCTGGTTCTGCATCAGCTCCAGGCACCGGGGAGACAAAGCTCTTCAAAATTCCCTGTCCTTCAGATTCCTCTTGCAGTCCACTTCTCAGTGCTACCCAGAAGGCTTCAAACATTTCCCCTCCAGTCACCCTTCTTTTTCCACAGAGAGAAGCGAGGCCCCTCTGCACTGGAGAGCATTTCTGCCTGGCGAGGCGTCAAGTGCTGGACCTGCACAAACTGAGAACAACAACCAGTCCTTGTGAAGTAACTCCTCTCTCCATGGCAACTGCAGCATTGCTCCTGTCTCCTTAACCACTCCCACAGTCCTTTTTCTGGCTGGGGCAAAATTGCAGCTGAAGTGTGACCACCAAGGTAATACCGAATTTCCCCTGCAAAAACACTGTTCTAGTTCCAGATTGCTTATGCCTGGGGTAAATCAGAAACAGGTCTTGGTGGCTTGAGGCCATGGGAATTTGTGAAGGGCCAGGTTAACAACTGCCAGCTTGAATTACGCTTATTAGATACGTAATTAGCAGGCTTTCAAAAAAAAAAAACCCCAGTGTAAGTCAGACCAGGAAAACAGGCAGTGATGTCCCTTACCACAGGAGTTCCCGTCAGGATGCTTTGCCTTACAGACCATTGCTTTGCCTTCATTTTTTTCTGTCCTCTCTGGAGTTTACTGGTGCACAGGGCTTTGCACAATAAAATTTCTGGAGTGGCTGACTTGAATGTAAAGAACATTCCAAAGGATCTTTGGAATGACTGAGACACCCCAGCCATCCGTGTACACCTCTGAGTCTCCTCGTACAACACACCTCCTCAAATAACTTCACTGAAGCATAAGAGGCCTGGAGGATGAAATGCTTGTCACATCCACCTATCTTTCCTGCAGCTGGCACTGAACTAACAAGCACATTCCTCCAGTGAAACCATCAGTGGGTTCCACTCAGAGTCCTGGATCCCTTAATGGGAATGAAATTGCACTGGATCTCACTTTGAGCGTGTGGGAGACGGACATCTGGAATTAACAGAATTGGAAAGGGCTCTGTAGTGGGGAATGAAATGGCAGCATTCACTGGGGGGAAGAAGCCCACGAAAAGATCCACGACGCCCAGTTACTCCATGTTCTTGAATATATATCTGCTTCACTGGCACCTTTCTTCAGGCTCCATATTCACCATCTACGCCTCAGAATCAGTTTCCCAGAGCTTCCTTTTGATTCTTTACTGAACACAGACCCTGTCTCTCAGGGAGACTGCCATCTCCTTGAAGTCCTAAAGGTCTTCAGGGATTACCCAGTGCTTCAGGTCCTCCTCACAGTGCTCTGCATAACCCAAGATTTTACCAGGGGAAGCAAATTCCTCAAACGGAAAGTGTGTGCTTAGAGCTTTCCCACCTCAATTACCCTTTTTAGGGATTCTGCTGGAGCACTTCTCCTCTCCTGCAGCTTCTTTCCAACATCTGACTCACTGAACACACACCTTCATGCTACAGTGGCTGTTGTTCAGACAGACTGCATTGTCACCTCATTTCAAAAACCACATGAAAATCCAGGGTCTCTGCACGGCTCCACCTAAAAGTGAGCTTAAAGCTGAGAAAGGCAAGCAGTTCTACAGCAGGGAGGGACATCAGAAGAAATAAGTACATACAGAAAATAAAACAAAACCAAACAAACCAAACCAAACAATAAAAACCCCACAGGGCAGCAGAAGAGCAGTGCCAGCATGTTGTGAAACACAGACATATTCCTAGAAACAGTACAATGTGTTAAACCTGAAATGAGTTGAACCACTAAAAAGTGAATTACCTAATTCCTGGGCAGTTTTTTTGGACAAAGAAACCCAACAATTGTGTCATGTGAATATGGCACACTTTAGAGGATGGGCAAACCGGTGCACACTCCCTCTTTCCACAGCCTTCCTCATGGCTGGACCTCTGCACCCATTCCCTGGAATATGCAAGCCTTTCCAAGAGCCCAACACCGCAACACTTCAGGGCTTTAAAAATTGCGCAATAATCGGGTTTCAGATTTTCAGAGACAGGAAAACTTTGGGCTGCACCATCCAAAACACGGCGGCTTTGCTCTCGCTCTATTCCTTCATCTAAAACACACTGCCAAAACCCCTAAATAGAACAGTGAAACAAAAGAGCGTGAAGTACTCCACAGGTGCTGCCGGCACATTAGTCTGCTCCAACTAAGAACTGCCAGTGTCTCATTACAAGTGATTCTTATTCAAATGTGGACCCATGTGAGGTCCAAACCACAGAATTTATAAACAAACCAAGCCTCACTCGAAAACAGCAAACCACAGCTCAGTGGTTCCACTTGCACGTGTGATCTTAGATAAGCACATGGAATGCAAAGCTTGAAGGACAACAACAGCTAATGGCAAAAGGGCCTCCTGCACCATCCCACCCCACTGAATCCAGCCCCTAAACTGTGAGCACCACAGATGTTTTCCTGTTATCATCAGCAACACAAAGCATGTGCTTTAGAGCCCTGCCCAGGCTCTAAAGTTCTTCTGTCAGCACATCGCTACTCACTGAACAAGATTGTACCACATCTGATTTTTATAAACTAACATCCCTTTAATACGTCAGCCTCCGTCTTGATAAGCAGGAAACATTTTTAAACAAACATGCAAAACCAAAGGAAGTACGCTAAGACAGAATGATGCCGTTTAGAACACAATAAACTAGTGCAATGATGGCTATACCTTCTTGTGGAAGACACTGCAGAGGCCTCTCTCCAAATCTGGCAGCTTACAAAGAAGACTTTGAATCTGACCAAACACACTGGATTCTGACAGCAGAATTTCAGACACAGCATCAAGCCGGGCATTTATTTCACTGTAAGAGAAGAAGATCAGTAATTAAAACCTGTGTTTCTCTGAGGGGAAGGCATACATCCAGGGAACCTCTTCCTTTGGTTTGTTTCGGGTCGATTTTTTTTTAATCCTTGAGTAATGCCACAACCTCATGAGCTGGTTGGTAAAAGAGCTGAGGAGAGCAGAGAATCTTGGTATTTCACTCAAAATGCAATGAGCTCATTCTCCCCTGTCCAATGCACACTTCAGTGCCCAGTTCTGCAAGTGTTTCTGGGGGCAGTAACAAGGGTTACACTGAATCCTGAGTATTCCACCCCAAATGTACAGACAAGTGCCTGGAGGATGGGCAGAGCGAGTTTGGAGCTCACACCTGAACTCCATGTAGCATGCTTTATTCCAGGAGGCTGGAAATACCCCTTACCATTTTGCCCCTCTGTGTCTGATCCCATCCAGGGATTGGTAATTACATGGATCAGAAATGTGATGGGTTTTTTACTGTTTTTTTTTGCTAAAACGTGTAACATTTATCTCCGTATTTCAGGACTGAAATCAAGGAAACGTCCTCCGGAAGTGAGGAAACACTTTTTTTATGAAAAGACACAATTCCATAGTTCTTGGCAGCTTCTTTACATCATATTCTTAAAAGCAAAAGGCTGCAAAAACGGACAACTACCACCAAGTTTCACCCCAGTCTCCTCTGTATCCTTCCAGCAGATCCATGGACTGGCCGGAGACTGCAGAGCTAACTCCATTTCTGCTCTCTGTGCAACCAAATTGCCTTCCTGCTGCTGTCCAGGGAAGTACTGAGAGTAGGGGTACACGGGGGTATCCAAAACCCATCCCTCCCTGCAGTTTGAGGAGAAATCAGCCCTTTGATGCAGACACTTCTCATCCCAGACAAGCGTGTGCAAATGCAGCCCAGCCCACGCTCCCAGCGACCAGCGAGATGCTCAGAGCTCAGCCAGCACAGAGGCATGGGAACCAAGGACACAACCCAAGTGTAAGATTTCTTGAAGATGGCCTGTCTCGCCCCTGGCTTTTACTGCAGAACTTCCAGGCCAATTGCACATCAATCAACTCAGCCCCAACCCACTGCACTGCTCATAAATAGTGTCCACGAGGAACCAAAGAAATTAGGCACCTCCATGGGCTGCAGACATTACAACAGTCTGGCAGTCAGAGGCCTCTGGCCCTGAAGACAGCTGAATCTAAGAGTCCTTGAAACTAAACTGCACTTCATGTGGAAGGGGAACATCATGCCTGGGGTGTGCTCTCAGATAAACACAACTCTAGCAGCTGTCATGTGCCAGGATTGCTTCGGTGTCATTCTTCTTTACGGCAAAACAGTGAAACCACCCCCTCACCTGCCACAGAGGGCAGCCCCTGACCCCAGAGCAGCCTTGCCATACAACACCAGGATGGCCCTGGTGAGTGCCAGGGCAGATGCAGCCTCCCACTGCTGCCAGGGGAGCAGGGGACAGCTCCTGCTGCCTGGGCTCCCTGGGAACTCACTGTTATCCCTCAACTGGACAGACTCTCTGATGGCCCCAGAGCACCCACAACACTCCACTATCCAACACTGGCTTCTTTCCCAGCCCTGAGGAAAACAGAAAGGTCAGACCTGGCAGGCTCTGCTTAGCAGTCCTGTTGCAGGCCACAAGAACACCTGACCCACTGCTCCAGCAATGCCAGCACACAGATTCACGCATTTCCCCCATTCCTGTGGAAGAGCAGCAGAGAGCAGCCTCTGCCAGTGGTGCTGCTTGGGCACAGAGCAATCCAAGCCCTGGCCCCGAGCTGTCAGAGCCACCTCAAGTCCTGGGGCAGCCTGGCAGGGCTGCCAGCGGTGGAATGACCCACAGGAGCTGCCCACAGGACCCCGGAGCAGATCTCAGCTCTGTCCATCACAGAGGCACTCCCAGCGACAGCAGGGAAATGGGCAGGGCCCTGGGCAGGGCTGGCACCAGGGACAGAGCCAGGGAGCGCCCTGAGCAGGGCTGGCATCAGGGACAGAGCCATGGAACGCCCTGACCAGGGCTGGCATCAGGGACAGAGCCATGGAACGCCCTGACCAGGGCTGGCATCAGGGACAGAGCCATGGAACGCCCTGACCAGGGCTGGCATCAGGGACAGAGCCATGGAACGCCCTGACCAGGGCTGGCATCAGGGACAGAGCCATGGAACGCCCTGACCAGGGCTGGCATCAGGGACAGAGCCATGGAACGCCCTGACCAGGGCTGGCATCAGGGACAGAGCCATGGAACGCCCTGACCAGGGCTGGCATCAGGGACAGAGCCATGGAACGCCCTGACCAGGGCTGGCATCAGGGACAGAGCCATGGAACGCCCTGACCAGGGCTGGCATCAGGGACAGAGCCATGGAACGCCCTGACCAGGGCTGGCATCAGGGACAGAGCCATGGAACGCCCTGACCAGGGCTGGCATCAGGGACAGAGCCATGGAACGCCCTGACCAGGGCTGGCATCAGGGACAGAGCCATGGAACGCCCTGACCAGGGCTGGCATCAGGGACAGAGCCATGGAACGCCCTGACCAGGGCTGGCATCAGGGACAGAGCCATGGAACGCCCTGACCAGGGCTGGCATCAGGGACAGAGCCATGGAACGCCCTGACCAGGGCTGGCATCAGGGACAGAGCCATGGAACGCCCTGACCAGGGCTGGCATCAGGGACAGAGCCATGGAACGCCCTGACCAGGGCTGGCATCAGGGACAGAGCCATGGAACGCCCTGACCAGGGCTGGCATCAGGGACAGAGCCATGGAACGCCCTGACCAGGGCTGGCATCAGGGACAGAGCCATGGAACGCCCTGACCAGGGCTGGCATCAGGGACAGAGCCATGGAACGCCCTGACCAGGGCTGGCATCAGGGACAGAGCCATGGAACGCCCTGACCAGGGCTGGCATCAGGGACAGAGCCATGGAACGCCCTGACCAGGGCTGGCATCAGGGACAGAGCCATGGAACGCCCTGACCAGGGCTGGCATCAGGGACAGAGCCATGGAACGCCCTGACCAGGGCTGGCATCAGGGACAGAGCCATGGAACGCCCTGACCAGGGCTGGCATCAGGGACAGAGCCATGGAACGCCCTGACCAGGGCTGGCATCAGGGACAGAGCCATGGAACGCCCTGACCAGGGCTGGCATCAGGGACAGAGCCATGGAACGCCCTGACCAGGGCTGGCATCAGGGACAGAGCCATGGAACGCCCTGACCAGGGCTGGCATCAGGGACAGAGCCATGGAACGCCCTGACCAGGGCTGGCATCAGGGACAGAGCCATGGAACGCCCTGACCAGGGCTGGCATCAGGGACAGAGCCATGGAACGCCCTGACCAGGGCTGGCATCAGGGACAGAGCCATGGAACGCCCTGACCAGGGCTGGCATCAGGGACAGAGCCATGGAACGCCCTGACCAGGGCTGGCATCAGGGACAGAGCCATGGAACGCCCTGACCAGGGCTGGCATCAGGGACAGAGCCATGGAACGCCCTGACCAGGGCTGGCATCAGGGACAGAGCCATGGAACGCCCTGACCAGGGCTGGCATCAGGGACAGAGCCATGGAACACCCTGAGCACACAGCCCCAGAGCCAGCAAGCAGCTACAGCGATGTTCTGAAGGGTCAGCGTTGCCACCTACAATCCCACTTTCATGGACAATTACTGAAGTTTGCTGTACTTGAAACCCTGGAACACTTCTCCTCCACGTGAGGGAGTATTGAACTGTTAAATTATAATCATATGTACCTTAAGGAAGATTGAAACCTTATTTTTCTATTATAAAAAGCACTGTAAGCAGAAAAACTCTGTTTCAGAACACTGTAACTTAATTTAAACAGCACTATTACTATGCAGCCAACTGGAAACTGGCAGTAACATGTCAAATAGATGCAGATATTCCAGAAACTCCTCCCTCCAAAGCTTAATCTGCACTTTAATCATCCTCACATATGGCTGTGTTACTGCAGCTCCAGTAATCTAAAACTAAGCATCCATGCAGTTTTTTCTGCTCTAATCCCACAAGTAAGAAAGGGTCAGGAAAATGGCATTCAGTACCAAATGACCCATTTTTTCCCACGTGTAAAGAAAACCTAGTGTGATTCCTACTTCAAATGTCAGAAAGTACAGCGAAGAATTGTGTAAGACACCATGCCCATGAGGAAGGAAGGACTGGGACAAGATGTCATAAAAACAAATGATGAATTTCAAAGTATGCTTTTAAACTTTAAGTATTTGGACTTAAAACTAATAACATTTTATTGAGTGCCAATATATAAATATATGTATTACACTGATCAGTTGCTAAGCCATCTCTGAAGAAATCTGTTCTGCACTGCACAGTTATGCAGCACATAGGATGTACAGCCTGGGGTTGCCAATCTCTGCAGGGTCTGGGAAAGAATTCCACCACCAGAAAACCTGAATCTAACATAATGCAAAGAAACTCAACAGCCAGCTAAACTGGTACTACTTCAATGCTGCATTTCGGTGCAATATCAGCCTGTTCTTTCTCATCTGTATAAACTATGTCAGCAATCTGAGCTTTATCCAATTTCCCCAGCAATCTTCTGTGGAATAATGTAACATAATTCAGTTGACTAAAAGCAATACTCTTACTTCTGCCATACCCCCCTCTAAGAATAGCATCATTAATACAATACTAAAATCACTTTGCAGTGTATTTAACCACAACAAAATCTAACTGCAGAATTGTTATTGCAGTCATTTAAAAGAACTACTTGAAGTGAAATAATGAGATACTCCCCTGCATTATTCTGCTGCCAAATAGTGAACAATACAGAAAATTAGAAAACACGAAGAAGATGTTTGAATCCTGAACTAAAAATTATTTTGACAAAGCAGAAGGCTGCAGACACAAAGCACTGCACTGAATTAACATCTGAGCACTCTGAACAGGTTTGCTGGTCTCTGGAGTGAGATCTGCTGGTCTCTCCTGCAGCAAAGCAAACCTAACATTTTTAGATGTGATAATATATCATTACATTTAAAGCAGGGTGAAATTGATAATGTAACTGCGATATAAGAACTGCGGGATGTTTTCTTTCACGCAAGGTATTATTTAAATCCAAGGTTAATAAATACAAATTTATCAGAAATCTCTTAACTTATGCTAAATGCACACAGTATGAATTCACTCATCATGCTAAGGACATAACTCAAGTACAGTGTATACAATTAAAATTAATTTCATTAAATCTGTTCTAAGAGAACAGTGATATGCAGAACTGTCAGTCACAGGAATCCAACCCCTTAAAAAACATAATGAAGGGTATGAAACAACAAACACTGCCTTCCATGGACTATGGTATCCAAATCAAAGCTTCCTAACTGCAGCATTGCAAAGAATGAAAATGTATCATTTAAATTACTCACTTATATATTTTGGGGTTTTTCTGACCTCCCCTCAGACCTCAGCTCACGAACGGAGACTTTGGATGAGCTGATAAGGTTAAAGACCATGTTAAATAGTACAGAGTGTCCCCTGCTTTAGACCACTCCCTTTCATGACAGGCAATTAAGGCCACCAAAACCCACAGCCCTGCTAGAATTACCACCATGCAGTCTATAAACTCAGGATGTCCTTCCAAAGAAGAGCAGTTAAAGCCCTGGCTTACTGCAGAAGCCCGGGAGGTCAGGCGATGAAGTCCCCAAAACCAGTGGCTGCAGAGGCAGCCAAGACTGCTGGCAGTGCCAGCCAAGGACTGTTGTGGCTGGAGCAGGGGCCCTGCTGAGGCAGGGATGCACTTTCCTGGGACAAAAATCCGTGTTGTGCCTGCTGGAGATCTGCACAGCAGCGAGGTCAGGGAGGGTCAGGAGCACCCACACTCCTTCTGCAGACAGGTCTGGGACACAGTGCCTCTCACAACCACTCTGCACACAAAGCCAGGGGCTTATCTCCAAGGCAGGAGATCTTATCCTGAACAGGTCCCTGCAGGAGTGGGGGGCCCAGGTGTGCACACTCCAGGGCGAGACACTCCGCGTGGGGACCAGGAACAACGAGCCCTCTCTCCCCTTCTGCCCCTCTCCCCCTCTAACCCACCTCCCTCCCTCTCTCCCCTGTCACTAAACCCCACTGCTGTGTGCTTGTCCTGCTCAGGACCCACAGACCAATTTCCCTGCCAAGTGTGTAATTTACTGACAAAACTCCAGGGCCTCCTGCGGACCCCCGGGCTGCCGTCCCTCCCGTCAGCACGAGCCCCGGCCAGCCTGGGGTGCTCCCTTCTCCTCTAGCCTGGGATGCCACCCTTGCCTCTGGCTTTTAACCTACGTGCTGGCTAAGCTACAAACCGGCTAATTTGTGGGATGAACCCTGATTTGTTATATTTTGGTGCCACCACTGGAATTTTATCCATCAGCAGCGATGAAAAAGTACAAGCAAGGGTAATTACACCATAATTAGTGCAGTGAAATCTAAGTGAAACCTGAAAAAATTAGGCATTATCTGTTCACTTGTTTTTCAAGCAAATTTACTCTCAAAACTCCTGATGCCTCATGCCTCTCCAGAGAGGTCCAGCGTGAACATGCAGCCAGGAGAGGACAATCTCCCTGAATGGATCTCAAATACTTCACAGCAGCATACAAGTACCCTAAACTTTATCTTCACATCTGTTAAAAGAACGTCCAGAATATGCAAATGGCAATCAAACACTTTTGTTTATGTTCATACACAATGTATTTCAGCTATTCGTGCCTAAAAAGGGAACAATTAGCTACTTTAGCCAACATGAATGAATGCCTGATTGCTCCATTTATAAGGAATTAGACACAGCATTCAAAGGGACCAAAACACAGCTAGCAAAAATGAATCAATACATGTGATGATGCTGCAATCTTTTTCTTTCCTACAACAATTTTGAGATCTCAGGCATATGCTGTAACCTGCATTTGTACATTTTATACTGGCACCGATTCTGTAAAGTCGTTATTCTTAGGAGGAAAATTTAGCCCTGCTGTAGGATCAGAGTATTTTATTCATAAATTACTGCTGGAAAAAAATAAATAATATTCTAATCCTGCTCTGGATGATGATGGTATCAAATAGGAACCAGTTTAAGTCCGAATTAAGATGGGTTTCTTCAAGGACATTTAGACAGTTTGTTTTACCACCCTGATATCCTAATTATGAGAACAAGGACAAAGTCAAACTTGAAAGACTTTCCTTTAAGATTGTACTTTCTGTATAGAAGCATAAATAAAACAGCACTCAATACATTCAAAGTGAGAAAATTTAGAGCAAGACATTATTTTGTATTACAAAAGACACATCATTGCCAATCTCACTATAAAGGGACCCTCTTCTTCCCAGTTCTACAGTATATATCCTTCAAGCAACTCATGTTGCATTAGTAACACAAATTTACACTCTTCCTCTGCTTCAGGAGCAGATAAGGAACTGCCTGTAGTCCTGAACTGTGTAGTTCTGAATTTGCTATATTTACAGTCATTCTAAGCTCCTGAGGACAAAGCACATTCAGGTTAATACTAATTATCAATACCATCCTACAAGGCTTCGATATTATAAAAGCATCATCTCGTCCAGAACTGGAATAAACAGGGGACAAAGTACACTGGAATCCCAGGGAAAAAATCGAAATCCAGTTTTTGAGAGGTAATTAAAATTTTGGTTCCTCTAAAGCACAAAGCAAAGGTTGGCAAGTTTTTGGCAACTGTCTAAACATATACTGTTTTTCTCCTTTCTAGTCAGCTTTAACTAGAAAAAGATCAGATGAATATAAATTGGCTACAAATAAATGCAAGCACATCATAAGTAACAATAAAAATCAGAGAGAGACAAAAGAATATTAAAGAAATACAATCTAGGCACTTGTGGGTCACCCAGTCTGTTTAAACCACTTCAAACACAAAGACCCTCAAAAACCTGTTCAGAACACCCCAAGGAGAGAGATTACTGTGCAAACTAATATGTGCACACCACACACCCCAAATATTTTACCACTTCCAGTTTATCTCACACACACCTCCCTAAGCTTTCAACATTTTGCATTAGAAACTCTTTTAACCCAAAGGAGGCACTTTTGCAACAGAGGCAAACAGCAGCCAGGTTCTCTCCCAGCTCCACAGACAGGGCCCTCCCTCCTCCCTGGCTATGGTACCAGAAATCACATCTCCTGTCCACCCAGTGATGGTTAAAAGACATTCCACCTCTCCAGGAACAGAGTGGGAGGGTGGGGGAATCACCTCCCTGATGCAGTGCTGTCTGCACACAGAGGCCACAGAGTTCAGACAGGCCTGTGTGAACCTCATCTTCCTCCCCCTCATGCAGCTATTGAAAAAGCAACGACTTTCACATCAGCCTCAAGGGTTCTGAGATCTATTTCGCCTTAGGAAAGCAATTATTTGTAACTGCTGCACACAAAGACCACGCTGTGCTACAACACTGGACCCTGGGAGCTGTCCTGAGCCCTTCGGCTGCTCTGCTGCTTCTCCTGCTGGAGCCCCATTGCCTGCCTGGGGACGGCAGGTTTCACCCACCCAGAAATGTTCCAGGACATCTCTTTCCTTTCCTTCCACTCCACTTACAGACATCAGGCGAGAAAGGCACTCGATGGAACTTGAATTTCAGAGGTAAGACAGAACCTCCGTAATCCACATAAAATAGGTAACTTCTGCAGGAAAACAGCTGTCCTCATTCCTCCTAAAAAGCTCAGTTTTTGGTGACTGATACACTCTCATCTCACTATCTTTGTGTACCCAGGTGAGTAGGTGAGGACATTACACTCCTCTTGGTTAAGCTTCTTTTTGCCATTTCTCTTTCTCCCAAATGTACAAATCTTGTCTCTACACACATTGCAACACTGACGATTTAAAGAATATCCTCAAGTTTGCCCAAATGAGTCTGCACACATTCCATCTTTATTCAACCTAATGTATGCTTTCTTCACAGGAAATTTAGTCATCATCCCAAGCGATTTTCAACTATAAGGCATAAAGCAGTAATTACACCCTCTCACTTCTTGATACACCTACTCACTGACTGGGAAAGATGCAGTGCAGAAGCCTTACTTCCTCTGAGAATGTCACTCCAGGAGGCACAGGTGAATTACAATTACAGAACGTTCTCTGAGTGCGTTTGTGTGCATTACTGGGAGCAACACTGCTGGATGCCTGAGGCACTAACTATGCAAAATTACAGCTTGAGAGTCAGAAAGGGAGAAGCACACAGAGCAAAACAGCTCTTTCAGCTTCCTGCAGTACTGAGGAGCACCATCACCTCCAGCCACAGAAGCCTGAAAATGCCAAGCGTCACTCTCCAGAAGTAGGAAGGAGCAGAGGAGTAAGAGAAGGAAACAAAACTACGAACCTGTAAAGATGGGTCTGCACTGAGACAAAGGAGAATTTAAACTAAACATACTGGTTAACAAAGAGGGCCTGAAGCCCCCGGGGAAGCAGTTTCTGTCTGCGGTGCCGGGTAAGAGCTCCATTTCCCTGTGGAGCGGTGTTTGAGCTGCTGACCCCCAGGCAGCAGTGACCCCCGAGTGGTCACTCGGGAGCGGTCTGGGAGGAGCCCGAGCCGCGTCCTGCCCGGGGCCATCCTCAGTGCTCTGGCTCCCTCCGCTGACAACTGCACGGACAAACCCAGCAGGTCGCCTGGGCAGGAAGAGAAATAAACTGATTAATTCCCGTTTACTCCTGCAAAGTGGCTGCGAAATTCTACCTAAACGCTTTCCAGGTGAACGCAATGCCCCGATTCACTTCCGTGCTGCTTAGGATGGTCACGTCAAAAGCCTTTGCAAGTGGGTAAGATACATGACAGCTACTATCAGAAGAATTTTTTAAAAAAGGCCCACTGAAAGTAACTTATTACAGAAAGGCTAACAAGAAGATTAAGTAGTGATGCTTCAGAAGTGCGGTGCTCTAACGTACTAGATTTGGTCAAGGAAAAAAAGATGATTCTGAAGAAATATTTGTAAATTACCAGCAACAGCAAGATACTAAAACACTGGTATATCTCACTATTTAAACTTCTCAAAAACTAATAAACACTAAAACTGCTTAATATATTTTCAAAAGTAAAACAGAAGGGAAAAATGCTGTGGATAACCAAGCCAAAAGATTTCCTGTATGCTACAACTGAAGGGAACAAGTGACAACTGTAATGAACTCTACATTAACAATCCTCAGGATTGTTAACCTGGGCCCAGAGAAGGGCATGAATGGATCCAAAAACTCAAAATGGAGGCAAAAGGCAGTGCATGGACTCAATACTGCTATTTACCTCACATTCAAGCACAACACTCAAATCGAGTCCGCAAAGAGAAACCAGAAAAGATGGAGTCCATTTTAAAACTGAGACAAGTGAAAATCAGCACTATACTGCTACAAAATACAGCATTTCTAAAGCACTGATAAATCAAGCACAGGTCAAAACATGGGAGTGGCCAAATAACCATCACATTTCAGGATTAGTAAAAAGGAACTCTCTCCTGTCCAATACATGTATACAGGGATAACAAAAACATCCATGGCTACCTTAGAAGAAATTAAAACTCATTAGGCACGTAAATACTTGCGAAACAAGGAAGACATCCAACATTAGTTGGCAAGTTTAGGAATAAAACAACCTCCAGTCCCAGGTGATCCTCATTAACTGTTTAAAAAAGAATACAGAATTAGAATGGTGCCCAATCTGATTTCTGCAAAGCAATTTCTAACTTGGTCCAAATCCACCACTCTTTATCTGTGCCCAGAAAGAGTGGTTTAACTCCTCCACTCCTAAACCTAACACCCCCAACTTCTGCTGTGCCATCTCCTGTGCAAACTCTGCTGTGGACCTCAGGTCTTCTGGACAAACAAATTCATTGGGCATACTCAGTATCACAACAGTAAGACACAGAATTAGCCCCGGGTAAGGCACCATCTCACCTGGATTTCAGGAGAGGCTGGGTTACCCATTTCTTCAATCTTCGACGTCCAAAGGAAGTTTTAGTATGATCCAAGACCCAGAGTAGGCTTCCTCTAGTTTTCATGTCAGTCTAAAATAACGAAAATAGCTTAATTATTTTTAACTGAGCAGTCAGTTTTGCAGTGGGAGGATCTTCACATTATTCAAAACACTGTGTTTAGGCTTTAGGATATGGCAATTATACACTCATCATCAGCCTCATTCATCAACAATGCCTTACATCAAGTACCTCCAAGAGTTGTAAGGTATTTAAGTATGTTTTTCCTTTAGCTAGACAATGGGTTTTAGACCATAACTAGAACGAATTAAACAGTTAAAATAACTCAGTTGTGCATAAAGCTCTGAGCAGGAGCACTAAAACAAACCCTACTGCAGACATCACTCAAATGCAGTTGCCGAAGAAATTAGACTTTAGGAAAGTTCTTGGTTAGCCAAAGTGCAGCACAGTTCCTAACTCATACTAAAAGCTAGTACAGATTAGCTTCTTTTATGCCTCTGAAAATGTTATCTTCCTTCACTCTGATCCCATTTCAAATAATTTAAGATTTGTGGGTCAGATTTGCAAATTTGATGAACTTCACTGGGAAAAGTAGGTCAAACAGCTGTGAAAATCCCAGCATTTATTAAAAAAAAAATTACATTTGTCCTTACCTGATTCTGTAAAATTTCAAGATTTTTCATTGTTGTCCCATTAATTGTCATGTATTCAGTTTCACTGGACAACCGTTTGAAATTGCTGGGGAGAGGAATTTCAGAGGTTATATCTTAAATTTGGGCATGGGCAGAACACTGAAACACTTTCTCACATCAGAGAATTCAACAGTTACGCAAATAAATTTTTAGAAGTCATGTAAGAAATCAAAATCTATTCAAATAAATAAAAGAACTGAACACTCACAACTTCTTTTAACTTTCTGCTTGGGAGAATAGAAGTTCAGACTCACTTCCCCGTTTCCTACAGTGACTCTGGCAAAGCTCAGAACAAAATCCAGCCCTCCTGTTATCTATCCCTTTTCCACTAAATGGTTACTTTATTCAGTTTACAATTTAGCAAGGATAGGACTAACAATTAATATTTTAAGAGCAGAACAGAGTTTTAACACAACTCATCATCAGAACATCTTATTAAAATTCATGTGCTTTTTTTTTATTACTACTGCAAATTTAAACAGGCTGCAAGTGCAATTACGTAGGAAAACAGAAACAGGGGAGATTGAAACTATTTGATTTTGTTTTAATATGAAATAACCATGACCAAAATCACTTGGCTTTTTGATACTCCTTAAGAGAACTGGATGAGACCAACCCAAAGGTTGAGTTGTTTTATTTAATAAAATAATGGTATCAGGTGTGCAACCATACTAGGTATGAAAATCATTTCAGTCTCAGACACACACATAGTAGTCAGGACCGTGAAGTGCAATATCCTCACTAAATGCTTCTGACAAATCAAGTCGTGATTGTCTGGGTTAATCATCCTGCTGACTGCCCTCTGCACAGAATCTAGGACACTCCTTGCTGTCTTAGACTAAGCAGAACCACTTGCTGGGCAAGATTTAAAACTGTTCTCTTGACTTTTCACAAAACCTTTTTCAGTACATTGAATTTTAAACCCTCTGCAAAAGTACTTGAATTCTCAACCTTTTCTGTTAGGCACACACAGCTGCATTGCTGCTACACTAAAAACAAGAACAGCACCAAAACTTTCAGAAATATGAAATATTCAAAGACTAATCTTACATATTTATGTTGTATGCAGGTGCTTGGGCCTGGTACCAATTTTTTCCCTAAATAATGGGTCAAATCAGAAGTATTTTCCACAGAATTGTAAAAAAAGCAGATTCTACTGAGGGCCCTCAAGAAGTTTAATGACAGCTTGGAAGTACAGCTGACTCAGAACTGTACTCACAGTCGTAATTATTCTGCTTTGTGTGCTATTTCAGAAACCAACGAGGTTGACCAGCAAAAGAAAACACTGGAGGCAAAACCAGCAACACTTTCCAAATTACACAATATTGTAAGCAGCAAAACAATACTTCCTTTATTATCTTCAGTCACAACTGCTGATGCTGGCAAAAAATAATTAGGAATGATTTCTGCTTGGCTCCCACTCCCTGCATGAAACACCAAATCCCATCTGGCCTTCCAAAAGCACCTTTCTGCACCCAGGGCCCACTGAAGTTTCCCTATTTGCCACTGTTTGAGCATCTGGTCTCCTAAAACCACCTGGGTGAGAACCAAGCCCTTCCCCCTCCTCTCAAAAGCCAAAGGATGCTCCTGGGTCGTCCCAAGCACATCAGAGTTTCAGGATTGTGGGTTTCACTGGCTCTGGTGCTCCCTCACCTCTCCTGGCTTTGGAGCACCGAGCACAGGACACACTCTGTTCACAGCAGGGCTTCAGGAGTGTCTGAAGACAACTCACTCTGTTCCACTGCACAGTGGATTCACTCTTCTTTCACAGTGTATTTACTCTTCTTTCACAGTATATTTACAGTTCTTTCAGATCAGACAAGCTGAAGTTGTTTTCACAGCATAAATTATGTGTGTCTTACATTACCCAGGTGTTTTCTTTATCTGAGTTACTTCACCCTGCTATTAATCTTGGTAATTGAGAGTTTAGAGCGTATGAGTAACAGTCAAGATCAACTGCAGGATATGCCCAACCAACAATTCCACATGTCACAGCACAGAACGTGTTTTGCTTCCACCCACTCATCTTCCTTCAGCCTGGGATCAGAACTTGATGAAAATGTGAAAAAACCCCATATTCTTTATAAGGTATTTAGAGACCAAATGGCAGGAGAAGGTTGTAAGTAACTATTAAGTGAGGGCTGGTTTTGCAGCAAAGGTCTCAGCACGATCCTTGTGTGAAATGCTGATGTGCTGCCATCAGCCCTCTCCTGCACTGCTGAAAGTGACCTTGCAGAAATCATGCTGACAGGATCACAAGGCCACAACTCCTCCTGCAGGTGACACTGTGACCCCAGCCTCAAAGAACAGACGTGCAACAGTCTCAAGCACTCAAACAGCTCAAAACCCAAGGAATGGAAACTGCTGGCAAGTCCCTGACAGAGGAGCGTGGCAAGGCAGGGTCGTGACCTGGGCCCAGAGAAGGGCAGAGGGTAAACAAACACAAGCTTCTAGGAAGCTTTAGGAATCCTAGAGGGACTACTCATGAGAACGAGGTTCCTACTCCTAAAATCACCTTTCCAGAGTAGCACCACACGATGATGAGTGTGAGAAGGTTACTGTTCTGCTTCAGGACAGCGCAGCACATCCTCAGACTTCACTCATTACGTGTTACTGGAGAAACTGGATCATCTTGGTCACTTTTTCAGTACTTAAGGGGGTTCATAAAAAAGAGTGACAGCAACTTTCTACACAGGCAGCTAGGACAAGGGGGAACAGCTTTTAACTAAGACAGGAGAAATTTCGTTTTATGAAGGAATTGTTCCCTGGGAGGGCGGGCAGGCCCTGGCACAGGGTGCCCAGAGCAGCTGTGGCTGCCCGTGGATCCCTGGCAGTGCCCAAGGCCAGGTTGGACACTGGGGCTGGGAGCAGCCTGGGACAGTGGGAGGTGTCCCTGCCCATGGCAGGGGTGGCACTGGATGGGTTTTAAGGTCCCTTCTTATCCAAACCAGCCAAGGATTCTGTGATTTTGCCACTCGAGGAGCTTGCAGTGAATGGTGGTTTTGATGCTGAATTCATTATTTTCTCCACAGGAGATAATACATATCATTTCATACTCGGTATCTCAGCCTAAGTGAACGCATGTTATTTAGATCAGGAAGTTTCAGCTACTTTAGTTTTCCAAATCTCTAACGTTTCTGAGTGAAGCTGCAAGGCACCCTGAAAGCAACAGATTTTCTTTGCTCAATTGCCTTTTAGAGACCTCTAGAGTCGATGTCTTTGCGATCCCTAGGGGTGAATAAACCACAGAATGAACTTACACGGACAAGAAATGCGGGGGTCCCTAAAAGCTTTAAGAAGTAAAAACAAGTCTCTCCATTTTCCAGAAGCATTAGTTTTCTTTAGGTTTCATACCAAAGACATTTACCACAATCTGTGTAGCAAAGGATGTCAAGCCCAGGCTTTGTTTTGTATTTAATTAACCAGGTTTAAAGGCATTAGCGAGTATTTCCACAGGGCTGGAACTTCTGATCTGAATCCCTTTTTGTTCTGTGCATTATTTACTGCATTTCTTGAAGTTCATCTGTCTACCAAGTGTCTCTCTTCCATAACCAACATGCTGGAAAGCACAGAGGTAAAACTGAAATGCACCAAGACACATTTCCTCAGCAACTGCTATGCAAATGATGATTTTTCAAACAAAACTGGGTACTCAAATGTCCTTGAAAACCTCTCCTAGATGTGTAACAACTTCTCAACAAAAGCCTTTAATAAAGGTCTCTCCAAATGTAAAGGTATGAGAACACAGTGATCCACAAAAACTTGTGCCATTCATTATTAAATCTACTTTTGCTTGCTGCTGGAACTCTAAAGCAGCCTAGCCATACCTTGGGGTCCTGCTGTGGCAGAAATCTTTATTTCTGTGTAATAGTTTGCTTTTTTTAGGATCATAAAAGTAGATTTAAAAGCTTCATCTAAACATTAGACCAAAACCTGCTCCCCCCCCACACCAATGAGGATTCCTTGACTTATATGATATTTCATGACTCTTCCTGCTAAATTGAAATGGAGGTTTTTTTTCAGTTCAGAGAAGAGTGCTTGTCCAAGGAGGGTACAGAGGTGTAATGAATTTTTCTGTCATTCTCCCTATCAAGCAGGTCTTCTTCATCCAGACCTGTGACACATTAACACACTGAAAACCACCTCACAGCTCCAGCTTCATGCTCTCTGACTGTGTATGCTCACTGACCTGGATTCTTCTAGGAGTTCTAAGTTACTTGACACTGCAATGGAAGTTATTTCCCTTTTATTTCCTAATTCAGGAGATTCATGAGCCTGAGATCATTTGCTTAAAAGTCTTTCACATTTCAGTATTTAGATAGCATTTCACTGGCATTAGGAAAAACATTGAAGTTGAGTTTTCCTCAATACTTGGCTCACTTTGTTGATCCCCATGTCACACTACAAACAGCAAGTGGAGCTCAGTACTGGGTAGTCAGAGCATAAAGGCTTTAGAAATAAACACAGCAGGATCCAAGCTCCTGACCACAAGTTATCTCAAAAAAGGTTATTTCATTTCTCCACAGAACATCACCAAGATATTAAGCACTTCTTTGCCTTTTTACTCAGATGCTCATACATTCCCCAGAAATCCATTAGAGCAACCTTCAGCAGGCAAACGTCAATGCTAAGATTTAGTGCTTTTCCCTCCCAGTCTGTAATGTACTTGATTTTAGGATGCAGCTGTTACAAATGTGACTGACTGCTGCTACATAAGCCTCCACATGATTATATTCGTCCTCTGCTGCTGAGTTACTTGTACATAAAAGATGGGCTCCACCTTTTCTGCAGCTGAAAGAACATCCACCTCCCGTGTGACTGCACACGGGGCACTGTGACAGCAGTGACCCACAAGCTGGCCGTGAAGTGGCATTTCCTTGGAATTCATTTTCTTCCTCATGAACTCGACAAGATTTCTCCACCTATGCCAGCATATTTAAAAAAAAAAATTATTTTAAAAAAAAAAAAAGACAAGTCAAAGAAGATAATCAGGCACACCACAGTGCTGGAACACCACAGATCAGCACACCCCTTCTCGGATCAGCAGGGGAGATGCCACAGGAATTCTTTCCTCGTTAGGTCTGTAAGCACATCAAACTTTTTGCTAACATTTAAATACAGCTCGGAGAGAAGGGCGACCTAAGGAAAAAAATCCATCCCAGAATTCAGAACACATGTGTAATTTCCAAGTATTTTAGCGGACACCTGAAAAAGAGTTTAAAAAGTGTTAACAGCTGGCACCAGCAGTTGATTTTTTAAATGCAGCTGGTAATCTAAACTGACAATGTAGGGAGCCCTTCAAAATTAGGCTTCAAACTCTCAGAATCCCATGTGAATGATCTACAAACGACATGACATATTTCTAAGTTTCCAGTCTGCAGCCAGACTGACTTTATTAAATCCTGCCCACTTATGGGACAGAGGAATACTGAGACAACTGGGAGAGTATTTTACAGAGGATCTACAACAGATAAAGCTCTTTTATTCAATAAGGCTCAATGATATTTTCAAAGCTAAGCCAGGTAGGACAGCGATGTTTTATACTCGTGCAGGACAGGATAAGAGAAGCTTTAGCAGAGACATCTTTCCATTTTCATCTGGTTCCACCCGCACAATACTGTCACAAATCCTGAGTATTCATCTGAGCATATCTAATAAACCCAAGTGTTGGGATTTCTTAAGAGGTGACAAGATTACATCCATGTCTGTGTGGTTTTGCAGTAACTCTGCACGAATGGTGGTGGTCCAGCAACAGTTTCTGTCATGACCCTTCTCCCCACTCCTACTTACCCCTGAGCCCAGCCAAGGGATGTTCCAGAAAGCCGGGATGTGTTAAACGCCCATTTTCTTTAAAACTGACAACTAGATTCAACAACCCAAGCAGACCTGCTGAGCACTGCCTGAGCATTACAGCACACTCGAGTTTATACCTGCCTCCAGAGCTACAGAAAGGAAGCATTATTTACACACTGCTGGCAACCTGCAACGACATCTGCAAAGCCAAGTTGCAACAGCAATTTTTTTTTTCAAAGCTGCCCCAAAAAGCCCTACATTTTGGTTACACAGTAAAGCTGAGGTTGAGATGTGGCAGCTGATACAAGCACACTTCAAAGTTTTCTCCCTAGTATCTACCAGCTTCTGCACCCTGTTTGTTCTCAGCAGCACTTGGCAGCAGTACGTGCTCGTTCACATCACCGGCAGTAACGTCTGCACAAACACACTTCGTGAAGAATTTCATGGAACACCACTCAGAGAAACCACTCCATTCTTTCAGCTCTGATCAGGAAATCAAATGTAAGGTGAGATTTTTACCAAGACTATGTTTATCACTAGCAGGTTTTTCATTACAATCGGGGATGCTGTCTGCTAAAACTTGCAAGAAGTTGAATTAGAAGTTTATATAAGGCAACTTACCTCGGATTGTAAAGCATCTTTTCCAAATTAAATTCTTTGAGATATGCAATTACTGCTGCCAGAGAGCAAATAACAGGCTTATCCAAGCTTAGTATTAGAGATAGTTTTTGAGGACCTGAAAAAAAAATATTTTTTCCTGTTAAATGTTTATTTTCTGGTTAACTCACTGTCTGCTACTAACATATTGTAGAGAAAGCATAATCTGCTTTTCAGTTTATTCTAACAGAAATCTGTAATGTATGTACGTTGTTTTATGAGATCTATAAATCAACACAGAGCAAGGCTCCAAAATAACACTTATGGTTCCAAATAATGCAGAACATTGCAGTAGTGTAAACACATTATGAAACAGAAAACATTTGACTCCATGGGTTTTTCTTCATAAAAAAATGACTAACTGTTGGCATAACAAACTTTTAAATACACAAATTAAGAATGGAATTCTGGCATCTCCGTTTCTGTGCACAGTGCTCTGCTACAGTGCCTGTTGCAGCTGCAACAACAGGAAAACTCACTCCACCATACCACAACATAGACTGGTGTTTTTACAAACCCATGTAGTTCAGGTTTTTGGGGGGATGTTTTTAAAGCTGTCCTCCTGTTCTCAGATAACACATACAAGAACTTTAGAGCTTAGTAACAAGAATGTTACTCCTCTCTTCAAAGAGGGCAAGAAGGACCCAGGAAACTCCCAGCCAGTCACCTCCATCCCTGGGAAGGTGAAGGGACAGCTGGCTCTGGAGGTCATCACCAAGCACGCAGAAGGAAAAGTCATCAGGAGTGGCCAGCAGTGATTCACCGGGACACTGTGCTTGAGAGAGCTGGGCAGAGAGAAACCTAATGAAGTTCAACAAGGGCAAGTACAGGTCCTACACCAGGGGAGGAATAACCCCAAGTACCAGAACAAACTGGGAATGACCTACAAGAGTCCAGCTCTGTGGAGAAGGCCATGGGGGTACTGGTGGATGACAAGTTGACCGTGAGCTGACAGAGTGTCCTGGGGCCCAGGAGGGCCAGTGGGATCCTGGATTGCATCAGGAGGAGTATGGCCAACAGGTCGGGGGGGGATCCTGCCCCTCTGCTCTGGCCGGGTGAGGCCATATCTGGAATGCTGTGTTCAGTTCTGGGCTCCATAGTTCAAGAAAAAAAACGAGTTGCTGTAGAGGGTCCAGCAGAAGCTGTAAAGATGGTAAGAGGCTGTAGCATCTCTTATGAGGAGAGACTGGGAGCTGGGCCTGCTCAGGCTGGAGAAGGGGAGGCTGAGAGGGGATCCCATCAGTCCCTACAAACACCTCCAAGGGCTGCCAGAGGACGGTGCCAGGCTCTGTTCAGTGGTGCCAGGGACAGCACGAGGAGCAGGGGCCATGAAATAAAGCACAACGAGTTGCAGCCCAGCAGGAGGAAGAACTTGTGTGCATGGAGGGGCAGAGGCCTGGAACAGCTGCCCAGGGAGGGCCTGGAGTGTCCCTGTGTGGAGACATCCCAGCCCCAGCTGGACCCGTTCCTGTGCCACTGCTCCAGGGGAGCCTGCCTGGGCAGGGGCTGGGGCTGGGTGAGCTCCAGAGGGCCCTTCCAGCCCCAGATACCCTGGGATTCTGTGAACTTGAAAAACATTTCAGATGTTGAGTAATCCCCTTCAGCTGCTACGTATGTTTAAATTTAAATCTGTCTAAACACACACCTTCAAGCTATGAAAAAAGTAATGATGGCCCTGTATTCATTCCTGTTTAAATAATGTTCATTTTCCTCCAAACTCAAAATAAAATCCCACTGTGCAGAAAATGAAGCAGAGGTGGCCAAAAGCCTGCACGGATGTAAAGGCTAATAGGATGCATGCTTCAAAGGTACTTGGAATAACAGACCTGTAATGTCAGGCACTTCTTTTGCATAAAAATCTAAATGACATACCTGTAGTACCAGGCACTTCTTTTGCATAGAAGTCAGTAACCCTCTGGAAAGCATGGCTGTACTCAAAATTGAGGTTTTCCATCCTTTCTATCCTAATTCTGTCATCCTGTAACCTGCAAAGAAAAAGTATTTGACTTTCAGTTTACTCTCCCTTCATGAAGAACACTGAAGGAGGTTACAAAGGTGCACTTCCTTTTGTCTCTGCTTTGTTACAGAGTTGAATAGGTAAAGAATGAAGAGAGGAGCTATTAAAGTGGGTTGAGAACATCTCCAAGTGTGGTATATTTTTTTAAGTGTTTCTTCCAACCTCTGTAAAAGTGCAAATAAAGCAAACCCAAAGAGCAGCAAAGCACACCCAAAAGAGACTGCAAGAGGTGCTCCAGCATACCTGCATACCAATCATAACAAATACTTGCCTCATCTCTTCTTAAAGACTTCTCATGATCAAACACTTAAGCTATTCTCCTATGCTGTCTTTTACCATATTTAATTATCCTTTGTCTTTAATTGTCCTTGTCTTGTCCTAATTATCCTTTGTTCCATGCTGCAGAACTGAAGGGCTGGACTCCTTTCTGTGCAGTCTAGGCAGGCGAGGATGTCATTACTGGTAACCCACTCCTGCCAGTGTATCAGCAGTTCCTCCCAGTTTAACAGCACCAGCAAACAAAGCCAACTGCACAGGATGCAGCATTCCCACACTGGCTGTTCTTCCTAACTGGTTGCTGAAATGAAGGTTGGATGCTGCTCCATCATTTCAATTTGCACAGCTGTTAATAAGCATTGAACAGATCTGCTGGTTAAAAAACCACAACGAGAAGAACTCACAGGGCCCCTGCCACCCTTGAGCACAACGACACAGCTAGAGAGTGAACCAAGGGCCAGGAGAAAGCTGCAGGAAAAAGACACACACAAAACCCACTCAGCCTCAGAGTTGTCACTCTCATACCCCCATGGGATGTGAATTAACCAAGTGCTTTGAGAAGACTGGAATTATGCCAGTAAGAGGGATTGTGTAGGTATTACAGCGTGGTACTTCATCAATACCCTTTTTGCAAGGTTTTCAACTTCACAGGAAAAAACAAACATATTTTCTGCCTTACATGCTACATACTCCCACCTGAAAGGATCAATACATCTCTGCAGCCCAGCTCTTAAAAATGAGAGTTAATTTCCACACGTGTCCAACTAACCAGGACATGCTCGGTGATCCTTTCCCTGCCTCCGTTTTAACTGACTGATCCAATTAATTTTTCAGTCTTCATGCTCTCTGGGAAGTCCCCTCTCCCCAGCCTTCTCAGAATGAGCAAACATTCTTACAGCAGGGGAAAATACCAACACCAATCAGCTGTTTTCTTTCTTGCCTTTTTCCACTTGCTCCAGCTCTCACCACTGAAAGCCAAAAAGGAAGGCTTTGGGGTGTATTTCACTGGACGGTTCACGCTACACCTGTTTGTTTTCCTCTGTTTAAACATCCATTGGTGTCATTCTCTTTAATGCATTTGTGATTTTCCTCCCTTTTATAACCAAATTTATCCAACTCCTTAGCATAAACTCTGGAACATGATAGTTACAAGCAGTATAGGTTGAGTGACTTCTGACAGTATTTTTGTTTGTCAGCTCTATGAACGGGAAGTATTTAAAATTAGACAACTCAGTGATGCGCAAAGATCTTCAAATATTTTAATATTTGTATTCTAGATATGGCAACATCAAATATATATGAGACATTCTCTCTATCTGAAAGTACACACCTGATATTCTAGATAAAGTAAAAAAAAAAAGGAAAGTTACAGATTCAATGTGTGGAAAAAACTGCATTTTTACCAAGATGTATGAAAACGAAGTTTGCTGCAGAAGGTTTCCATGTGTGTCCTTTGTGCAGCAAGATGATCACCCCGAGGCCATTCTCCTGATTATAGGCAGGATGATACGTCGATGCTTATCTTATCTCCCCAGCCACCAATGCCCATTTAAATCAGAAGTCAATTCGCCATCAACTTTTGTAACCATCACTCTTGTCAGAGCCTCTAAATGAGCTGCAGTTCAGCTCATCCCGTGTCTCCCTGGTACCCTTCCCAGCTCCCTGAAAACAAGCCATGCTCTCAGTGCCTGGCATGGCACGGCTCCTCAGAGAGCAACTCCACCTCCCGAGGCTCCCTCGCCTCCCCTGCCCAGCCCTTCTGCACCCCCTGAACTGGACACTGGGTGACCAGGGTGCTTGGAGGGTTCCTGCTGCCAGCTGAGGGTGCACATGAACCCACAGTGCCCCTCATCAGAATCCCTGCTCGCCCCACACGCTGGGGCTCCACGCAGAGCTGCCTCTCCTCTCAAGATGAGGACCAAAGCTGCTCGAGGAGGTGATCATCACCTGCAGCCGAGGATCTGAAACCAGTGTGTCCAGTTTCACAGGGACAAAGGATGGGATCCTAAAACACACACACAGTTACACACACAGTGTCCATCCTAACCTACGCTGCTCCCTGATTCTGTAACTAGAGGGACTAATTCCTCTGTCACCCTGCCGGCAAAGTGAAAAAGGACCAATGCTGCTGGGTTTAATTCCTCTATTTATCTGACAATCCAATGCATCCACTTAAAATTCATTGTTTACCAAGTGCTGTAGGAAAAATAATTAAAAGAGATCTCTCGGTTTGGATGGGAAAGTCTCTTAAGAAAAACATTTATTAAAAATGCTAGAAGCTAAAAGAAAACAACATAAATAAAACTAATTTACAGAAACTGACTCAGGAGATCTGAAACGTAATAAAATCTTTTATTAAGAATGAGCTCGCTTTAAGCACGAGAGCTGAATAAAGTCTGCTGAATAAAGCAGGAATCACTTCATTGCTGCTCTACAACTCACAATAAACAGGCAGAACGTGAATGAAGACTTACTGCAAAAACAGACTCGTCCAAACTGAGCTTCCGTAAAGCTCAGGACGTCCTCCTAAGGAAAGCAAGTAACTGCACACTTTCACCTTTCAAATACTATCCTGCCATGCCCATTCTGCTCTAGGGCACTCAAATGCAGGGGTGCATGGACCAAAATCCCACTGTACAGCCCTGTATCCCAACACAAGAACACCAGTGATGCAGAATGTGGGAAGGCATCTGCTCCTAAAATTTAGTGTGACATTTTTACTCCTGATGCTAAGCACAGGTTTGTTAAGTACGAATAATTTATCTAATTTTTCCTATACAATCTATTCAAACTGACCTTTTCTGTCTACTTCTCATAGTTTATTCTGCTGGGATGACCAGTCTGTCACTGCAGAGAAAAAAATGCCAGCACTGCCCAGCAGGGCAAGGCAACCTGAATGCATTAAGTCCTTTCAGAAATCCAAGCACATTGTGTCACCTTCCCTTATTAACATGCTTGGCAGAAACTGCATTTCCTTCACTTGTTGTCACTGTGTCACCTTTGTTACCCAGCCTCTCCCAGCTCGGGGGGCTCAGGTCTGAGTGTGTCTGTGGGAATGGAGAGCAGCCACCCTGCCTTTTTCGGTGAATCCTGGCACGGAGCTCCAGCAGCTTCTCTGGCAAAGCCTCCAGGACATTTCCAAGCAGTTGTTCTTCTGGCACTGAGCACACACATTTTTAGAAGCACAGCTTTTTCTCCTGTCAGAGTCAAGTAGTTCTCCACATTTGCTCTGAGCAGCCTCCAGATGCCAGAGATGGAGACCGGTGTTGCAGGAAAACAGCGGCACAGCCACCTTCTCTGAACACCTGACACAAACCACTGCTGCCCATGAACACCACACAGAAATCACCACACGGACGTTATGAGCACGTTACACAGGACACATCACCCCACAGGACCTCCTGCTCCCAAAATGCCCCATCCCAAACCCTTCCTGAACGCCAGAAGCTGCTGAGAAGCCCAGAAGCGACCCTGACACTCTTTAACATACATGCACACATATATGTGTAGCTGCTTACTCACATGCATATGTATCCTGCATGCAGATACACACACACAGAAAAACTTGAGGAAAACTCCTTGCCTGCCGTTTTCCATCCAAACTACCAACACTGCTCAACACCTTCTCTGATTTTCTCAGGAAGAACTACATCTGAAAAGAGCTCCAACCACACTGACAAGCCTGGAGCCTGGAACCGAGGAATTTGAAGAAAACATTCTTTAAGCTTTAGGAACTCAGAGGCAGGAGCTGCCAAAGAAGTGGAGTAAGGAGGTTATGAGAAAAGCAAAGGGCAGAGGGCTGTGCAGGCTCTGTATGACACTGCATCCCTCCTGCGAGGGCAGAATCAGGCAGCACGAGCACAGTCATACTGCAGCACCTTCTGCACCCAGAAATAGACACAAATCTTTGTCAGGCTCCTTCCATCTGCCTGTCTGAAGAATGCAATGAGACACACTGCACTCATGTCTTGGAAAGTAGAAAAGATCAAGAACTGCCAGGAAACTATTTATTAGCACCTAGGAAAAGCCAGGATGAGTAACAGTCAACACTGAAAAAAGACACTCCCACCACATCAGTTTAATTTCCCTCAAGTGCAGAGGAGCAGACTCTGTGGACAGAGAAGACGCAGATCCTGTACCTGCTTGATCTCAGGGAGGTGCCCTCACAGTTTCACAGGGCCTCACAGCTGATGTGCACAGCACAATTCACAGAGAAGTGCTCTTACAGAACCACACAGGCTGGAGAGCAGCACTCAGGGGCCCCCTGTGCAAATGAGGTTCTGCACAGCTCCATCAGCTCAGCACTGCCCTGCAAGCACTCACTGCTCCGGGCACCACTCAAAAGGCAGTGCCAGAGAGGGAACTCCAGCCCACCCACACACAGCGTGAGGCTGAGGTGGCCGCAAACAGCGTTAGAGAACCTGACTCAAAACGGGGCAGAGAAATTGCCTAAGAAGTACCCATTTTCTCCATCTTCATGGCTGTGAACAAACACATGGAGGGACACACAAAGCCCTAACCTCTACTGCAGAAGTTCTTTCTACTCAATATCCCAAGCATGCAGAGTTTGCAGCGAAGTGACAGCACAGAGCAGTTCCCACGCAGTGACCAGCCCTGCTTAGAGGGCACTGCAGGCCCTTGTGCAGCCATCAGACCACACAGCCCCTCAGAGCCAGCACAGGGCCTCGCCCACACCTCGGCAATAATGACTTCCCTCTGTGTTTTGCAGCAGCTATACAGAACACGACGCTGGGAGGATGCAGCTCGCTCTGGTTTGGTCTCATCAGGAGCCTGGACCGAGCTGCCATGTGATTGTCCCACTGCACCGTGACAGAGACGTGCTACAGACAGCCTGGTCAGCGAGCTGCTCAGGTTTGTCCCCAAAAGCAGCAGTTCCTCCATTCAGAATTACGCCAAACTGCACAAATCTCTCTTCTTGCAGGGCTTCAAACAAATTAAACAAAAGGAAAAAACCATACCAAACCAAATCGAAAACAAACCAACGACAATGGGAAAAAAAATCAAACAGCAACAAAAACCAACCAACCACAACCAACCAACCAAAGGCAAAAACAACACCACAAAACAAAACACAGGAAAACCTAATATCTGCCATACTGCATGCACACTGATGAAATAATGCTCCTTCTGTTACACCCCACCACGGAAAAACAGCTGTTTCTGAATCAAAGTGGGAGTGAGGAGGGAGTGAGGACACAGACCCAACCATTTGCTCATGACATCTTGGGATTATCCCTGTGTGTAAATGCAAGTATTTCTACATACCTATATCTATACAATGAAGATGAGAAATGCACTGGTGATGAATGAAACTCCACAGTTACGCTGTACATCATAAAATCAGGCTGACAGGCCATGAAACATGATCCCTACACTGTGCTTTTGGAGTCATTTTCAAATTCCAAGCCCTCCTCTCCCCCTTTTTGTCCTCAAGGATTGAGCATTTCATACGCCTGTGTTCCCCAAGTTTTTGACAAGTAGCAAATATAAATGTTAATTACCTGTGTTCTTTCCCATCAGACAGGGTCATTTTCTGTATTTTCTTTCAGTGTGGGTCTTAAACTTCACACAACAATGTATAGCTGGACAAACAAACTTTACAGAAAGGGAGTAATTACTCACTTAATTCAACACTAGCTCTTCCCATTGTGTCTGGTCTCAATGCCCTGCAGCTGTGTGCATGTCTACATCACTGCACCTACTGACTGCCATAGCACCACTCCCTGATTCGCTGTTCTTACTCCCACTGCTTCCTCTGCAATGGCTGCAGAGCCCCCCTGACCCTGCACCAAGCAATGGGAGCATTCTACGGCAGAAAGAATTCACGGTGGGAGAAAGAAAATACAACTTTTTGCTGGCTTAGCACGGTTAAATCACTCAGCAACAGCAAAGTGAAAAGATGGTGATGGTGACAGGACTAGAGTGGTCACTAAGGGATAATATGGGAGCAGGTTGTCACCAGAAAGTTTTAGGAGCACTGGCTTATTGTCTGAGGATTGCATCGCAGTCCTGTTCCAGCCCTCTCTGCGGCCAGCAGCTTTATTTCACAGCTCGCAGCGGCTCAGCAAGACTGACCCCTCAGAGATTCTCAGTGCCCAGCCCTGCTGCCGCCTGCACGTCCAGGTTTCCCTGTCTGCACTGCTCAGCAGCCTGACTGTGATGGTCAGCAGGAGCACAGGAGCAGAGCAGAGCACGGGGGTGGAGCTGTGCAGCCGCAGGACGGGCAGGACTGCAGCGGGGTGACCCCCGAGGCACAGAGCCTGTCCCCGCCAGGACAGGGGGGCTGGAGGAGCAGAGCCAGCCCCAGGCCAGGCCCAAGGGAAGCTGGCAGTGCAGCACCACAGAAAGCCACGGGCTGGAGCTGCAGCCTGGGCTCCCCGAGCAGCAGGGACGGTGATACAGCTCCCTGCTGGCGCAGCCACGCGCCAGGACACTGCACACAGGAACATTCCACACTCGACCACAAGACATGCAGCAGACTCTTAATACTACTTTAATTTCTTTCTGAATTACCAAGCCTTTCAGAAGGCTTTTTGCCAAGAGAGCTTTCTAAAAGCAAGTCTGCAACACCAGACAATAGGCTGCCAGGCAGAAAAGCTGAGTTCTGTATTACACATCATATGACTCAAAAATATTACCACCTTACCTTGCATCATTTAGGGTAAAAAAAACCCAACTTTGAAGTGCTTCAAAATTATTACCAATACATTAAACAACAAAAAGAGTATGACCAAAAGAAACCAAAAAGGTCTGGACAGGGAGAGCAAAGGAAAAGATGACAGAATAGCCTTGAAAGAAATAGGTTTGAAACGCTAATACAGAATGTGGACTATCACCTTGTCCTAAAGAGTAGCATTTCTGCCACCCTCCTGAGAACCCCAGAGCTCCATCAGTGTATCACACACCCTCCCAAAGTGAATGCACAGCTCTTTGTTTCACAAGGACACGTGCTGTCTGATCATACTTGTCCTGACTGAACAAGAATCGTTCCTGTTTTCAACAGCAAAAACTTCTGAGCACAAACTGCTTTTCTCTGTCTCTCTTAAAATATTTCTGCAAAGGCTTCCCACCTACCAGATCTCGCAGTGAAGTCGTAACCATTGTGCTTCTGTCAAATC
Organism: Oreocharis arfaki; assembly: GCA_013398015.1. NCBI lineage: Eukaryota > Metazoa > Chordata > Aves > Passeriformes > Paramythiidae > Oreocharis > Oreocharis arfaki. The sequence continues at coordinate 269,985 of VZRR01003170.1, forward strand.
ACTGCCTACTGTCATCAACACTCACCATCACAACCTCTCTCTAGCATCAAGCTGATGGAGGCAACATTCTTAAAACATCTTATTCAAAGACACATCTTCTCTAGCAGCAGAAGTAACAGTCTAAATTCAGCTTCAACAAAGCCAAGCTCAATGCTTAACAGTATTTCCCAACTATTCTAATTATCTCCCCTTCCCTTATGCTGTGTGCAAGCACAAAAATTTCCAAGGCATTTTAATTTCAACAGCTTTGAAATAGCACTGGCCCTCAAAACACTGCAACTTACGTGGGTCATACACATACATGTGCAAAACACACAGTGCTTTGTCCAGGAAGGAAAAGCTTTTCCTAGGGGAGGCTGTTTAATTAAAAATTAAAACCAGATGGCTACAATGCAACATACTTCTGGAAAGAATCTTAAATTCAAGGCAATTACTTCTTCACAGAATTAAAGAGAACCCCAAAACAAAGCTGAATGCTGCAGAATGTATCAGCCACAGAAAATCCACAATGGTCAGAAAGAGGTGGAACTGCTGGGCAGGATCCAGTGCAGGCCCCAGAGGTGATCTGGGGTCTGCAGCATCTCTGTGATGGGCAGAGGCTGCGGGAGCTGGGCCTGCTCAGGCTGGAGAAGGGGAGGCTGAGAGGGGATCCCATCAGTCCCTACAAACACCTCCAAGGGCTGCCAGAGGACGGTGCCAGGCTCTGTTCAGTGGTGCCAGGGACAGCACGAGGAGCAGGGGCCATGAAATAAAGCACAACGAGTTGCAGCCCAGCAGGAGGAAGAACTTGTGTGCATGGAGGGGCAGAGGCCTGGAACAGCTGCCCAGGGAGGGCCTGGAGTGTCCCTGTGTGGAGACATCCCAGCCCCAGCTGGACACGTTCCTGTGCCACTGCTCCAGGGGAGCCTGCCTGGGCAGGGGCTGGGGCTGGGTGAGCTCCAGGGGTCCCTTTCAACCCCAGATATCTGGGATTCTGTTCTAAGGAATACTGCTGAAGTAGGAATCACACTTGCCCAGGTAATTGGTAAAGGGACATTCTACAAGCACGGACTGACAACATGGACAGGAAGTTGAATGAAAGATCATTCCCAATGGTTATATAAGAAATAACTGAGACGGTGACAGCATCCATCCATGTCTCTGTTTTAAATCAGTCTGAGCTAACCTCCCACACTGCTACCACTACTCTACCTGCCAAGAACTGTCAGAATCGTAATTCCTGTTCTCTAATCAGCATAAGAATTGCTGTGGAAATCCACAAGGAGCACGGAACATCCAATACCAACCTCACTGAGAAAGCACATTGCCTCTGCAAGCAGGAAGGCCACACCTGGATTTTCCACCCATCATTGCACTGAAATGATTTAAGTCCAGGGCTCTCAAGAGGGGGTCCAGCTGCTGCTCAGGCTCTTACACACCTTCCTTCGGACTGCAGAGGCCAAACCCACTGCTTGGTTTTCAGCTTCCTGTGAGAGAGGCTCAGAACCTTGCATGATAAACACACAGACACTGACAGGAGAGCTGCAGCAACACCAAGAGAGCTGCAGGCTGGGCTGGAGCGCTGTCCTGGAGGGGGGCAGGATGCAGAGTCCCCAGGGAGGGCCTAGAGGAGGGAGAAGGCCAGGGAGCAGACGGCTGTACTCTGCACACAGTGTCACAGGGGTGTGGAGGAGCTGCAAGGCCTCCAGGAATGCTCTCTGCACGCCCTGCCTGCACTGCAGGCAGCAACATCCTGATTAATCAGAAAACATAACATCAAAATTAGCCCATAATGCCTCACCTTAATTTAAACATGGAAGGAAAGCATACACATTACTGTGTTTCCAAACTATGCTGGTAGGTTATTACATGTGGCACCCAGGCAGAAGACCTGCAATTGTTCTTTAACTCTTTGTTTATTCTAAGAAGTTACAATAAAAAGGAGAAAAAATCCGAAAGATGTCTTCAGGATTTTGATACTTTCATCCAGATATTTTTGCACAAGACTTGATACTCTGAATTAATATCTTTGATAATTAACTATATTCAAAGTAAGTCCCTGATCTACATCAAAACCTGAAAATTCTGGATACCTGCTCCTCTGGGTATCAGCCACCATTAAAAAGAAAAATGTGGAAAATACAATCACTCAGGCTGCAGAGGAGAAGAAAAACAGCGTGGTGATTGCATTCCATTATTAGGGGGCTACAGCATATGTCAAATGAGGACAGGCTGAGGAAACTGAATTCATTTGGCATGGAGAAACTCGGGAGGGCATGTTCTACCACCCAGGAGGCATTCAGAAAAGCCCAGAACAAAATCTGGTGAGAGGTGCATGATGAAGGGACAAAACCAAGCAGCCATGAGTTGCATTCTTTCCCACAAGACCAACTAAACCCATAAACAGGTGAGACAGTGAGGCTGGGGGCTTCCCTTCCCTGAGCATTTCCCCAAGTGGGCAAAACCGCATAGCACCCGAGTTCCAGAAAGCTCATCCAAGCCAAATTTTCCCAAGATTTTGAGAAAAAAAACTGTTGTAAGGAGCTGTGTAAGTCATTAGGTGTGTTATACACCAGCTGTAGAACAACTGCACAAGTAAGAAGAACACATGGACCAGCAGCACGGCCACTGCTCCAGAGCTGGGCTGGGCTCACACCATGGTCTCAGGGCATCTGCTTCCTCCTCACCTCAAGAACACAAGGTCTGTGCTCTGAGCAGTGGATGCTCTGTGGAAAACTAAGGGATTTTCCGTGCAGGAATTCCCTAAACATGTCTTCTTGTAGAGGACCTACCACCCAGGAGATTTGGTCTTCCCTCATCTATGGGCAAACTTCATCTGCAACACTAAGGGCAGGACTTACCACTTAAGCCAAATATCCAACCATATTTTTCAGCTACGACTGTGGCACAAAGTCTCTTCTTTTTTTTTAGTTTTTGGCATGTGCAACTTGCTGCTCACATTTCATTTTCCTCTCACGCCACTGACAGAACCACTTGAACCAAATCCAGCTGAAAGGATATGATAGATTGTGTAACTACTCCATTTTTGCCTTTTTTCCCCTCGATTTGGAGGCTCAGCGTTTGGGACACTAGCAAATTCGAGTGCCCTCTGCACTACAGAAATAAAAATTTTAAAGCCACAACAGGATCTTCCAGACGTCAGCATCTGTAATTACAGACGTCATCAGAGACCATAAAAAACCCCCAAATATTAAACAGTTCCATCCCAAAAATCAAACCCACTGTTCTGAAGACATTTCAATAACCAGTCCAAATTTGCCTTTGCACATGGGCTGTATCTTGCAAAGCCTTTTTACACTTTTCCAGTAAAGATCCACCTGCATGATGCTCCACTGCATCGTCCCCAGTCACCTTGCAGACAAATGAGCCTGGAAAATTGTATTACCCCTGATTTTCTTCCAGAAGTGTCTCCATCCGAGCTCTCCAGATGTGATTAAAATAAAAACTCCCAATTCTAAGCTCACAAAGACACCCAGTGAGATGCTACCTTCAAATTTAAACACAACAGGCAAAGTTCTGCTGTAAGGCCACTCCTTTCTTCTTTGCTGTTACTGGAGTTACTCTCCTTCAGTGCTCTCAAACCATGGCAGTACTTGGAACAAAACTTTTAAGATGTGAGGAGGGACCTGAATACAGCAATAAATCCAAGTATGAAGTGAGCAAGAAACTCCTTAGGAAGTAATCTGAATGAAAGCAAAAGAAGAACGAAAAGAGCAACCTTTATTGTTACAGGTGTTAACTTGGCAATTAATACTGCTTTCATTCTCCACTCAAAACCAGGAGAGGCTTTGGGGTTTTGGTAATGTGCATTAATGGCATGCTATTTTTAATAACTCTGCCTCAAACAGAAACGTGGCTCTCACACATCTAATAATAAAAAAAATTAAAAAGCCCTGCAAATCGTAGACTAATGTTGAAATAAGGCTTCAAACCCTGAGAACTCTGTGCCAGTCGCCAGGAAGGCCAGGCTCTGGCTCCTGAAACGAGGAGGAAGCTGCTGAGTTGGGTCATGATTCGCCCTGCACGATGAGAAGTGAGGTTTTGACACAGAACGTGGGTGGTTCCGTCCCCAGGAGCACAAGGATGCCCCACGGCCGCAGGGCTCCGCAGCTCCCCAGCACCTCACGGCAGGGCATGGAGCGTGGGACGGGGCCAGGAGCCCTCCTGGCACCTGGGGGGAGCCACTTCCCAGCTTGGGAACGAACCCTGTCAAGCCAGACACAAAACACTCCCCCCATGCAGGAAGACCTGCTGACCCAACACGCCTGAACTCGGAGAACACCACCGAAATCTCGCTGCTTAAGCAGGACTTGGCATGGGGAACTTCTCATCTCCCTCAGATAAAGAGCTTTGCGTGTTTTGTAATGGTTTTAGAAGAGGCTGCTGGACAGAAAATGGGATACATCTCGCTGGTCAATTGCACTTGTAATTAATGTCTCCTCTGATAAGCTGATAGAGATTTAAGAGTCCATTAAATGTGATGAATTGAACTTGTTAATTTTTCAACAAACCATTTCAGGCTTTCCTGTGAGATGTACAAAGATGTTTAAACACAGTCTCATCTCTAACAGATTAAATACAAATAGAGTGTTAACAATTACACCCTCCATATAAAATATTTTCTCCTTATGGCACACTCCTGTAATTCGAGATGTTTTCACCAGAAACTGCTACTTACCTTGATTTTCTGTTCTGTGAAAAGCTAATACAAGTGAAAAGGCAAGGCAGCTCTTCCTCCCATGGGTTTATTCAGCATGTAACCTAATAGACTATGTCCACTATGTATTCTTTCTTTCCAGGGATTTACCATTAAGGACCCAACTGCCAAAAGCTTCTTAAATTATTTCACAAAACAAAAAAAAAAAAAAAAATTCAAAGGAAGAAGGTGAAGGCAGCATGGGCCAAATGGTATGCTTTTAAGGAAAAAAATAAAAAGAACTCTAAATTTAAATTCAATTTATCTCATGTTTACACTTTGGGGGCTGGCAATGGTTCAGCTCAAAATAGAATTTTAAGTATCATGAGGCTGCACATCATCTCTGTACAAGTGAGCTGAAAACAGAGGTGGCAGAGTTTTGTGTTTGTTCTGCCTGGGGCTGGTTTTTGGGGTGGTTTTTTGGGGGGGGGCGGGGTTTTAGCCAAAAATTTAAGAAAAAATAATATCTTAGTTCTACAGACAACGGATACTTACTCCGACTTACTAGATTTTGTGACTCAAGACCTAAGGAAACTGAGTAATAAATCTTCTATGATTACCAACCAATTAAATGGTTACAATATTAGAGGGAGTAGAGGCATAAAGCTACTAAATGAAACTCAGTTTTTCTGTCAAATAAAGGATTTTTGCTCACAAGACACACGGCCCTCTTTCTGTTCAGTACCTGTGTTTTAAAATCCATGAAGTTGTTGGCATAATCTGTCTATAAAGAATGTTCCTAACAAAATCACGAGAATTCCCTTCACCCAGCTTAAAATGAAGGGTGCTGGTCCAGATCCTGCTCATGGTCAATGATGAGCCAGAAGTATCTGAAAAGACATCCCTATTAACACACATCAATCCCTTGATATTTGTTAAATCCTTCCTGCCTAAGGGCAGCAGCAGAGGGACTTCAGTCCCCTGCTGAGCGCTCTCCCAACAGCCAACTCCAGATGCACCCCTCTCTGCTCGGCCACACTCAGGACAAGGTCTCTTTCTTTAAAAAAACAAAACAAAAAAAAGGATTCTGTTAAAAGAAAGAGGTTTCTTGGTGTTTGTGGGTTTCTATGTTCTGTTTTACTGGTTGCAGTTCTCTGTGATGCCACAAAAACTTGTGCAATGATCATAATGAAAAGGGGCTGTGGGAACACAGGGACAACTCCTTAACCCACCAGCAGCACTGCAAAGCTGCTGCTGAAACTCCATTCTGGGACTCCTTTCCTCAGTACATTGCAAATCAGATGTGTTACTTTCAATTAATAACATCTGATAGCATGCTAATTATACACCACAGGATGATTAATTGATAGAGTGGGTAGTTTCCCCTCTGCCACGGCTCACAAAACTACATCATGATTCTGAGTACTGACCAGCAGGTTCCACAGTATGCCTTCCAAAATGTAATTTAATTGCAGTTAATTATGAGAGCATTTGAGGAGAGTCATGAAGGCTTTTCTCTGCTCAGTCACCCCAGGGGCGTTAGCACTCAGGTTCTGGTGCAGGTCAGTCTGTGGCCTGCCCCTGGCTGGGTCCGAAAGCTGGGCCACGTGCAGTTTGTGACACCCAGACTGCTTTGTCACACAGGTCTGTTCTCACCCAGATCAACTCAAAGCACCAATCCTGGCGCCACATTTCAGAGACAAACCAAGCTGTGCTCTTTTCTGAAAGCCGTGAGGAATAACAAGGGCGCTCTATTGGCAATATGCACAGAAGGCTTTATGGTAAGGCCTGACTTCTCCACTCCAAGATGCAAATGCATGTGCTATCTTTTCAGACAATTAAAACAGCCTAACAAATCAATTAATGCTCTAAGTAAGGATTTTTGACAGCTACACAACTGTTTCTGTTAAATTAAAGGCTTTTTTCCCCCCTCTTCCTCGCTCACTTTGTCTCAAATGCATTTTTGTAGTTGTTTTTGTTTTGTTTTTGTACAGCAAATACAGCACTGCCCTGGGAATGGATTTGATGGATGGAGTGTTCAGGAATCAGTTGGCTGCACACATCCAGAGGGCAGTGGTCAAAGGCTGAGTCCCAGCAGACATCAGTGACCAGTGCTGTCCCTCAGGGGTCCGTGCTGGCACCAGTGTGATTTAAAATCTGCATCAGTGACACAGACAGGCATCCAGGGCACCCTCAGCATAATTTGCAGGTGACATCAGGCTGAGGGTGCTGTGACACCACTGAAGGACAGGATGGCATCCAGAGGGACCTGGGCATGCCCAGCAGTGGCCAGTGGGGATCTCAGGGGGGTTACCAGGCCAGGGGCTGGTGCTGCCCCTGGGTCAGGGCAGCCCCGGCTGGATCCAGGCTGGGGCTGAGCAGATGGAGCAGCCCTGGGAGGAGCCCTGGGGGTGCTGTGGGGGAGAGCTGGGACCCCAAACCCCTCCTATGGTGGGACCCCAAACCCTCCTGTGCTGGGACCCCAAACCCCCGTGCTGGGACCCCAAATCTCCTGTGCTGGGACCCCAAATCTCCTGCGCTGGGACCCCAAACCCCCTGTGCTGGGACCCCAAA
>VZRR01003170.1:277290-294441 GCA_013398015.1 Oreocharis arfaki
CTGGGACCCCAAACCCCTGTGCTGGGACCCCAAACCCCCCGTGCTGGGACCCCAAATTCCCCCTGTGCTGGGACCCCAAAATCTCCCTGTGCTGAGACCCCACAATCTCCCTGTGCTGGGACCCCAAACCCCTGTGCTGGGCTGAGCCCCAGCGTGGGCAGCAGGGCAGGGGGGATTCTGCCCCTCTGCCCCTCCGTGAGACCCCACCTGCAGAGCTGCCCCAGCCCTGCCCCAGCACAGGCAGCACCTGGAGCTGCTGCAGCCAGGCCAGAGGAGGCACCAGGATGGGCAGAGGGATGGAGCAGCTCTGCTGGCAGGAAAGGCTGCCAGAGCTGCCATTGTCCAGCCTGGAGAGGAGAAGCTCTGGGGGGACCTCAGTGTGGCCTTTCAATACTTGAAGGGAGCCCAAAAGGAAGATGGGGACAGAGATTTTTGTAGGGTCTGTTGAGACAGGGGAAGGGGTGATGCCTCTAAACTAAAAGAGGGTAGGTTTAGACTGGGTATAAGGAAGGAGGATTTTACCATGAGGGTGGTGAGGCCCTGGCACAGGCTGCCCAGGAGATGGATGCCCCATCCCTGGAGACACTCAAGGTCAGGCTGGGCAGGGCTCTGACCCTCCTGGTCTACCTGAAGCAGGGGGGTTAGTCTAGATGAGCTATGGAAGTCCCTTCCAACCCAAACTCTCCTATGGTTACATGAACACCACCTTGCTCTCCCCAGTGTTCTGCTGGTTCTTCCTCAAGGCCTGACAAGACCTGCTCAGTAAAAAGGAAAGTGCACAGCCACAAAGCAACAGAAGACATGCAGTGAGATGGCATGTGGTTGTCCAGGAAGCTGTCCAGAGAAGTTATCCTTCCTTTTCAGACCCCTGCACTACCCAGGGCATGTGCCAGATGAAGCAGGTTGGAGGGCTGTGACCTGTGCCCTCCCCAGGGTCGTACCTGCTGCTTTTCCCTGCACCCAAAGGTCCCCTGAGCCACAACTCTGCAGAGGGGGCTGCAGGGGCAGGACAGTGCCAAGCTGCAAGGAATGCCTGCAATCTGGCTGGAAATGGGAACCAGGACACCCAAGACACAGAAACAGAAGGGCAGAGAGGGGAAGAGGTGGCAAAGACTCCAGAAAGCAGGAGCAGAGCTGTAAAACAACAGGCAGGAGGGATGGAGGGGCGAACAGACATCTTCCACCTGGCAGAAACCAGCCAGCCAGGCACAAGATAAAACAGGAACAGGCTCAAATATATGTGCCAGAAAATGTTTTCAAGCACATCCACCTCCCTCTGTAGAAAGTCTTCCACGTACACTGAAAGCAAGTATCATACACAAAACCTTCTGGCATCAAAAAATACTGTGCTGCTCAGTAACACAGAGTTAATCACTACAGCAGCGATTTCGAATTCTCTATTAAGAACCCAGAAAATATTCACGTGAATCTTGAACATTAACAAGCATTTGTACTATTCCAGATTCCCAGAGGAGGAGTCCATGCCTAAAGCACACTCCTCATGAGTCTAGTTTACCAAAAGCCTCCTACCTCTGCCATACATAGAAAAGAACTTCGGTTAAAAGAGACAAACATTGCCAGTCAAGCACAAAATTAAACTGCTAAAGACAGCCCAGAAGATAAATCTTGTTCCCTTCTGCAGTTCAGCAGATTGATGACACATAAAAACCCTCTTCAGTTTCATTCTCTTCAAAATTAAGAAAACTAATATATTCTGGGTTTATGAAAAATAAATAAACTCTCTTCCCCAGCTCAGGAGGGGCTGGGAACCACGACTGTGTCACAGCTGAGGTGGATGTGCACATAAAGTGCGGGCAAAAAGTGTTTATTTTAAGAGTTAGTGTTATATATACACACTTTTGTATGTTTATTATTTGCGTTAGTTGCTTATTTGTTGCTCAACTACTACAGTAGATCCATTGGTTATTTTAACTACACTATACTATTATTAGTTATCTACAACACAGACATCTCAAGAATTTAAACAAAATGCCAGCTGCAGCCTTGCTGCTGTTTACTCCCTCTATTGTTTTGAATTTCTTGCTTCTCTCAACTAGGTTTCTCTCAGGTAGAAATGGACTGTGCTGAGACCAATGTCAGACTCAGGCTCAGACAGGCTTTCTGACCTTCTGTTAATTCCCACACGACCACAAGAGCATGAGTCTCCTCACCCCACACCACTGCTACCTGCATGTCAAGCATGCACACAGCCCCACTCTTCCTCTCTCCCAGCACTGCCTCATGTACAGCACTGCTTGGATTGCAACTGCTGAATGTCTAACTCCTGACACAACAGCGAGGGGGGAAGAAGTAATGTCTGAGAAGTTAACACATCCAAGGTATCCTCAGAGCCACTGCTTCACAGGGAAAGAGTTATGTCCCTAGTCAGCTTCAAAGATGAATAAATTATGAAGAAGAAGTCCTTATTAGAACAAAATGACAGGACTTTAACAAATATGCCAACATTCATGGACTGTTAAAAAAGATTCAGACTTGCATGCCAGTTTTAAGAGCTTAAGAGTCGTTCTTCATCTGAAAATGTGAAAAATCACAGCATATTAATATATACTGAGAGAAAAAAACAAGCAACATCATAACCAGAGAGGACAAAAAAAAAAAACTACCATAACTTACATGTCACCTCCTACAGTTTCTGATCTGTCCTGTAATAATAAATCAAATACTTGCCAGAACATGCAAACCAAGGCTTTAAAGTTTCACTTTTCCCGCTTCTGTTTATAAGGTAGGGGACTTTTTCCTACACAAGAAATTAACTTCTTGACACCAAGACACTGGACAAGCATCAAGCTCAAGACTTAATCGTTCTTCATTTAATAATTTCCATCTCAAACGGTGGGGGGGGAGGAGGGGAACAATCCAAACCCATGAATATTACTAATCAGTGCAATAATGCCACAAATACAGCTGCTGAACATAGCATGTCTTCCATGCTGTTTGCAGTCCTGTGAGAAATAATGCACCTTTGAACCAGGTGTGAGTCTGGGGAAGCTCGTCAGAGCTTTGGCCTGGGGGGAAATTTACAACAACACAAGGGCTGGGCAAGGCAAGGCCTGCAAAGGCCAGCTGCTGCTGTAAAAAGCAGTGCTAACACTTTTAATCTGGTTTTTATCCAGGGTAAGAACAGTGCTCTGCACTGCATTTGGACACAGGGCTGTGCAACTGCCTCCTCGTGCCCCAGCAGCAAGGGGGGACAGGAATTCCACCCAGAGCATGTCCCAAACTGTGAAGGGCAGTCAGGCAGGCTTGGCAAATAAATACACCTTACACATCAGCAATCTGCCAAACGAGATTTAAGCCCCACACCTCCCTCACCTGCAATGGCACAGCAGACACCATGAATGCCAGCACTGAGAACAGCAACGTTTCGTGACTGGGACAGGATTAAACGGCAAGAAAACCCCATCCAGGGGTTTCAGGTTATTGCATGAGGTGACAATGCTGTCGTGGAGCTTTTTCCCCCTGTCCATTCAACAGGAGAGAGCTCTGACGTGACCAGTTCAAGCAGCTGGCTGCACAGACCATGAGCTGGATTCTCAGCAGTGCAAAACACCTCTGTGGTCAGCACACATCTGTTCACTGATGCCTTTGGGGTTTGTATTTACAGGAAACAGCTCACGTGCTGGCTTTGTACTTTAGCTGCTTTTTCCTTCCCTGCTGCAAATTTAACTGCTTGCAGCTTCCACTGACACAAAGCATCCTCAAGACACTCATCACAGCTTGCCTTCCACTTGAAAATCCATGGGAATATTACAAGCTGTACAAACCATGAAACCACTGGTTTTTATGACCACCAGCCCTTTAGGTATTCTTCACTCCTCTGTTCTACCACTTGATGTGCAACGCTGTTCACTCTCACTGTAACCCTTCGGGGTCCTGGTTTGCCACCACAACCCCTCCCATCCTTGCTCACCTACAAACCTCAGGAGCTGAGCTATGTAAATAAATGCACGTGCCCTTCATGACAGAAAAAAATTCCTCAATTTTAACTACATGAATGCATCCTCTGATCTGAGCAACCACAAAATCAAAAGCACTTTCTACACATTTACAAGTCTGAGTTCATTCCAGCTGAGCTTCTGCTTGACTGATGACATAAATCCCTAACTGTATCCAGAGAGCAATTAGCACTGAACAGCACCATTGACCAAATGTAATAAATCCACTGCAGTTCACTCTGAGAGACCATGACACACACTAGAGAGGAGCACACTGTGGAGACCTCAAGTGATACAGTTAAAAGCAGAGGCCACTGCTAAACCAGAGGGCTGTCAGCACTGCACTTAGCAGAGGGAGCTTGCAGTTACATCTGCTGAAGTCCTGAAACACAAATTAAAAAGGCTTGAGTTGAACATAATGATGGAGGTTCAGCTACTTGAGGGATTCCATCATGCCTGGAGAGGGAGAACGTGTTTAGGTCTCAGAGGGTTTGAAAGAGAAGGGAATTCCAGGGAACGAACTCCAAGCCAAAGACTACTGCAGTGCTCAGGAGAGAGCAGAAACCTGAATCCCATGCTCAGAATCTTAGAGTTATCACAGGACAACAAGCTGCAGACTACCTGCAGCCTGAACAAAACAGTGCAGACCTGAGTGAAATGCTCTGGGTTAAAAGTTACTTGTGATCAGCGTGTTTTCACATGGTGTCCAGGAGTGCTACAGAATGAAACAGCGCAAAAAAAGGGCAAATGGAAAGAAGAGGAACAACAGAGCACTCCTAAGATGCTCCTAATTTTTCAATGAAACAAGAAAGGGGCACATGACAAGAGCAAAAACATCCCAAAGGATATCCAGGAGATCAATATAGGCCAGGTTTTAAAGCAGCCAACATGTTAAGGAGGGTGGGTGCTGACCCTTGACTAGAAAGAACTTGGAGTACAAAACACTGTGTTCCTCTGAAAAAATGTATGTGTTTTCTAAAGGCAAGACTTTTTCTTTGTTTTCTAGAAGGAAGGAAACTAAAAACATTAAAAGATTTTGCTCCAGGCAGGTCAGCACTTGCAAACAGATGTTACTAACAGTTTGGGAACAGGGCAGTACCCACCAGAACAGCTCGTCCTGAACCAATTTTTGTAACCTACTTTTAATATAAGCTTTGCTTTTGAGGAAAGGCTGTTCACTGGCCTCCAGCTCAGTGTCCCTGAATAGTATTTCCTAGTCATTAATTCCGCCCTAGAATAGTAAAGATTAAAAAAAAACCCTCACAGAAACTGAAGGGAAGCGCAGAGACTTTCAACTCCCGTCAGTGTGACGGGGCACTGAACCAACTTAGGGCTGCTCTCATAAAGCTGCAGTGCTTTACCTCGGCTCAACATTTTATTTTATTCTTTTAGCAACCACAAGCACAGTCTTTGTGCTGGCCACATCACCTTGGTCACTCAGTGACAAGTTCTAATATGCAACATCCAACACCAAATCACCCCTGGAGTAATTCTTACACCACAAAGAAGGAGCAGAAAGACCTCTTCTCCTCTCTTCTCTTTTCTCTTCTCTTCCTTTCCCTTCTCCTCAACCTCTCCAAGCTCTCGTCTCCTAGGACTATTTTTCTCTCCCATCTTTACTCTGTTTTTATAATTTCAGTGTTTTTCTGCTGCATCCCTAACATACAAAGAGATGAAGAGCCTTTTCGAACCACAAGATCTCGTTCCCGTGGTTTTAGTTAGAAAGGTGTTCAAAAAAGTAAGGAAATTAAACTTCTCCCAGCTCATGGAAGTTTGTCAACAAGAGGTTTTAAAAAAGAGCTGGTAAAGGATGAAATCACCAGGTACCGGGCCAATACCCAAACCTGAATACTACAGACATCTCAATATGTATTAAAATGAAATTACTGCTGTACAAAAGAAATTGTACAGAAACAAAGCCTAATCAAAAACACAAGAGACCAGCATATTGAAATTACTTAAATTACTACGAAATACTTCAGGGCCCTCTAGTGGTTCAATCTCTGGTACAAGAAAAAAAATCCATGAAGAAGTGTTTTCAAAATAAGGCTACTGAGGTGTATTGCAACAACGTGCTCTATTTCTGTCTCTCTCAGGTAATTACGGGCATTTAGGCTGGAAAGCTGCCTAGCAAATTACCAGAAAGGTGAAAAAACTACAAACTAATCCCCTGTTCACAAAATCAGCTAATGGGTAGCATTTTTTTGTCTTCATAAAAAACAAGAAGTCACTCATTAACATTCTCAACTGTGCACAACGAAAAAAACACAAAGAAAAAGGGAAAAAAAAAAATCACAACTGCTCTCCAGATTCGCACCAGAATGACTATTTCACTCAAAATTGAAATGTCAAGCTCTAAACTACTCTCTACAGCCCAGAACTGCATCGTTGAAAAGAAAAAAGTGAAAAACCGAAATTTGATCCCAGGAATCGCATCTGCAAGATTTCACCCCCTCTGCTCGGAAGACTGCTCCACCCTTCACCTATCACCCTAAAAATTACATCCTATTCTGCCTTTACTACACAGCAGAGCTGATACAGGAAACAGGTAACAAATTTCCTCTTGAAACACACCGAGAGAACCCAAAGCAAAGAGGTGATCAGTCACAAAGCTGCCCAGCCTGCTCCCAAGGCCAGCATGGTGTAACAGGACAAACAGGATGAAACACCAGTGGCAAAGGTTTCCTACACCTATCCACATCAATAGCAAAAAGAAGTTTCTTGTCTTTTAGAGACCTCAAAACTATGACAAACAGGAAAAAGAAGCCACATAACACCTCTTTCAGATCTGAGAGGTAAGTGCATGAGCTTGGAAATCATTCCTGAGATTAGGAGCGTGGTGGCAGGATTATGACAATGGCAACGTTTTTGCACAAATTTCACAGGCCAGAGACAGAAGCCATGAACTTCAGTCTAAATACAACTTAGGAGTGAGTGCCCAGAACTCGGTGGGATTCGGGAACTCCTCAAGCCAGCAGCAAAGCACAGCCGTTCCGAAAAGGGCCACGACTGAGCTACACACCCGCACCTGCTTCTGGATCCCAGCTCCACCAACGGCTGCGGGGAAGAGAACCCCAAACCCCCGCAGAACTCACCTCATGGAGGTTATACTGTGGATGAGCTTTTCAGATTGATCTGACAGCCTGGATGGAAGAATTATTTCAACTGGCTGCAGGCGCAGAACCCGACTCTCCAGCTCCGAGCGAGAAGCACAGTCCCGGAAACTGTCAAAAATCACTTCTCCTGTCGTTGGCTGGACCGCCTGCAAACAAAAATACACACACACATATCCACTGGATATTTACATTTCCAGGGCGTCCAGGGCTGCTTCAAACTGTCAAGCCAGAAAGAAAATCTATGGTGTACAGCACAAAACTACAGAGCACCCCCCCACACAGTGAAAGTGGCAGATCAAAAACCCGGATTGTGCTTTTTTTCAAACCCATGATACAACATGAACTTCAAAACACTAACACAGCTTTGTCTTGGTAAGTGGCAACAACACCTTGCAAAGGTAAATGTGCTCTTCATGTTACCAGTCCATCACTGTTCAATTTTTAACACCAGAGAAATCTGTTAACTGAAGTATATGAAATGCACCTGTAATTCAAACTGGAATTTGCACACTTGCTTTTGTTGTTCTCTCCTAGCTGCAGTGTGACATTCAAACAGAGGCACAATCAACATACTTTTTAATTAATTCATTACCAGCTGACTGGGCTTCAGTTATCACTGTGTTTTGCTGGTTAAACAGGACAGGGTTTAATCTTCACCATAAAAGACAACACAAATCTGAAGTGTAAAGGTTATAAAATCCTAAGGCTCTTCCTCAAAAGAATGGTATTTTGTAGAGGGAAAAAAAGTGCTCACAACCTTTAAAATATTGTCCCTAAAAATGTTTAAACATTGAAGTTTGTAAAGTGGCTGAACTAATAATTTTCCTAATGTATTTGGTTAAAATATTAACATATTTTCAAGTGAAACAGCAGCAAAACCAGTTTGATAAATGTTCAGCTATCAACTCCACACCTTTTCTGCAGTTTTCAAATACGAAGCCACCACAGTTCACACACAGAGATCTTACCTAAAGTGCCTCTTTTTTGCAAAAAAAAAAAAAAAAAATCAATTCCTATCCCCCCACAAAATAAAATCCGAAAGACAGAAGAGTCATGAATTTAACAAGGTAGCCACCCACCTCCCCCCTGAAAAAACCAAAATGGAACACAAAACAACCCCACACAAACCCTACAATACCGACTCCCTGAGAAACTAACTTACCAGAATGCCTGTAACAATGTCCCCTTTCTTCCTGTCTTTCAGGTTGTCTCCATTTTCACAGATGCACAGGAGGTAGTTATCAGGGACATCTGCTGTTACCCCTTCAACATCTACAGAATCATCCAGCTTCAACAAAGGGTTCACATGTAACAAGTGTTCAAAAAAATAGTACAGAGATTGGGGTGGATTATCTTCCTAGATCGAAGTCTTGCACTCCCAGACATTAACCTAACAATCTTTTTAGCTCCTGGTATCTAGTAAATCAGTTTGAGAAATTAAATTAAAAAACATGAGGTAGATAAGAGAGGATAGAGGCAAACAAAAAGTGGAAGAAAAGAAATTAAATTGACTGGTTAAAAGATATTTCTATCTCATTTTTCCACTTTCTAGGCAAGACCTGCAGGACACTGCAGATTTGGTAAGTCCACTCAGTGACTTCAGAAAGCAACCACAGCAAACACAACAAACCTGCAGCCCTGAGGAGGTTGAACTGTTTGTAAAGCCAGCAAGATGTTTTACCACAACATAACACTAAAGGAACTTTATTTCCTGCTGCCACTCTTATGTCAGCCACTAGCTGCTCACGGTTCCATCCTGGTGAAAATACTAGAATCAAGGCCTCCCAAAGGTTAGTCTGAAACCAAGTTTATTTGAAAAGGATATCTTCTCCAATAAGTGTAGACTTCGTGTAGAGGGCAGTCAGCTTACGGCTGAAGAGAGAGCTTTTATTTTCTCCAGCAGCTTTCAGTGCTGCAGTTTCCATTTGTTTTATAACTCCAACCTACAGGCAGACAAAAAAGAAACAAAGTTAGACCTCTGGTAATAAGTTATTATTTTTATTATCCTATATATATGGTGGTCTTTTAAGATGTGCAAACAACAAATGCATAATTCAAGCTGGAATACATCATCAACAGAAAGGGCTCTCACATCAATCCTACTAATGAGATTACAAGGCACTGCTTTTCCTGACCCTTTTCCTGCTCCTAACTGCCCTCTCAACTCCTGTACCTGTGCTCCTCATCCTATTTTGAAGCAATTTAGCTGGAGGTCGCTGCTTATTAGAGAATGGCTGCTGCAACCAATTTAGAATCAACAAGTCCTTTTCTTAGAAAAGGAAGCAGAAAAAGAGGTTATCACCAGAATCACAGGGATCCAGAACAGGAAGGAACAGAGGAAAAAAAATGGGCTGGGATAAGAAAAACAAGGATGTGAGGAATAATAAAACAGAGAGACTGTATGTCCATTTCTCCTTTTTAAATGCAAAAACTTGATACAGAAATACTGAGAAAACTAATTGTTCTGGAACTGTTCCTGAAAAAATGAGGATACTTCTCTGAATCTGCTAGAGGTTCGTAACACCCCCAGCACAGAGAAATTGAAACAAAGGGAAAGCTGGCCATTCCTATTGCAGGAACCAGCGATAATGAGCTGCCCACTTCTCAGCTGAACTCAGGCTCTGGTACAAGCAGTGCAAGTCCTTCCCGAGCTATTCTGTACTCAGTGTGGCAGAAGTCAGGGGTAACCTTGTGTCCCTTGGCTACGAGGCGGCGCACGTGGACGAAGAGCCGGTGGCTGGGAATGCTGGCGGTCATGAAGTTGTGATCCAGGTGACAGTAAATGTTCAGCTCTCTGGCTGCAATCTGCGAGGTGCAACAAGAGTCAGCCAACGGGTCACAAAGTAATTTAAGACGGTAAGGAGCTTATCTCTATGACAACAGTGATGCACAACTACAATTAAAAGCTCAGTGACAAAGGGAAAACATTCCAGGAGAAAGCCTGGAGGGGCCCCTCCACCTTCCTGTCCCAGCACTGCCGTAAACAGGGGATTCACTACCACAGGCTGCAGGTGTCAGGTTTTAAAGTTGCACCTTGATCTTCACCGCTGTGAGGTAAACCACCCACACTGCACACACAGGGTCTGAAACACAGCTCAGCAAAAGGTCAGATGGTTTCCACGCCACCAAAAACGCAGCCGGAATGGAAGCGTGTAGTTTGTGGTCATGAAGATGGGATAAACCGGCCCAATCAACTAAAATACTGAAAAATCCATATTGAACAGCAGTGGGAGCAACATACTTAATAAAAAAAGAGTAACAACACTTACTAAAATGTGACATTATCGTGTGTGATTTGTATCTGCCTTTGTGCCCCTTAGCAAAAAGTGCTCACTGAGCAGAGAACGTGGTGTTAGGCAGCACCTGCAGGCAAACACTGACCTGTCTATCTGAACAGCATATTTCTATTTCTGGACTGCAAGTACACCAGCAAATGAGCAGACAAATTACACAGCACAAATATGATGGGGAAAATTAATTCCCAGTAACCAAGCAACATTTCTCACTGGTCTGAAGCGTGGAAATACCACCAGACAAAGGTTGATAGCAACGACTTTGGGACAGATCATAAGAAAAAGCACTATTAAACATGCATGAACCATCACTTTAAAATTATGTTTGTTATACAGTCCTCTCCAGTTCCTACAGATCCGCCATGTGTAGGTGCCACATCTGGACACTCATTCAGGATGCTCTCTGCACCAAGGCTATACCTGATATACTCATCTTTTTTAACACCACTTGCTCCACTGTCTTCCAATCTGAAAGATTTCTAATGTCATACATTAGAGTTATACGTTATACATATATTACAGTAGAGTTCTGAGCCATGATACATCATTCACCTCTGGAAGTTTTTCAGCTTTAACTCTGACATATTCTAGGAAGTCACCTTAAATTCTCTACATACAGGATAGCAATCGCTACCATGTGATTACAAAACGATAAATGCCATTTTGGCAAAAAAATGCGTGCACACTGGACAGTCTTCAATTTCAGCACGCAGTGATTTTTCATCCCAATTTCAAGTAACATAACAAAACAAAATACCCCACAAAACTTATGCCCCCAAAGAAGCCCCCCTTCTGGAAGTGGCCACAGACCTAGGGGGACTCCAGCATAGTGCAAGTACCATTCCATAGCCTTGGAAAAAATTACCTCTGCATCTTCTCCAAAGAACCGGTACTTGTATCCACATTCCACGCACAAAACAGCATCTTTGTACTTTTTCTTCATTTCTATGAACTGGAGTTCTAGCGGAGTGTAAATGCTTCTGGTTCTTTTATTAAGATTTGTATCTGAAGAATTTTGAGAATTTTCATAGGACTTAAGGGATGCAGAAAACTGACTAAGATTACATTGTAACTCCTCCTGTAAATAAAAGATGGAAGAGTATAATTAGGAATCATCAAACAAATCAATTGCACCCCCCCCCGGCTTACACTGACCACAGAGCTAAAGATTGTTCTTGCATTGAAGAGCCCCCAAAGCTGCAGCACAACTATTGAAGCAGGGTATACAGAATACAGTATATTTGGAATTAAAAGGAATTAAAAAGTCATGAAAGCCAAAGCTAGTTAGTCCTCAGACAGCTCAGGTGAAATCAGAACCCTCTTGTATCATAAGCTCTCAAAGCACAGACCAAGACAACACAGGTTGCAAAGACTGGCCAGTCTAAACTGGCCATTTATTGAAATAAGCATGATTTACTGCTCCAGCCTACAGGTGAGAAACTCCAGCACGGAGACATTTATGATGTTCCAAAAATCCACAGTAAATCAAGAAATAAACCAATATGAGACTCAGTTCCCTGTCTCAGCCACCCAAACTACTCCTCCTGCAGTCCGCACTTCCTCCGTAAGCTCAGCAAACCTCCCAGAATAACTTAAACACAGAAAATCTACAGTTCCTAAAACCTCAAACGTGAAAGGCTTTGATCCCACTCTGTCTGCAGTTTATCATTTACAATGACATTATGTAGCCTATTCTTGCCAAGCAACTTCAGCTCTACGACTCTGTGTTGTTCTGTACTGTCAGCACAGTGATGGGTTCACGAGTGCAGAGAAAAATGCTTAAAAGTATTTCACTGACAGCAGAGTTCCTCCTCACTCATATCACAATATCAAGCACAGATAATATTGGTTCAAAAAAAAAAAAAAATACAAAGACAACACCCTCCAGAAATTTTTAAAGCGTAAGACTATTCAAAACTTCATTGATCAGGTTGTGCTATAAATTTTGTATTTGCAAATAAATCCATTAGATTTCCACTTCTACCAAGCGCCCCATTCAGATTACCAGAAACAAAGCCAACAGACTGTTCAGCAGCAATAGTAACTCAGAAAAAACACAGAGAGAGCTTAAATCACATACTTTGGGTCACGGGAACGTACAAAGAGTGCAGCCAGAGACCAACTGGGGAAAAACAACGCTTAGCTGTAACTGCAAAATGCCCACAACTGCACACCATCCAGCAGGAGAGCACAGCTCAGCACAAGTAAAGCTGCACTGCACCCAGAACTTGGGTGGCCTCAGGAGCTCAAATGCCTCTGCTGCAAAACCCTCAGCCCAAGGACTCGGCACTCTTCCATCCAAGGTCTGTGCAGCCAAACAAGGTGGCCTTGCCTCGTCTTACAGGAGATTGTCGCGACAAAGCATGTGTAGTAAGAGCTCGAGAGAAGGCAAAAGGAGTAAAAACAGACACAAAAGCTGACTTGTTGAGATGGTTGTAAGTCAGCAGCTGGAGGAAGGGCCCTAAGAAAAAAGGAAGACACAAGCACCTAAAAGGAGCTGTTGCAAGGAGGGCAGACCAGCCCTGGAACCCGTGCTCGGTGTCCTCCAGCTGGTCACACCTTCTCAACCTCAATCTCTCACCACAAAAGGATTCTCTTGCCACAGGCTGCTCACTCCAGTGTTTGGGTCCCACATTAGCACAGAGCAGACACCCCCAGAGAAAGGCCATAGCCCTCAGACAGGGCAGGTTAAAACCAGCTGTACATCTTTTCACACAAGCTCCTTCCCCCAAAACTCCGCTAAAGAGCTGCTGCCACAGTAAGCCATGAGATGCATTCTAGGACCTGAATACTTCAAACTGAGCAGGCTGACCCCCAAAACCACCAGTTAACTAATGTTAACTAGCCCCATAATTAAAGGGGAAGCAAAACACTTCCACTACTACTCCACTCAAGTCTCTTGACTTGCACTGTACGTATCACGATGATCATTTTTCATGGGATCTACCCCTACCTTCTGCACAAGAAAAAGCAGCGATGCCTCTACTAGCTAGATCTACCATCAGCTGGATTAAGCCACATCTCAGTGATAATCCTAAACAATATTTCTGCAAAGAAAGCCTGCTAGAAATTTGAGAGCCCACATCAAAAGCGGTAGAACTGAAAGCAAGCTGAGCCAAAGTGCCACTCTGAACATGTGCTGTTAGGGTATCACAGCTTCCCCCACAGCCACAAGTCACACCGCCAGGGCTTCTGCTCGCTCATGCTGCTGCTGTCCAACAGCATCACTGAAGAGCCAGAAGAGCCATCCTGCTCCCCGTGCAAAGAGCAAACATTCGTACACAAACACAGGTCTGTGGGGTTCTGCTGCAGCACCTCATGTCAGAGCACAGGAGCACAAAAGGAAGCTTGTGCCAAGGCTTGCTGTTTTAACCCATAAAGAAGCAATCTACACACGCCACAGGACCAAAGCTCTGCGTACCTTCTGTGCGACCTTTGGGCCAGTGTCCCAAGATGGAAGAGGATTTTTCAACTCTGAGCTTCTCCCAGTAATACTGGGACATTTTTCCAAACTCAGAGATTCTTCCTCCTGAAAGCCATCCTCCCGGACTCTGGAACCCTGCTGGTTTGAATCACTGCAGAACTCTCTCAGCCTGTCCAGAGTTTGCAAACAGATACGGGACTTCTCACACTTCTGAGATTCTTCTTTGGTGAAAATACACAACAAAAACGTATTAGCAACTTATTTTCTAAAAGAGAACGTCTATTAGAAGAACATCAGCAAGCACAGAACACAACCATTTTGCTCCCTGTCTGTCTTCCCCACATTCCCTCTCCTCTCCCACTGCAGTATTTCTGCCAGCCTGACAGAATCATGCATGTGAACAGCTTGGTTAACTTCCCTGGAAAACCAATATTCCTCACTTGTGTGCTTCTTTCTACGTGGGAAGAGATGCATCATTATTTTTTGGCTGACAACTGAACAGCCACAAAGTTAGCCAAGAATACTGAGAATTAAACAGATCTGCTTACAGTACATTTTTTAGGCAGACAGTGTTGCTTCTTGAGGATGTCCTAGGGATACTCTAAAGCATCACACCAACAAATTGAATACAGTTCCCACTTTGAAACCTAAGAGGCTAATTCTTTTTACTGAAAGGTAATGAACTTTACATTCACTGCACGGCTTTCATACCAGCATTAACTTACTAAATTCTCTGTTCAAAGCCAGATGGAACTCCAGCATTTCCAGGGCAACGGAGCAGCTGCTGTGTCACAGCAAGAGCCCTGCACTGGAACGATTCACTCTGAGGCAGCCTTCAGGCACACCAGCCACAGACCAGGCTTCACAGAGCTCTCACTGTCAGCCACGCTTCACAACAGGCCTAAGACTCTTAAACCAACGCAGAAAGGAAAGTGGCAGCATTTCTGCCTGGACCTCTGCACTTTGCTGACTTAAAGCTGAGTCAGGTGAAGGGGATTTGCAGAGTAATTCTGGAGCAAGGCTCAAAGGCCCAGCTCCTGAGCCACAGAAAGGTGCTCATCACGGCTCTTCAAAGATGTATCTTATACTCAAGAGATGCTTCTTGAAGTTGGTGCCAAAACACTTTCTTAACATTTGGCAATGGAAAACTTAATTACTGGCTGTCAATGCTTCAAGGTTTGCTTACAGTCCACTCACTTTTAACCTGAGTCTTCAGTGGGTTACAGATCTCTTCCAGAGTAATTTGTCGTGCCTTGATCTTCTTCTCACAGGGTTCATTGCTTTCAGTAGATGTGCTCCTTTTTGTGCCAAATTCAGAAGCCTGAAATGTAAATTGAGCTAGTAAGTTTTCTGTTTGCTGGCCTCTGATAGAGAATAATGCAACCAGCAACTTCACAAAGAGTCAACGCAAGATAATCCAACCTCCCATCCCTGAAACTGTTCAAGGCCAAGTTGGAGAGGCTTGGAGCATCCTGCTCCTTCCATGTCCTTTGAAACACGCCCTTGGAACACTGTATAAACAGGAAATTCATCAATTTTGCTGTTTCATCATTTAGCTTGACTAAACATGAAGAAGTAACTTGTAACTCCAACCCAACATCAACACTTTGCAAAGAGGCACACAACAGGTGCTTTCAGCAGCTTGCATCCACGTGAGGTTGCCATCCATATGGCAACCTCAGATGGTTTAGCCTGGGAATTTCAATTTCCTTAGAAATAAGCAGGAGCTCCAGCCTCACCAACCATGCCCAAAACCTCCACATCAGCACAGCCCACACGAGGAGCAGTTTTCAAGTCCACCGTTAAATACCACCAAATTAACACTAATTAGGATGTTTCTTCTACAAGGGCAGAAAGCTGTAATCACACCTTTCAAAATGTATTTGGACCAAAGGGAACCAAAGTAGCTGACTTGAGTCACAGGTAGAGAAAGCAAACGCCCTTCCAAGGCCAGAAGGGTCTGGAAACAATAACTTTGGGGAGACTGGAAAATATAAACTCAGAATGAAATCCAGCTGCTGAGACACAGCCACTTTCTCCCAGCGGTGACACAGGGAGGATCTGGATCATTGCAGGCTTTGCACGTAACAGCACTGAGACCTGCAGACCCCTGAGCTCCAGCCCCTGGGACAGGAGCTCAGCTCACCGTATGCCAGAGCTGCCCAAAAAGTGGGATTTGTTCCTCAGCGTGCCACAAGCCAACAGTGACACAGGGGAGAGAGACACTGGGTGCCACAGCAGCGCTGGCCAGGCCTGGGGGCTCGGTGTGTCCCACAGCTCCAGCTCACCCCACCGCCCGTTCCTGCCATTACTGACACACAGAAACAATCCAGAGCTGGTAACTCCCCGAGCACTGCCCCTCTGTTAGGATTGACCAGGAATTGCCATGCAGCGTGTGTGACCCCAGCCACCCTCTGCACCCGCTCAGGGGCAGGGCCTGCGCCTGGGCCCGGCCTTTCTGACCTGCAGGTGCGAGTTTTGGTGCTGCCAGGAACAGGGTTCAGCTGCAGGAGATGCAGAGCCTGAGCATTCCGACAAGTCTGCAATGCAGTCATGGACGTACACCAGCATCATGATTTACATCCTTAAAACTTGCTAATTCCAGGACATCCTTGACTAAGGGATGCAGCTGCTGCCTGTCCCACTCATCAGGTCTCACTTCTTGCTGACCAGGCTTCAAAGTACACAAAGATCAAACCTCAGAGAACATCCTGACTTACAATAATCTCAACATATTCTACATTTTGCAAAACTAGAAGGCGCAACATGTGCCAGGGGTCCAACACTGGAGTGAAGCCCCAATGACACAGACCAACACCTGGGCCTTGCCCAGCTCACCAGACCCGTGCCAAGCTCCAGCTCCTCCAAAACAGCCACATCCTGTATCACAGAATCCCAGGGTATCTGGGGTTGGAAGGGCCCTCTGGAGCTCACCCAGCCCCAGCCCCTGCCCAGGCAGGCTCCCCTGGAGCAGTGGCACAGGAACGTGTCCAGCTGGGGCTGGGATGTCTCCACACAGGGACACTCCAGGCCCTCCCTGGGCAGCTGTTCCAGGCCTCTGCCCCTCCATGCACACAAGTTCTTCCTCCTGCTGGGCTGCAACTCGTTGTGCTTTATTTCATGGCCCCTGCTCCTCGTGCTGTCCCTGGCACCACTGAACAGAGCCTGGCACCGTCCTCTGGCAGCCCTTGGAGGTGTTTGTAGGGACTGATGGGATCCCCTCTCAGCCTCCCCTTCTCCAGCCTGAGCAGGCCCAGCTCCCGCAGCCTCTGCCCATCACAGAGATGCTGCAGACCCCAAATCATCTCTGTGGCCTTGCCTGGACCCTCTCCAGCAGCTCCTGCTCTCTCCTGTCCTGAGGA
>VZRR01003170.1:294894-316943 GCA_013398015.1 Oreocharis arfaki
ACGGCGCGGCCGCGCGGGGCGCCCTGGGAGCTGTAGTACTTGGGCGGGATGCTCTGTGAGGCGGGAAAGCGGCAGCGTGGCAGGACTGGGGCTGTGGGGCTTTTGGAGTGGGTTCTCTCCCATGCCATGGCCGCGGGGTATCGCGCAAGTTACTGCTCATGCAAGCACAGCTGGAGGCCAAAGGTCGCGCCTGGACCATGGCATCGGCCCAGGCCCCGTCCAACCGCCCGTCCCCGGGCTCCGGCAACACTCCCATCATGAGTGGCGGGGTTTTTGTTGCAATTAGAGAACTTGCAAAAGATTAGAAATTAGAGAAGTTATTCTTAAGGCACGTTGTAACGCGCTTCGTGCTTCCCCGGCAGGAACGAGTACAAGTACTTCCAGAGGATGACGAGCACGTCCCGCGTGGAAGGTAACGTGTGAGGGGTGGCCTGGGACGCCCGGAACGCGGGATGCTGCGGCTCCCTGCCTTGGCCCTCGGCCTGCACGCAGCCTCGCCGCTGTTCCAGCCCTTTGTAATCGTTCGGGTTACAGGAGGAAAGGTGATGAGTCGCATATATCAGGGAAGATGCAGGTGGTCTGTTATGAAACAATTTTCAAATCCTTCTTTGACCGGAAGAGTAGAAAACTTCGTCAAAAGTTTTACCTGACACGTCCTTACACGAAAATCCAGGTTAAAAATGGGAGGGTTTTCGCAAGCTGCTTAACTGGAAGAGGGCGTTTGTTTTTTTCAGTCTGCATTAGGTATCTAACTTGTTTGCTGTAGCTCAGCCTTGGCCATCGGGTCCACCCCTCTGACCCTTGTGACAGTAATTTTGCTGAGTTTTCTGAGTGCTGAGCCATCACCTTGCACCAGAAAATCCAAACTATGCTGATGGCATAGACCAGAAATACTGCAATTGTTTGTCAACACAGTCACTTTTTCATGGTTTGTGTAGGTTTTGGGGTTTTTTTTATGCTGTTAAAACTCACTTGTTTGGTGAAAACTCACTTCTAGTCAGTTTGATATATTCCCTTGTTATGATTAGGTGACTTACTCAATTTTCTGATTTGAAGGTCTGTTTCATAATCCACAAGGAATGCCTAATCTCATTTTGAGACAGTCCTAAATGAAAGACTTTACTTACATTTTGGAGACCTGATTCAGCCCTTTGCAACCTTATATGTACAAAAAAAGGACAGAGCACCACTGACAGTTGTAAGTCTTTATAGATGGCTACAAGTTGCCTCTTACCCATCACGAATAACCTGTGATCAAGAAAAAAGATGTGTGAAGTACAATTAAAAAGAAACATTTTGCTCCATGCTGCCTGCAGATCTTTTGATAAGCTGTGATCTTGGGTGCCAGGCAGGTAAACTGCTTCATAACCAGACTTCTTAATGGATTATGGTGCCATAAATCTTCACATCAGGGATGCCAGCATTGCCTCTGTTGTCTCTCATCCTGGAAGCAACGTAGGAAGAGTGACCATGCTGGCATTGTGTTTATTTCTCTGACAACTCCGTTTCCTCACAAAGAGAAACCTTCCTTTCCTTAGCAGCTTTACCCGTAAGAGGTGATCAGGTTATGAATGCTTGGGTTTGGTCAGAAGTTATACGTATGGGGGAATGTTATGTGGTTGAACACCTGTAGCACTTCGGCTTTGGATTGAATTTGCCTGGTCCTTCTCCTAGGGATTGTTGTGAGTTTACAGATCTGTGTGGGACTGCCTGACCAGGTGTTGAGCCCACAAACAGGCTCCTCTCTGCGTGCTGCCCATCTGAGAAGTGGGGCCGAGCTTGTGCTTTTGTCAGCTGCTCAAGAGGGGCTTGGAAGGGAGGGGAAGCCCATCAGCGTCTCTAAACTATTCCAATCTATTCTCTCCCGCTCAGGTAAACAGAATGCACTGATAATGGGTAAAAAAACGTGGTTCTCCATTCCTGAGAAGAACCGTCCTTTGAAAGACAGAATTAATATTGTGCTCAGCAGGGAGCTCAAGTAAGTATGGTCAATAAGGGCCCTGTAAAACAAATAAAAACCTGCACCAGAAATGTCTGTGTCATTACAGCATGCAGTAGTTCCAAATGCCGCATTTTTGATACCTGGTTAGAAAGCACTCCTGCTGTTGGTTCTGAATGTCATAACAACTTCAGTCTTAATTTTTAATTTTTTAAAATTCATTCACTAGGTAATTGTCATTGCTTTGCATCATGAGTGCTACTTCCAGCTCTACTTACAAACCATTTGACATTTTCAATAGTGTTTCTGACTCACGTATTTAACTGTATTTCTCTAGTTCCTGCGTAGATTGGTGGCCCTAAATCCATTTTTTGAAGTTTATTTTTAGTAGGATTTGCGGATGAACTGTCCTTTTTCAGACCTCTCTTCTTGAATGTATCACCCACAGTCACACAAATATTTTTAAAGACAAATGTCCACTTGTAGTGGTTTATCGCTTTGGAGGGTGTCGGTGGATTTGCAGCTGAGTATGTGGGTGGACAGGGAATACTGGGAATACTTTTCAACTAGTTTTATTTTAAGGAAAACACATTTTTTTAACGTTCTGGAATTCAAGTCAAAAATCTACATTTAATTTCTTGATTATCTGTATTTAATGATCTAAGTATAATTTATAGATTATGTATTTATATTATAGATACGTAAATTTCTCAGTTACACTTTTTAAAAAACATGTTATAAAATTTCAGGTTTTTAATTTATAATGCCTCCTAAATTGTGGTTGTCTCAGATGAGACTTCTAACATAAAATGTCAATAACAGGCACTTCAAAATAATTAACTAATGTGAAACATTGAGTTATTTGTTAATTCAGCAATTCACATTTTGTATCTCGTTTATATTGATGATCATGATGGATTGTCCTTTATTTACTTACTAATAAATCTTTGCTTTTTCCAGGGAAACCCCAAAAGGAGCACATTATCTTTCCAAAAGTCTGGATGATGCTTTAGCTCTTTTGGATTCACCAGAGCTAAAAAGTAAAGTAGACATGGTTTGGATCGTGGGAGGCACTTCAGTGTACAAGGTACATTTAGCCTCCTCCTAAATTACTCATTTTCTGTGATGGGATGAGGATGAAGTTCCTATTACTGCTGCTTGAGGAAGTGCTTTCCCTTCCCATCACCAGCCAACTGCAGTGATTGCAACAGAACAAGTCTCAGAGAGTAGGATCTCATCTCTCAAGTTCAGAGTACCCATCCAGAAACTGAACATTGCTCTTGCCAGCGGGCCAGTGTCACACAGGCATCGTGCTTTTGAGAGCTCTTCTTAAGTACCTAAATTGCTGGGTTTTTCAGACAAAGCCCATATTGTTATGTTTATTTTACTGAGCCCGTGTTGTTATGTTTATTTCGCTGAGATTGCTGACTGACCCTGCAGAGATTGTGGAAAGAAAAAAAAAAAAAGGAAAAGTGCTCCAGGATTTTTAGCCAGAGTATGACACTTTATCCATGTAAATGGGGAGGAAAATAAGATTTAGAGAGAGCTGACAGGTCAGGGTGTCAGCAGTAACAGGAGATAATCATACAACAAAAGGTCACACTCACTCTGCTTTCCCATCTAGCAGTGTTCCTACTGTTCCCACTCGCTGGGTCGAGAATTGTAAAGCAGATTCTTTTTAACAGTGGAAGAAGCAGTGCTGCTGTCCTTTAGTCATTACCAGCATGCTGGGAGATACACTCCAGTTGTTGTTTGGCACTCAGACATTAGATGTGTGATGACAGTGCCATAGTGCACCTGGTGGAGAGTTAGGGCTGATACTGTGCCTTGTGTGCGGGGTAGGGAGATGCATTTTTCTGGTACTTCTTGCCTTCGTGGTTTGTGCCTTTTCATGAACCTCTTCTCTGTGTCTGAGGAAATGCATCTTTCACAGTAAGAACAGTGGAGTAGCTAGAGATTGCTGAGATTGTAAGAAAATGAGGTGCACATGGAGTAACACTGTTGTTCCTCCTGGTGAGGCCCACCGTGTATTCGATGTGCAAACGCATTCAGCCTGAAATCAGATGTTACCCTGCAGAAGAAATGTCCTTCTCTCTCAGCCATGACAGTGCCTGTTCCATGCATGCAGAGGGTGTCTGGAGAGGGCTTCTCCTCACAGAGGGCACAGCTGCCCAGCAGGAGCCAGAGCCAGCTGTGAGCAGCAGCATTTGCCCCCTCCCTGCCACAGGCTCAGCTGTAAAGAGCTTTTGTTTCTGCTGCTTCTTCCAAGAGCACCTGTCTGGGAGGCATCTGTTTTAACTACTGTTCCAGCCTCAGGCTGCTGTTATTGATAGAGAAGAATGCCTTCTTTAGACCATTACTCACCAATGCTCAGATTATAAATTGGCAGTTCCGATCAAGAGTGACTTGAGATTTACTGTTTGTGGTGACCAGTACAAGGGAATGTGGCCTAAAGGAGTGAGAGACCTGGTTACCCTGGACATGGAAAAACATTGAGAGAGCTGGGAATGTCCAGTGTGGAGAAAGGAAGGCCAGGAGACATCAGAGCCCCTTCCAGGGCCTAAAGAGGCTCCAGGAGAGCTGGAGAGGGGCTTTGGACAAGGGCCTGGAGTGCCAGGACACAGGGAATGGCTTGCCACTGCCAGAGGGAAGGGAGAGATGGGATATTGAGAAGGAATTGCTCCCTGTGAGGGTGGCCCTGGCACAGGGTGCCCAGAGCAGCTGTGGCTGCCCCTGGATCCCTGGCAGTGTCCAAGGCCAGGCTGGACATTGGGGCTTGGAGCACTTGGGACAGTGGAAGGTGTCCCTGCCCATGGAACAAGATGAGCTTTAAGGTTCTGTCCAACTCAAACCCTTTTGTGGTCCTAAAATTTCAGCTGTTTCCCCCCTTTCAAGCATCTACTCAAGACTCCTGAAATTTCCTATTTCAAAGGAAAGCTTAATTACATTAGAGAGAAATCTGACAGTTTGATGCAGGTTCCTGCTCTCCAACTACTTTTGTGATGTTAGCTGAACAGGTTTCATGAGGACCACACACCTCTACCAAAACGGCCAGCAGTGTTTTTAGTGCCTGTATTAAAGACACACAAAGGATTTTACAGGACTATTTCCATTATACCATGTAGAAATGTGTGGGGAGTAAAACAGCAATTGGTAATTCAATAATGTTATTCAGTAGTTGTAGGTATTTGGTTTTGAAGCATTGTTTTGATCTCACTAGTTTGTGTGGCTCAAAGGTTGAGGACTGATTTTGTCCATTAATACAGGCCTGTGCTTGCCTATAGAAAGGGCTACCCCATTTTGATTATTCAAGCTGTTACAGGACTGTCTTACAGAAAAACAAGTCTATTTATGCTCTGTGCTGTCAGACAGAAAGGATGTTCACATGAGCGCTTCTTGCTGCCCCTTTAGATCAAGGCAAGCACTTGCAGGTGGCAGATCTGCAGGTTCCCAGTGGGATCTGCTTCCGGCTTCTGTGTGATGGTTTTCTGTCTGACCCCGTCATCCTGTGGGCAGGGAACATGGTCTGTGCAGTGGGTGGCTAACTCCTTGAGGCACAGTGACTTTCTGTCGGGATCACTACAAAGCAGAACCACAGGCACCCGTGGCACTTAGGTGGGGCTGCTCTGACAGCCTGTCAGGGGCTGCTGTGGGTGTCAGAGGAGGAGTGGGAAGATGTGGGGATTCTCGGGGCGCACTGCAGCTGCTCTGCCCAGGTTGGTCTGTGCTCCTTGGCACAGTGAGCTCAGTCTGGTGGCATCCCTTCGGGGGGGGTCCTAGGGAATAGGAAGTAGACGCAGAATGGTGTTGGGTGTGAGGGTGCACCGCTGAGGGCATCTGTCAGGAGCTACAGCAGCAGCTTTGCCATTGCAGACAACACCTGCAGGGCCCACATCACTATTTGAGATGGCAGTGTATTGTCCTGTGGAGCTTTTAACACAGCTCCTGACCTTAGCACCATCTGATCAGTTAATCAGTCTGGCTTGGGGAGGTGCACCGTGATCAGGGCTGTTGTCACCAAGCTCTGGAATCCTGCAAGCCGTGTTTCTGTAGATGGTGTGAGCAGGCAATGTGCTGTGACCTTCCAGGCCTTTGCTGTCTTTGGTTTCCCACACCCGTGGTGGGTGCCCTGGGCCTTTCAGGGTGTCTGAGCACTGCCTTGCTGTGCCTTTTGCTGGGCCCAGACACCACGCTGAAACAGCAGGCATCCATGACCTCCTCCAGGGAGCTGGGCTGAGGTGCAGCAGTGCCCAGCTGTCTGAGGGTGCTTTTGGGACATGGGTCAGTCTCAGGGACAGACGGCTGCGCTGCCCTGGCCGGCCTCCACAGACTGAGGCCAGCCAAGGTGCCAGAGCGCGTGCTCCAGGATGGCTCCCAGGAGTGGGATGGAGGCAGGGGGTTGCTGCTGTTCACGTCCTTCTCCTCCTCAGGCTGCAGAAGAGGGAGGACCAAGTCTCTGAACATTTATAAGGACACAGAGCAGCCATGTGTTGGTAATGGCCACCTCTCCCACTGCCCCTTGGTTCTCAAGGACACAGCTCTCCCAGGGTGGGAGGATTGGCATCAGCTGCCTCAGGTCCTCTGTTGAGCTGTGGTGGCCCCCCAAGTCCTCGTGTGGGTCACACTGATGCTGTGCTCAGACACACATGCTCGAAACTGTGACCTGAACTCTGCAGTGGGGAAATGTGGAACAGTGGGGAGAGGGACAGCTGGGTGGAGTGTTGGAATTGCAAGTAAGAGCAGGAAAGACTGAAAACAGTTCAGTGTGGGTTCAGATAAACTCATGTGGGTGTCATCCTCTTGATTTTGACTGGATACTGATCCCCTCGTCAGGTTTATGATCTCCTAATGTAGCCACAGGGCAGTCGCAATGCCCCCAGGGAAGCTTTTGTGCTTCTTACAGCACAGATTTACGAGGTTGGTTTGCTTGGATCCTGATGCAATGCCATCTGGATCCCCTCAGCGCTGTTCTGGGTCTCCTGAGTTCCAGAAGGAGTTGGGGTTGCCGTTGTTTGTCTGGGTGAGGAAGGAGGAGCCCAGCAGTGGTCAGTAGGGTACAGCAATTCCGAAGCTGTTTCACATCGTGACAGGCACTCTGTGATTTTGTGTGAGCAGTTCATGTTTTGAGGGCTGTCTGCTGGCTTGTGAGAGCTTCTTGTGTGCTGGGAGGCTTGTGGTGCTGTCTCACTCATTGGTTCTGGCCCTGGAGTCCCTTGTAGCTGTCAGAGCTTATCAGATGTACTGGGACATAGTTTCTGGCTTGGTTTCATCCCCAAGAAATTCCATTCATGGATATCAAACGCGCTCCCAGGTACAACGCAAGCGTGGTAAGTGGGGGCAGTTGGAAGATTCATTAACAGCTGGACTCAGTCTTGGAAGTCTTTTCCAACCTTAGTGATTCTACAGTCCTGTGATTTCAGAACCAGGTTTCTGTTCTGAGTTAAGACATTGCTGCACCTGTGTGGAGGTATTGTCTCTTGAGAGGTTCGGGTCTTGGCGTTGTCTCTGAAAAAAAGTGCTCTCTGGACATCCTGGGGGGTCAGGGACCCACGGAATGGTTTAGGTTGGAAAGGAATTAAAGGCTTATCTCATTCCAAACCTCCTGCCATGGACTGGGACACCTTCCACTAGACCAGGTTACTCTGAGTGCACTCAGTATAAATTATATCAGTCTCTTTAAACTGCATTTAAACTGTGTGGTTTAGACTGGTCAAAAACAACATTGAGGTTTTACTAGGAATGGGAACTGTAAGTCCATCAGAGTATGCTTAAATATTAAATAGGGTGTTAAAAAGAACCAAACCAAGAACAACAAAAACACACACCTACAAATCTACTAAAAACCAGTAGACCCGGGTGTCAGCTTCCTTATGTGTATGGTATGGTTTTATGGTGTGTGGAGTGAGCATGTCAGCACTCCACCAGCTCAGCACTGTGCATCCTCTCATTTCTCTTCAGTCCCAAAAAAGGGGTGAAGCCGATGGAGTGGGCTGGACAGGGCAGGACTGAATTGAGTATCAGTGAGGACCTGCTTTGTTGCTCGTGGCAGTGATGGGGCTGTGATAAAGCTGCTTTGCCATGTCCATGCAGTGCCATGTCCTCAGCAGTATTTCACTGAGGCAGTCTCAGAGTCCAGGCCTCGCTGATCAGGCTCCTCTGCAGGCTCCACGCGTGGAAGGTTTCGTGTTTGATACAAAACTTACTTCTCCGAGGTTTTCTGAAGTTGCCTCCTGAGTTGCCTACACACACAGGCCTCCAGAGCTGGTCTGGCAAAATGAGGAAGCATTTGCACTTCTTTTATGAAGGTGGGGACAGTGAAGCAGCTGGTTGGTTCACTCAGCTAATGAAACCATTTACCTAGAACAGAGGTCACCACCTGGTCTCCTTTGGGTTAAATTCAGCCTTCTTTGCAACACCTGTGCTTGGTCCCTCCCTGTGCTCTTCCCCTGCCTGTTGTGGTGGTAGAGAGTTCTTGAGGAAGCTGAATTCCTGCAGGGTTGGATAGGAAGTTGATTTATTCTTCTACTACAAAGCAGAAGTGTCTCTGTTTACAGAATAATACAGATGTTTTTATCTGTGAAGCAGATTATTATTCTTCTGTCATTTTGCAAGCGTGACTCTTCTTACCTCCCTGTCCTTAAAGAAAAATAGTAGTATTTGTGTACAAACTGGATGGACACCAGTTCAGTGCAGTTGTATGCTTGTGTGCTGTGACTTACCCTTTCATTTTTAACTGTTCTCTAGTAGAGCAGCTTTTCTACAAATTAACCTCTCAGCAGTGGCAGCAATTAATTTTATTGGATTCCATTTGTTATTACTTGGTTCCTGTGGTTGTTGAAGGGGTACCTAATAGCCTGCTGCATGGTGAGTCACCTTCCACAAAGAGCATTGCTCGTTGCCAGTTTAAGGGAAAGGGAGCAACAGCTGCAAGCTTTTCAAAAATATATTGTAACCAACCCCAGTGTAGCTTTTCACAGGTTATTTTAATGCCCACAAAGTCTGGAAGAGTGGCCCTCTTTGATCTCAAGATAGAATGTTTATTCTAACTTCTGAATTTTTTAGAGAAAAACTCAGCTAACAAACGTTATCTTGGAACGTTTTCATCCAAGGAGCTTGGAAATGTAAAAGCTTTGAGTACGTGTTACCATTTTGCCACAATCCAGAGATCCAGCTTTGAAGTTAAACTAAGGCGTAAACTGATCTCTGGAATTCGAAAAAAATGCAGCACAAATCTCTGGCAGTGATATTAATGAAACTTCAGAACTCATTATCTTGAGGTGTGGGCATCTCCCACTGCCTAAACCCTCCTGCCTCTCAAAGAGGTATGATTCAGAAATTGCTTGTTGCGACTGGGCCTGCTGTTCCTTTCTTCTCACAGGGCTGTTCAAATTTTGTTGTTAACTTCTGTCAGATGCCCTGAGAATAGGTATTGCTGCCACTTACCAGGTGGAACCGACACAGGGCGAAATTACCCCTTTAGGAAGTGCTCTTCAGCAGAGTCTAAGAGAGGAGATTCAGAGTATAATTTTCACGGCTTTGCTAAAAGCCTGTGGTACATAAAATTGTGACTGCGTTTGTGTTGTTTCTAAAGGCAGCAATGGAGAAGCCAATTCATCATCGATTGTTTGTGACAAGAATCTTGAAAGAATTTGAAAGTGACACATTTTTTCCAGAAATTGACCGTAAAGACTACAAGCTTCTAACGGAGTAAGTACCAAAATGCGTACCAGGCTTGTCTTCAGAATAATCTAATTTGAATGTTTTAAGGGTTCTATTAAGGCCGTGTTGGCTTGAGTTAGAGGTGAATTTTTCAGAATCATACTTTACTTACAACCTGGAATGGCACCACGCTCAGCACAGATTCCCTTGGAACTTGCTGTGTTCCTCAACTTTCCTGTAATCTTTACAGTAAAGAATTGCCTATGTCAGTTTGCTTCAAAAGTAGCTTTTTCTTACTATTTCCTGGTTTAGAATTACTGAAGTATTTACTAAGCTTGTATGTTGTTTACTAATCTCAGTATGTTCTTTGTAAATAGTATTTGGCCTCTGAATGTCTTTGATAAATTGCCAAAGACAAATTAAATGGGTTTGACTGGAGAGGCTTGAGCTGTAATACATTTCTAAGGTTGTTCCTTTCCTCTTGAGAAAATTACTTCTTCCCAACAAACATAGTAGGAAAAGGTGTACAAAAACATACAGTTTCTGCCATTCACTGTGGTTTCTTCTATATTATCCTTGTCATATTCCAGTTGTGCTTTTATGTCCTCTCCAACAAGATCACATCCAACAGGCACTGAGGAGGCAGCAGAAATTCAGACACCTGCCTCAAGGAGCAGGGAGGACCAGACCTGTTCCTCTTCCTGCTGCTCCTGTTTTGGCTCTCAGCTGGTTACAGGCCAGCAGTGGAAGAAGTAGAAAGTATGAGGAGTCAAAGTCTGCAGGGGGCACAGGAATGGATTAGCACGGCTCTGGGGGAGGATAGGCAGGGGCAGGGAAGAGGGATGCGGGACAGACAAGGTGGGTGGGGAGGATGAGTCACCTTCTCCAACTCCAATATATTCTGAACAACTCTCTGAGCATTCGAGTGTCCTGAGAGCTGACCCAAAGCTCCCTCTCTCTCTCGGCTGTTCCTCGGGTATATGTTGTTTTTGGACAATGTACTGAAATGAGCATTGGCGTTAGAACATGATTTTGTAAAATAGCAGGTAATTTCCTCACTAAAGTGGAAACCTGACGATGCCAAACCTTACCAAATAAATTTAAAATGTATCTCTCCCTCCAAGTCAGTATTACTCATATAAAATCCTTGTTCTTTCACAGGGAGATGAAAAGATTTTTTGAAAGCATCTGTTAATAAGAAGTGTTTTAGAAAACCTGGAATATAGAGGAACTTTTTCTATGGTAGCAGTCACCTGCTTTAGTAATCTCCTGCAGACTTGTTAAAAAACATGTCCTTAGCATTTCCTCTAAACCAACTTAGGAAAAGCAAGGCAAAAGTGGAAACCAAAGTGTTCTGTAACCTCTTCCTCCTTGGCAGACATTTTGAATAACATACTGGGGGCTTTAATAAAAATGTTGGGTGTTTCTGTATTAAGCCAAAAATGGAGGGGTTGTTTTGTGTCAGAGTATGGTTTCTCAATATAAAAGGTGTGCATATAAATCGTGGGTAGTAGTTACTATGATTCCTAAAAACACTGTACCAGTTCTAAAGACAGTGTTTTCATTTCTTTTTCCAAGCAACTTGCTTTTCTAGTTGATTGGATAAATTACAGGTGAATCATAATGATATTCTTACCTACTTGCTGGCTTTTGCTTTTTCTTCTCCTCTCTCCCTAGGTACCCAGGTGTCCCTGCTGATATCCAAGAAGAGAATGGGATCCAGTACAAATTTGAAGTGTATGAGAAAGCCGTCGTGGCACAATAAGTGAGGGATTTTGTGCTTACCTGTAAGGGCAGGTATTTTAAATCATGAAGTTTTACTGAGTGTAAAGATACATTAAATTTTTGAAGAAAATCATGCCTGATGTAAAATACCTCAGAAGTGAATGGTTCCAAAAACCACACCCCACACTCTGAAAGTACACCCTGCACCAGGGGGTCTGCAGTGTGAAGGAGGTAGATCTGAGCAATTGCACTACAAAGGTTTGCATTGTAGTGAGACCTTGCATTGATCCTCAGATCCATGGCAGCATCCCTGACAATTCCATGGGTAATGAAAGGCCCTGTGTCAGGGCTTTTCTTCTGAAACAAAGGGTTTTAGTATCTATCTCCTTGTTCAAAACGTCCTGCCCTGAGAAAGCATCAGTCCTCCCACGTTTGACTGGGATGTTGTGTACATTTATAGCAGCCTTTAAAATGTGTTGGTGTAGAGGTAAAGGTAAGGAAGCCCAGCAGGGGAGGGGGAGTCTGGAAGCCTCACGCAGCAGTTGAGGGATGCACTGATCCAGGACCTGTCACTCCAGGGTGGGTCCCCGCAGGATCACCAGTCCTGCTACAAAACCTGCTCCAGGTGGGCTCATCTCCCCACAGGGCCATGGGTCCTGCCAGGAGCGTGCTCCAGCATGGACTCCCCACGGGATCACAGCCTCCTTCCTGCCTCTCCTGCTCTGGTGTGTGCTCCCTGTGGGCTGCAGGGGAATCTGCGCCGCGGCGCCTCGAGCACCCGCTCCGCTCCCGCCTGGCCTGGGGGCTGCAGGGCTCTCCTGTCCTCTTCTAGCTGCTCTTGTGCTGCTGTTGTTCCCACAGGTTTTTCCCCACCTTCCTAACTCTGCTGTCCCAAGGGTGCCACTGCCGCTGCCGTGGCACACAGCCTTGGCCAGCGGCGGCTCTGTCCTGGAGCCGGTGGCATTGGCCCCGCGGGACACGGGGGAAGCTTCCAGCAGCTTCTCACAGAAGCCGCCCCTGCAGACCCCTGCTCCCCAAGCTTGGCCACGCAAACCCAGCACAATCTGGTGAAGAAGCTTTACTATTTCCCTAGCTTCACAGCTGTGTGAAAGCTTTGCTGCTCTCATAACAAGTCACTATGTCAGTTTGACTGCAGCCACTTCAAAGTGGAAGAAAATACACGTTGATTTCTTACAATCTGCGTTCCTATGTTCCTGCCGTGCATTATGAGTAAAGACGCAGTTCGCTTGTCAGTGTGGTTTTGAATAATCTATGTGACAAATATGGATTATAAGCAATAGTGGAGTAGTCCTGTTTCATCTTTATTAAATATAGTTAAATATAAAAATACTAAATATAATAAATAAACTAGTGTAATAATTTGCATTGATGTTCCCTTGGAATATCAGCTGTGACCACCCTTTGAATTTTCCATGGCACTTTACTACAACACCTAGCTGATAAAAACCGTATTTTTTGCAGCACCTGCTCTGAGTTGTCTCAGCTTTCTGTGTTTCCTCTGAAACTGTAAGCACTTCCCTGTATTGATCTTGTTCCATGGGCGCTGATGTTACATCGATCGATAAAAACAAGTTTATGGTTACATTAATGCAGCAAGAAGTCTCCAGAGTTTTAAATTGACAGCACATTGTTGAAGGGGAGGAAAGAGACTGTTACCAGGGAGATGTCATGGTTTTTTTTCTAAATACAAGTCACAGTGACCCTGGCAAGAGAATAACCTCCCAAAAGTGTTTAAAACATACCTGTTATAGGTCAGTGTTGAAAGCTCTGACACTTTGCAAAGTACTGTGTTTAGGACAACTGACATTTATTAAAAATGGGAGAAAAGACTTCATGCAATGTTGGCTGAGGCCAACATACATTAGAAAATTTGTGTGTAAGCCCAGAGATATGGTTCACTGAGGCCAGGATGTTTTGTAGAAGCATTTCAGTTTCAAAGGACTTTTAACTTGGATGCAAAAGCTTGCTGAGAACTTAAGTGGTTAGTCTTGATTCTTTGTGGACTCACTCAGTCTTCTCCAGATGTATGCGTGTTCTTTGTCAGATACAACAACAAAATGAGTTAATTTACATTTCGTGGAAATGCGAACTTCTGAGTCTCCTACTTGAAACTTTTCAGAACATAATGATGTTCCTTCAGTGTGGCTCTCTGCCACAAAGATGCTTTTTGTTGTTGTTGTTTTTTAGTAGAAGCACTGCATTTGGACAGCACCTTTTGTACCACAGCTTTTCAGTATACGGAGCTCTATGGAGAACGAGGAAGATGCATTTGACTGCAGTGAAGCTGAACCCAAAATCGTGTTCACCCCAGTGACAGACACCCCAAGCACCTCTCTTTAACCACACCAAGGTTATAGGCTTGCTGTCTCAGGATGGGTAGGCAGATGGGTGTGAGTGTGTGTGCTCAGCAGGCACATGCAGACTGTTTGCTGTCGGGTGTATTGTGAGGATGGTTACCTGGCACCTGGTAGGCTCCCCAGGATAAAAATAAGTCTCTTTTACTGTGGCTTGAAGAAAAAAACCCTGTGTTCCAAATGCGTCTTCCTCATGTTTTGTTTACTCCTGTACCTCATTGATGAATGATTCCTTGAAAAGCCATAGATTCTCATTATGTCCAGTACAGGGGAAAATGTCATGTTTTTACCCAGTTCCATGCAGCTAAGTGCAATGAATAGCATCATGAGTGACAGTGTAATTACCAATCACCAAGAAAAGTCTACACAGGTATAATTTAATCCCCCTCATTCATGCTTTCCTGGGAACAAACTGTTCCAAACATATTAAAATTTTAATTTTCAAGGATAATACTAGATTTAACAAGATAGCTAAAACCAGGGGGTTTGGATAAAAGGTGAAAAACAAACATAAATGTTTTTATTGCTTGTCTATTACTCATTATCTCTTATCTGCCAGTGGACAGCGATTTCCATTTGGCAGTAGAAAGCTGGTGTTTTCAGTAGTGTTAGAGCCACAGTGTATTCAAGGTCAGAGCTGGGAACATTCCAACAACAAATCTCTGTCGTGGACAGCAATCCATGGAAAAGAAAGGTACACTCTGAAAAATAAGTTAGCTAATTTAGCAAATAAAATACTATTAGTATTTATACAGAAGAGCGGGGGAAAAACAGGAAGGGGAGAATGGCAATGATTATCTTATTCAGGTTATCTGAGGAGAGCAGTGGTAGCACTTGGCATGACATCTTAATGGGGAACAGACAACGGTGTTGTCTTCATCAGACAGCAGCTAGTTTGCTCAGGACTTAAACCTAAACCCAAACTTACCCATAGCAGTTAAAAAGTTGTGCTTCCAGAAGAAGGTAGGAGCAGGCAGAGGCAGCAGCTGACTTGTAGAGGGGAGAAGGTGAGGGAAGGATTGTTCGTTAATTGGGACAGAAAATAGGTGAGTAGAGGTGACAGATGAGGTGACAAAGCCTGGTTAAGTACGAAACTGGGAGATTCCTCCGTTGTTATTCAGGTGGGTATTAGCTGTCTCTGCTTGCCCTGGAGGGCTGTAGGAATGAAGCCAACCAAGTTAGGGTAGGCTGCCTGAAAAATCTGAAGAGCCAGGTCCTGAAACAGAAGAGTGGAAGAGGAGAAAGAGAGCTGAG
Organism: Oreocharis arfaki; assembly: GCA_013398015.1. NCBI lineage: Eukaryota > Metazoa > Chordata > Aves > Passeriformes > Paramythiidae > Oreocharis > Oreocharis arfaki. Next base: position 309,847 of record VZRR01003170.1, read on the forward strand.
AAGAGGAGATTGATGTTTCTTAGAAGGATACGTGGTTTCTCGTGTTAGTTTGCCCTGTAGCTATAATTACCAAGAAAACACTTTCGGAGTGGTGCGGAGTTTAGCACCCGTAAGATGCTGTGACAAAGAAGGTCATTAGTGAGGGATTTTCAGGATTTGGGCGTTTGTGTGACTGCCTTTATCAGCTCCATAGAAATCCTCAGCTCGAGTTGCTGTCTTGAGGTGCCTGCTCTACACCGGAGAGCGAGAGTCCCATCCCAGAGCATCCAGTTCCCCAGGGGCTGTCGCTGTGCCCAGGCCAGTGCTCTTCTGCTTCCCTCGGTGGACAGCTGCTGCTTCTGGGTCTGCATATGGGAAACCTGCTCTTTCCCCTGTGCCTTCACTTGTTTTCAGCTGGCTCTGGGGTGATCCTGGGTTATTCTACCCCCTGTTTTCTGCAGATCATTCTGTCTCCTTTCTGGAACATCAAAGCAAAATTCATACAAGAAGCCTTTTGTTAGATTAATTGACATGGTTGGAAAAAGAATACATGAGCTCTCAAGCAGAGTCCTATTCTGATTACATTTTCAGGACTTTTTTCAAGTGACTTGGACAAGAGCTTACATTGCAGAAGTTGCCTGCTCATCTCCAATTAAACTGGGTCAGTTAAAGTAGATTATCTTTTCTCATACATCTTGTTTTGCTGTTTTTATCATTTAATGGTTTAGCTACAGCATTTGTATATCACCTTCAGTCCTTGAGCTGTGCTCCTCACCATTCTGTCCCTTATCTCTTCAGCCATCCCACAGGATGGAAAATTTACAGAAATTCAGAGAATTGGGCTGATCAACAGAAGTAGGTATTTCAAATAGAGGTCTCTTAAGTATGTGCTTATTTCTGATTAAGTGGTGGTGAAGTGTTTTACTTGAAATTGGGCCATATATTTGCCTAAGTAAGCAAAGATGCAAGTATGAAAATAAATACTTTGTTAAGTGATGTCTGCTGTGAAAAAAAAAAGGTGGGGGGGAAAAGCAAATACAACTTGAGAATAAACAGAACCTGAGAGGACAGGAAATTAATGATACACCATTACCTGTGGAGCCCTAAATCAATGTCTCTTCCTTCCTTGAGCAGTTCAGTTTCACAAGCTCCTAATACCAAGTAGTCTTTTTCAAAAAGCAAGCCATTATTCAGAAGCCATAAAATCGTTTATAAATTGTGTAATTGATTTAATTGAGATGGACACTTGCATGAAAACAGAAGATTTTAATGCTCATCCTTCCCCGCAATGCAGTTTTCCACACAAAACCCTGCTGGGAACACTCACGTTGGTTTCGGACAGCTGTCCCAGTGGATGGATTACCAGCCCTTCACTGGAGATCCCTGCTTCACCTCAGTAACTTACAATGGATTGGGCTACTGAACTGCACTGAAGCTTGTTCAGTTGTACTAAGGAGCACTTTAGAAGCTTTTAGTCTTTTTAGTTCTGTATTAGTACCTCATTGAACATGTCCGAAAAAGCTCCTGAAAGTCATTTCTTGTGAAAACAGCTTAAGAAAAGAGCTTCATTTTCACAAGAGCAAGAAGGAACTTTTATTCACTATACCTCCTCTTGTTAGGTTTTGCTCTAAAAGGTTAAAATCTAGATCTGGTCCCACCAGCAGTCCTAGGTGGAAAACCTCATTAATTTAACATGTTTAAGTTTAGAACAACTTTTTGTTTTCTAATTAATTTTAAATCCTTTTTTTATTATGTCTGTTCAGTTGTTCACCATAGTAAAAGGCAACCCATTCGACTAGGGTTCTTTACTCACTGAGTATTTTTGTGCATATTGCTATTTCAGCCAGTCAAAATTGATTTCTTTAGTGCTGACTCTCAGTGTCTCTCATGAAATTATGGTTATCTTTCCAGTGGAATCATGTAAATTCTGTTCCTTTTGTTGCAGACCAGTTTCACTTTTTTTTCTGCACAATTCACTATATTTTTTCCTAGTATGTAATTCAGATTCTTTTAGAAACTGCTCCGGACATAAAAGTACAGCCAACATTCTGCTGTAATCTAAACAACAATTTATGAAGGTGTGTATGAGAAAGGATCGGCTCTGAGGATGTTCACAGACTGTGGGAACTGGCAAAAGAGAGTTATCCTGTGAGCCTGCTGATTTATAGCACCGAGGAAGGTAGCACTTGAATTTTGCAGCATTGCGAAGGCTTGTGCCCACGGAACAAGACATTTATTGCAATATATTCTCTAAAACCGTTGGAGGAAGCCCTGGTTCCATCACCAGTCACAATTATTCCTGCAAGCGTCACAAGTGCAATTCCCACACACACTCAGTTTTTCAAAGTACTTGGCAATAAACCACCAAACACTTCAGAGATAATATTTTTCCAGGCAGAAAGCTCCATCTTATAAATAGCTAATTAAAACATGCGTGACGAAAGCCAGGAGATAGCTCGGCAGCGGCATGATCCGACTGAAGGCAGAGGGTCATGCCAGGCGGAGCGTCCAGCGCGCCTGAGGAGCCCCGCAGAGCCTGTGAGCAGAGACGGTGCCACGCCGTGTGCGCCTCCAAATTGCCTGAGTAAACAAACCAACAACATAACAAGGCACTTTGCTGGATATTACACTGCACGCATGGGAGGTTTTGTGAGACACTTCATAGGCTCCTAATTCCTGTTCTGTTTGGTTTTGGTCATTATTTTTGAAGCACAAAACATAGCACTCCACTTCTCTCTTGGACCTCTCAACTGGTGTCTCTACATCACGACCATAATCCCCCTTCAAGATTTTGAACAAGCAAGCAGCTGTGCCTGTTACATTTAAGAGATGTATTATTAAGAACACTGTTGTTTACAACATTACTGCATTCCTCTCAGCAAACAGTTCCAGTACAGTAAACATCTGCCTCTGTACCTAATGGTTTAGAATGTATTTAAGGTACCAAATTAGTATATGATAAAAATAGTTTCAGGATTTGGGGGTTTTTTTTCAGTCATCCCAACTAAACCAAGTTAATTATGCTTCTATATTTTTCAATTTATTCACCATTTTGAAAATAATTCTATGCACTAACACATAATGAAGTAACTGAATTACTAGAATGACTTATGTTACATTTTATCATGCTCAAAAATTTACATGGCAATGCATTAGTATATAAGTAATTACATATGTAAGCAATCATGGCTCCTCCTTCCCTTGAATGAGATCGTGCTGGTGTAGGCTAAGGCTGGCCAGTACCAAACAGACACGACAGTGTTTACAATTTCTCATGGGAAGCAAAATCCAAAACCAGGGGAGGGGGTGGGGATGTCAGATGAACTGTAACTATCTCCTTTTATTTCTTTTACTTTCCTCTGAACAAAGTGAAGCTGATTCCCAGGGACACAGACAGGCCCGTGTGTGGTCGCTAACACTCGGACCCCACAGCCCCTCAGGTGTGCTCCGACTGCCAGCTGCCAAGCCAGGGCTCTCCATCCTGAGACCACCTTCCCAAAACAAGGCTCCTGGGTGCCAGGCCGGCAGTCCAGGCCTGGGCCTCCTGCAACTTGCTAGCAACTGGCAACCAGGAAACTAAATACGTCATTTTCCTGCCTGCCTGCCCATACTTGGGCACAGTTTATCAAGGATCACCCACCCGGGGCCACACTGTGATCTCAGCAATGGTCACTAGGCCGCGCGGCCTCGACGAGCAGCGCCTAGGCTGAGCTCCTCCTGGGTTATCAGAGACACTGTCTGTTCCCAGGATCTGGTGCTGGCTAATGAGCGAGTCCAGGTGGACAAACACTTTTGATACTGAACATTCAAAGAAAGTTACCAACCAGAATCGCAAGCCGGGTGGAAAGTTGCTATGAGCAAAGCTAACTCCCTTGTGACCTTGTGACCATATGAACATCGGTCCTAAGTGAGACCCCCCCCAGGCTCTCCTGAACATGCAGGGGCTGTGCCCAGCCCCTCTTTCGGAGCAGAGTCTCTCAGAGCCAGCCACCGCTCATGTTTGCGATGCTCGGGGGGCCAGTGCTGCCGACAGAGCCTGGGCTGGGCCCGCGCGCCTCAGGGCCCAGCCCTTCACCCCTTGGGAAAATGCAAAGGCACCGCGTGAGTCCTTGCCTGGGCTCAGGGAGGATTTCTCGCAGGTGTGAACCTGGACATGGATTGTACACACCCTGACCAGGCTCCGGGTCCTGTGTGTGACTGTGAATGTGCTACAGCAAACGTAGGAGGAATGTTGCTCTCCGATTCTTAAATGCATTAGATTCATAAGTCAGGCCTATGGGTTACTGTCATGCTTCTAGTCAATTCTACAGTCTTCTGATAAATTCTTTAAATTAGGCTATCGACTTAGTGCCGTGAAGTTTAAGTGCTGTTGAAATCTTTAGGCCTAAAGCTTTGGTCAAGTCTGAGGCTACGTTTTGCAGGGAGGTCTACTCTGAACCCTGTAACTCAGTGAGAGGTTCTCCCTTACTCCTTTTTATCCTTACCCTTTCCCATTCTTACTCTTTTTCCTGTCCTCAGCCTCCACATATATCACTTCTGGTTGATTTTAATTTTAGATTGATTGAGTCTAGACTGTGGTCTGTGTGCTCTATGTAGTAAGTAGTAGAGTGAACCATCTTAATGAACTCTGTTGCACTTTCACTTTTATATTAAACCTGATTTGGTGATACCTTTGCCAGTGATTCTTTGAGCAACTTGAAACACTCATTTGTGACAAACATTTTTAGTCAATTACAATTAATATTAGAATTCTGTAACCATGAAACTTTCTCCTGGTACCTATCCAGGTAGCCCAACTGTCAGTGAAATAGAGGAAAGGGATATCAAGAAGTGTGATAAACAAATATGCCATGTGCATATGCAAACATCTTCTGTGTTTTATAATAAAATTTGTGCTGCATGGATGTGTTCCCTGCCCTGGTTTTCCGCTCTCCTTCACTTTTAACAGGAACTTCTTGATACCAATAGTTGTTTTTCCATCCAACCAAGAGTATCCATGGTGATGTTTATAAGAAAAAAATCTAATTATCTTCATAAAAGTGTTCTTTCAAGAGCTGGTTTGATACACTTTTTTTTTTTTTGGTCAATGATTCATGTTGGCTATCAAGCACAACAGCACAATGCAGGCAGGGATGGAAGAAGGAATAAGAAAGCGGACATTTACAGCTGCAAGAACTACAGAAGTGGTACTGTTTCAGCAGCAGGAGTGCTGATATATACACAAGTGTACCCTGCCTCTCCATCTCAGAGAATGAACCCAACAACAGGACTGTGAAGAGCAGTAAACTCCTGAAGAGTGGGTGCTCAGTACACATGCCTGTCTGAGGCTGCGTGGCAAAGACTGAGTATTAACAAAGTGGATGAGGTAGAGAGTAAAAGAAAACAGAGATAATTAGAGTCTTACCACAGGCAAAAAAACCCCCAAAACATCTGCAGACATTCTCCCAACTTAGTTTTTGAGAGAGAAGGTTAAGGAGTAACTGAGGAACCTGCCCTTGGAATGTTGTTCGTCTTAGTGGCTTATTCATACCATTTACCCAGCTCTTAGTCATGACGGCCTCTCATTGATCCTGACGTGCACTTTTAAAAAATAGCAAGGCACAAATCCCCTTCCCATTGCTCCTGGAACCTTCTCTCTCCTGTGATGCCTAAATCAGTCCTTTGCCGCTGGATGCTGTGCTGTGACTTGCTGCTCGCTCTACCGACCGTGGTGGCTTGTTTGGCTGTCAGTTTACCCTCGCCTCCCCTGCTGGCTTTTGCTGTGTGCTGAGACAGTGTCAGTGAGGCAGCAGTGCCTCGCCAGGGGGTCAGGACAGGGTCTCACATGGCAGCAGCACTGCAGCCCTGCAGTGAACAGCGTTTGCGAGGAAGCCCGCTCGAGTCGCATTCCGAGGAAATATCCTTGGAGTCTCCAGGGAACCATCAGCTCACAGATGTGTCTGAGAATACTCCATGAGCATCCCTGTAGGCACCAAGCAACTAAAGAAGACTGCAGCCCAGCACAGTGATGGGAAGAGTCAGGCTGGCTGCTCCAAGGGGATGCCAAGCTTGAGCAACCCAAAGACCTCCTGCGATGACCTGAGTGGCCCAAGGGAAGGCTGTGGATAACGCCCACCTGGATTTCAGTGGAGCCTTTGGCACTGTCTCCCAGAAGATCCCCACAGGACCTTTGTCGGAAGTGAAGAGGCTCAGACAGCTGCTCCAGGTTCGCCTGGAGAAGAGAATGCCCAGAAGGGGTCTCACTACTGTACACAAACACCTGAAAGGAGGGGGCAAACGAGCCAAAGCCGGATCCTTCTCAGCACTCAGTGACAGGGAAAGAGCCAACAGGCACAAACTGAATTAAGCCTGTCCCTCTAAATCCCAGGAAACACTTTTTCACTGTGAGGGTGACCAAGCACTGGCACAGGTTGCCCAGAAAGGTTGTGGAGTGTCTTTTCCTGGAGACATAAAGAAAATGGTGGCAAGTGGCTTCTAGCTCTTCCCGGGTGGTCAGGAGGCTTGGACCGGATGACCTCCAGAGATCCCCTCCAACCTCAACCAGTCTGTGTTTTTGTGAAAGCATCCTAAACTTGCATGGAAGCCAAGAGGATTCTTTGACCACGCTTTGAAGTGTCACAGGATTTTAGCCTGTGAAATTAACCAGGAATTATTGCGAAGTCAAACTTGGTCACACCTGAGGGAAGCCTCTCCTTGGGCTCAGCTTCCTGCAATCCCCATTAAATCCTTGCCGTGGAAGCAGTGTGGTGGTGAGGAAGGCCTTCGGTGGGTTCTCTCTCCCGTTGGCTGCACCTACGGGCGATCACAAAGTACAGCCAGACACTATCAGCGCTGTCGCTGTCCGGAGCAGGGCGGCCACGTTCCGCTCCAGGAGAAACAACCGGAGGTGCTGCGGGGTGGGAGCACGGGGGTGTGAGAGGGGACGGCGTTGGGGTCAGGAGGTGTGGGGGTGACGGGGTGTGTGGGGCTGTGCGGCTGTCAGAGGGTGTGAGGGGCGTGAGGGCACGCGGGGTGAGGGGTGGGTAACAGCAGGGTGGTGTGGGATGTGAGGGGTGTGTGGGGTGCAAGGGGTGCGATGTGTGTGGGGGTGTGAGGGATCTGAGGGATATCTGGGATGT
>VZRR01003170.1:317097-397442 GCA_013398015.1 Oreocharis arfaki
GTGAGGGGGAGCACGTGTGGGCACCTGTGGGGTGTTGAGGGGGCCCATTAGGGCGTGAGGGGGCTGCGGGTCCGGATTTGGGGCTGAGGGGGAACACGTGTGGGGCATACGGGGGGAATGCAGGGTGTGAGGGGGCACGGGGGCCCGAGAGGGCTTCTGGGGCCGTGAGGGGGTGGGCGCGGTGGTGGGGGGTGCGAGGGGCAGCCGCCGTGCCCCCCCACCGCCGGCTCAGCCCCGCCGAGGCCGAGGGCGGTCCCGGGGGCGGCGCTCGGTGTCCCGGTGTTCCCGAGTGTCCCGGCGTCGCTCGGCTCCCGGCGGCGGCGCCAGGAGCGGCGGCTCCGTCCCGTCCGCCCGGCGCGGGAGAGCAGACGCGCGCAGGGAACGGCGCTGCCGCCTCGCCGCTGACAGCGGGCGGGTAAAGTATTTAAACTAATTTCACAGTCTTTGTTTAGTATCTATAGTCTTTATAGTATTATTGTGTGCGCTGTCACTTCTCTGCCGAGAAGTTTCCAGTCCTTGCTTTTTACCCAGCTCCTCTCAGGGAGCCCTTTAGAGCCGTCAGGTTGCAAGTTGTGGTGGAAACTTTGGGGTGGAGGTGGAGTAGTTTTGGCAGCGTTAGAATGGTAATTTTTTTAAATCAGAAGTAACTCATATGTGGTAAATTTCAACCAGGAAAATAAGTTTTTATTACCCTGACTGAATTTGCCAGGTTTAATGTGTATATGAAGTATAATAAAAATACTTAAATGCTTATGCTCTTTTAGTGTGAAAGTATGTCTTTTTTCCGAGATGAGATTCAATGGTAATTTTACTGGAATGATTGTAGACTCTGTAAACACAACTGTGAGAGCTTGTTCAACTCTGAGGGTGCTGAGGCACCGAGGGCAGAAAATCTGGCTCTCACACTAAAAGGTGAGGAATACTTTGCACGAACTCCTTCATTCATATCATGTATTCATGACACTGTTGCCTGTGTTTATTTGTCATAACATCGATGGGCTCTTTCCCCGTCAGTGTTGTGATTACTTGGGACTATTAGACTGAAAACCAGGTTTTCATACTATAAGGTGCCTGGTGCTATGTTGTCTCAGAGCACTTTCCAGGACAATATTACTTTTTGAAAATAAAACTAAGCACTTTCTAGACAGAAAAAGCCGTGCAGGAATATTATTTGCACAAGAATAAGAGGAATTTGTGGGTGATTTGACAGACCAGTCCATGATTCAGTGTCTCATGCTGAGTGGCATTAAAGCTTGAAGCTGCTTTTAAAGTTTACCTTCACAGGTGAGGGGCAACTGTGTCAGTCCCGATAGCTTAGGAACTCATGGAGTAATTCTGACATTGCAGTTAATTACATTTAGGAATGTTTTATCATCTCAATCTGTTCAGCACTGATCTGCAATGAACTATCCAATAAAGTACTGTTGTAGGCACCTGCTTGTCCTGTGGTCTTTCACTTCCAAATAGCCAGCTGTGGGGTTTTTAGAGCAGGTTGTACCCAGCCCAGGTGGGATATGAGTAACAGATTCTCCAATGAAGTTGTGGCTATTCTCCAGCACTCTAGAGTGTGTTCTGCATTATATTGTTCCAGTTGTGGGTCTGTAACACTTTATTTTGATTGTACAATGTCTGATTCTGGACTACTTGTGGGGGTTTGCTCCCCATTTCACGTATCTTTTCTTCACTTTTCTCTGTACAGAAACATCTCGGGCTTTCTCCAGGCGGGTTCATACCTGCCAACACCATTGACTCCTAATTTTCAAACTTCAACTTCTGTCTTAGGTGAGCCTTCCACCCCTATCAGATCAACTGTCCTGGTGAAGTCGGCAGAAACAGCAAATTTAAGCAACAGGAGAGGTTAGATGAGATGTCAGAAAAACAGCCTCACCTTCAGCCCTGACCTGCTGCACGACTTCAGGTAGCATTATTCTCTTTCCATGCCTGTTTAATATTTAATGTTCTGCTGGCCACAAAAGGTATTTCTACAGATGAAAATGCTTGTGTAGTAAGAGCTATATGGCATCGCTTAAGTAAAGTGAGCAGTTAAGTATCAGAAGTGCTTTAGATAAATAGCAAAAAATGTAAAATCGCCAATAACTTCCAGGTAGGTCAAAACCAAGGGAGAACACAATCAAAATTCCAGCATGTGTGTTATCTACCAGATATTTCTCTGCAGTTTCCTTCTGGAAACCCAAATGCACAAATCGATCGGATACTTTTATAAAAGATTTTACAGTAATATTGAATACATGACTAGTCAAAAGTATGCATAAAAATCATAATCATGATTTGCATTTCAATGAAAGCTGACATAGACAGTACTGAATCCTGTACTTTCAGCATAATGCAGTGAATCCTTAAGGTAATTTCGATGCAATTACCTTTTAAAAATATTTTATCAAGACAGAGGGGGGAAAAAAAAATCCACCACTCAAAGTCAGATTTTCTCCCCAGATTTCCAGGGAGGAAATCTGACTCTTTTTTTTTTTGCTTGTTGGACTTTTGGAACAAGCTATATTGAGATCATTGTTCGATTTCGGCATTCAAAGTAAAACAGAATGAAATTACTGCTTTTCACTTGATCACCAGAACATCACTAGTGTTTTCAGTGATGAATCAAAATGAATAATTAATTTCCTTTACGGTTAAAGTAAACATTTTTATTTCTGTGGAAATATACTGTAAATAAATGAATGTAATAATTTAATCCCTATCTAATCTTGTATTGAAATTATATTGTTCTGCCACTTATTAAATACTGATTTTTTTTCTTCTCTAAAGGTTTTCCCTGCACACAGGTAAGCAAGCACAAACATGGCATAAAAATTTTAGTTGCATGTCTGCAGGTATACATTCACATGAGACCTTTTTGTTATTTATGCCACATTAAGCTTTTAATTTTTTTGTGTGAAACCTGCTGATTCTCTCTGATGCTGTCAAATGTTTCTTTTATTGTAGAGCTGATACTGTCTGCTCAGGCAGAGGACTGTGTAAAGGACAGTCAAAAAGTAAGAAGGTGACAGTCATGCTTTAATCTTCTACAAATGTTATCATTAAATTGAAGGGGTTTTTCAAGTTTGTAATGCATTTCTCGTAAGTCTAAAGAGTGGGAAAGCCTTTCTTCTTTTCTCCCCTTCACACTTCTTTCACAAAACACGAGGGTGTTTACAGGAGCAATTAGCACAGTTAAATGCTCTCTTTTTTTTCTGTTTCCTTCTATTTCTCTGTGGCACCCCTTTGGTTTGTGGGGCAGCCGGGAGCGGTTGCCGGCCCCCGGGGAGGCGCGGGCGCGCGGAGCAGGATGATGGACGCGGTGGACGTGCCGCCCGAGGGCTACTCCCTGATCAAAGCCGTGTACCAGCGGCGCCTGCGCCTCACCAGGCTGCTGATCGACGGCGGGGCCTACGTCAACGAGAGCAACAGCAGGGGCGAGACCCCTCTCATGATTGCTTGTATGACCAAACACGTGGACTTACAGAGCGCCAGCAAGGCGAAGATGGTGAAATACCTGCTGGACAACAAGGCTGACCCGAACATCCAGGACAAATCTGGGAAGACAGCCTTGATGCATGCTTGCATGGAAAAAGCAGGCCCTGAAGTGGTGTCTCTGCTGCTGATGAGTGGAGCTGACCCGAGCCTGCCAGACCACTCCAACTGCTCTGCTCTGGTGTACGCCATAAATGCTGCAGACAAGGACACCCTGGAAATTCTGCTTAAGGCCTGCAAGGCACGAGGGAAAGAAGTGATCATCATCACCACAGACAAGTCCACGTCAGGGAGGCAGAAGACAAAGCAGTACCTGAACGTGCCTCCTCCAGACCTGGAGGAATGCGCTTCCCCAGCTGATTGCAGCTCCCCACCAGAAGCAGAATCAAACGAGGGTCCAGAAGACCCGTTCAGCTTTAAAGAGCTGTATGGTGGACACCAGGTGGACAACTCATCTGAAACAGTGCCACTAATGACCAAATCCAGCTCAACACCAGCACGGCTGAAGCTGACACAGGTGCTGCAGTGTGATCCATGGCTGAAGTGCTGTCCAGCAGTGTTTCAGCAGAGGAAAACTGCTTCTTCACAAGAACTTCGGGGTATCAGTCCCATCGAAGAGCTCTCCTGTAAAGTCAGTGGCTTTGACTTATCCAAGAGTGTCACCACCAGTCATGAAAGTAGAGACAGGAAAGACACTGCTCACGTACTGAAAACCCCTGACCAAACCATGTCAAGGAAAGCATTACGTGATGCGATAAACTATCAGACTCCTTTTGTTGAAGAGAAACACAACCCCAGTGAGATTCCCATGGGCGTGGATGCCAGTTTGGGACAAATCAGTTTACTTTCAAACCTTGGCAGTATTATCAAGAAAGGAAGTGGAGAATTAAATTACAACATCTGCAGTTCTCAGCTAACTAACAGTCTAATTCCTGCTGCTGATGCAAAAGACAGCAAGTCACCAAAACCAAAGAAAGAGATTCTTTCTACATACCAGACTTTGTTACCAAGCCCGAGAAGAGTTCTGGAGAAGATGTCTCCTGTTTCTCTGAGGGGCAGAAATCAGTCTTCTCTAGAGGAACAGGGTTCAGGAGGCTTAGCGCTGAATCAGACAAGGCCAGGTTTTCTGCCACCACTGAATGTGAACCCTCACCCCCCAGGTCCCGAGCTCACGGTCATAAACACAGTTTCTGGAATGATTTCTTACGGACAAACTCACTTAGTACCACCAGGATCTGCTTTCCCTAGGGGGACCAAAGATACGAATCTGCTGCGGAGGAGGCCATATGAGCAGATTACAGTCTGAGCAGATTCAGCAATTGCTGAATCTTTAACAGGAGAGCAAAGGGGATCTTTATAATATGTAAATATTCACTGCAGTCCTTGACTGTAATGGTAGGTATCACAAAATAGAGCAGGCCTGTGATGTAAAGTAATGTCTGCCTCAGGATGAGTGGAATAGCTCAGAGACTAAATGAAAAGTCATACTTACCTAATGAGGCTGCCTTCTGCAAACTAAGGAGTGTTTATTTTGCTGCTTTTGTAAAGTTTTCAACTTGCCTGTGACAGACTGAACCCACAGTGTCCCTTAGGCATTGCAGTTCTCAGTGTAGGTTGTAAATACTACCCCTCCTAGATTTCCCCAAAGACGTACCCTGTCTGCACCCAGAGAGGTGGTGCTCATGGAACTGGGGAACCTGAAACACTGGACTGTGATGCTGGACACCAGACTGACTCTGTCCAGGTTGTCTCTATCCAGAACACCCCGAGACACCAGCGTGCAGCGGGGTGGGCAGCAGCAGGTGCACGCAGGCAGTGTCTCCTGGCCTCAGCAGCATCACTGCAAGCAAGCAGACACTACAGAGTTGATGACACCCATGGTTGCAGAGCTGTGCTGCCCCCGGAATTCCAGCTCAGGACTGCGAGCTTGCTTCAGACGCCTGGCTGGCACTGGGAGCCGGTGGTGCACAGCACGGGGGCTCTGCAGCCCAGCACACGGCAGCGCTGTCAGGAGCCCAGCAGGGCGAGGGACGAGCCCTGGGTGTGCCACAAACCAACGCAGCTCGCGCTGCCCACCAGGCACTGCAGCCACCCGGGGCTGCCCCAGCGACAGCCTCTGGAATCTGCTCCCTCCAGAAGAGGGAGGGCGGGGGCGGCAGAGCCTGGATCTGAACCAGCGTCTGCTACTTTCTGCAGTTCTGGAGGCCCCCAAGGAGAGATCTCCACGTTAGGCTGGAGCAGTTTGCCCCCAGTCACAGCCCTTTTCACCAGGGACAGATGCAGGGACACACTCAGATGTCCTCATGAGCAGGGAACACACACACACACACACACACTCACTTAGGAGCAGGGAAGAGCTCTGTCCTCCTGCTCAGACAGACCTAAAGAAGATAACTCAACAACTTAAGGGAAGTTGAGGTGCTGGCAGTTTTCCCAGAGAAGCTGGGGCTGCCCGATCCCTGGGAGCGTCCCAGGTCAGGTTGGACAGGGCTTGGAGCCACCTGTTCTAGTGGAAGACATCCCTGGCCATGGCAGGGGGGTTGGAATGAGGTAGGCTTTTATTTGAGGTGGTTTCCAACCCAAACCATTTATGTGATTCCGTGAGTCTAACTATGAAACTCACCTGGGAGATGGAATCCCACATTTTGCCTAATTTGAAACAGAAGACTGAATTTCCTAGAAGCGGAAAGCAGTCTTCTGCAGCCTCCAAGCTACTGCGTACTTTTACGTATTTCCATCTCTTTTCTTTCTTTCCTTTAGTGTTTTGTGATTCCAAGTATGTCCCTTGTCTTTGTGTGCATCCCACAGATGCTGGATTTCTGGTATTGCATTTAGCATTTCAGAGCTCATCTTCTAAATATTGAGAAAAAGTGAACGTGTTCTGTTTTGCTGTAATTTACAGAAATTAGCTGTATTGAAATTGTGTCTGTGTAATGTGAATTTGAGTATACTGAAATTAGGTGGTTTTTTCCTGAAAATACTCAGTGGGTACGACCTGTCTTGTTGCAGCTTCAGTCAGAGTTCACCAAATCTGACAATGCCTAACAGAAGCCTGTAATCTCACTTAGCTTTGCACTTAGTAGGAGACATTTAACGGGGATCTTAAACATAAACCAAGTTAAAGAGGATCGGAGACATAAAACAATTTGAAGGGGATCACAAATATACAAATATTTAATGGGGATCATCATCATAAAACAATTTAATGGGGATTCTAAACATTAAACCATTTAAAGGGGATTATGAACATATACTTGCTGTAAATAACTTTTTGGGAGTATTTGTTTCCATTCAAGTTCTGCTTTTTCCTTCAGAAGATTTTCCTGGATCAACCCCTGTGCACACCAGGTACAAACAAAGATTAGGTGGACATATTTTTACGACACAGGAATTATGGGGAACAACATATGTCAGTATTAACTGAGTACAAATTGGTCCCTACACACATTACACTTTCCAAATGTTTTCATTATACTGTAAAAGAAAACGGCAAATTCTCATCCCTTCTTCTCATAATGAAGTTATATATTTGAAGGGGAAAATAGATCTTTAAAAAAACACAAATTCTTTTTTAGAAGAAATTGACTACCACCAGGTGTTCTACCTGGTATGTCTGCTGAGGGTAAAAAGCCCAATTTATGCTGTTCTGATTTTAAAATTAATTATGTGTATGGGACTATGGCTCCCTTAAATTAAACCATAATTTTTCTGTGAATGCTCAGACAATGGAGGGAAGTGGCAGGTGTCTTGAAAGGGGAAGTTTTTCGGTAGCGTTACCAGTATTTTGTGATTAACTGTGATGCAAAGTAGTGCGAAGTGTTAATATTAATGTTTGTGTTACTGTTACAAGTGACCTTCAAAGGAAAAAGCTTTGTTCTCTTGCTGTTGTTATGCTGAATAAATAAAAGTTATTTTTCCCCCCTCAGAGGGAACATGGAAATAAGCACATGCTTTTATTCACTACTCAGGAAATGATGAGTCACTGCAAAAGGTACTCACTCAGGAGTGTTTCTCAGGCTGCCTCTGTACAAGAAAATGGGAACAGTTACTTCGATTTAATCCAGTACAGCTAAATTTGTCCAAAGTGTGGTGTGAGAGAGGCTCTTTCCACCTGCCAGAAGCTTCCTGTGGTTCCACTCGTGGAGCAGAGATGCACTTGTGTTATCTTTGAAGTCTTAATCCATGACATTTCCCAGCCACCCGATGTTCTTTTCAGCAAAGAACGGTCAGCCCGACCCGAGTCTCTGATGTTAAATCCCTCTCTTCCCGAGACACCCGGGGTACAAACAAGACCTTCCAGGTGTCCTTCGTGGCTCCTGGCACAGGCAGCACCAGAGGCTGGAGCCTCCCGTGGCTCCTGGTCCCACAGCTCCCAGGGGAGCAGCGGGCGGCAGGGACCCCAGCCCCAGAGCGTGGGACCCTGCAGTGGCGAGTGGCAGCGGCGCTGCGCTCAGTGACACCCCATCAGCCACAGCCACACACAGCCCGGGGCAGGAAGGACTTCACACCCACCCGGTTACCTTGGAAAGGTGAAAAACTACTGGGGTTTTTTCCATTTTTACCTCTAAGTCTTCATATTCTCTGCAAAACGCTGTGAAACCATACAACGAAAGCAACTGCAGAACGATAGTGGCGGCTCCACAGAAAGCGCTGATTACATATAAAGAACTCCCATTATTTTGGTTTAAGAGGTTTAAGAACAGCAAGTCCCTACACAAAAATGTCGTAAACCAGCCGTTTTCAAGGTTGTGTTTGAGCTGCAATGTTCAGAATACAGTCTTCAAAATATCCTTCCCTGCACATTTAATTTGGTTTTGCTTTTAAGGAGTAATTGCTTTGTTTTGATCTTTGTCTTTTACAATTACACAGCACTTCCAAAAGAATATTGCCATAATTTGATGCAGCTACACAAGAAAAATAGTTAACTAAATACTAGTTAAACTATTTAGTAAACTAAGTAGTCATTGAATTTCTTTTTTTTCCCTCATGAATCCCAACTCAGACCTTTATCTTTCTGCATCTCATATACAGTTACTTGTCCAACTAAAACAAGGTATTTATAAATAAAGATTCTTACATTTTCACCCTAAACTATTACTAGCACTGCAGGACCTTCACGGAGATCAGGTTTCATAAGGAAACACCTTAGGAAAGCTCAAGGAGGTTTTCCCAGAGTCAAAGGGATAAAATGCCAATTGTCATCACTAAATATTCCAGAAAAAGACCCAGCTATTAATCCTCTTTGAAAGACAACGAGTCTTTTACTCCTGTACACAAGCTGACCTTTTTTTAAAAAGCCCCCCAGCATTACATATATATATACACATATAAATATATGCAAAATCCCTGTTTCTCAGCAGCACCTGTTACCTGAGGCAGGCCTTTCCTGGACTGCTGACGCAGGCAGCTGCGGAGCTCACGTTAATCCAAGGGTTTTGCCCCAAAACTTATGTCCAGCTATTTAAAAATGCTGCTGAGATCTTACACTGAACACCAGAGACGATTTCTAGAAATGTACACAGGGCTATGGATTCCCAAATTCCTGAAACCCAGACACAGAGGCACGCTGAGGAACTGCAGTAAATTCCTGCGGTTTTCCCCCGAGAGCATCAGCAACTGGGAACACTTTCATGCATGTTTCACTGTGGGAGTGAGTTGCAGCCTGCTTTCTCACAAAGGAGTGGATTTTGAAGTACAAAGCTGACCTGTACATACATTTTAAAAGCACCTTTCAAAAGCACACTAAGCCTGCCTGGCCAGAGATTATGAACCTGTGCACCGGACTGCTTCTCTGTACAACAAGGAGAGAAAACACAACAGTGGAACCAACAATGGCAGAAGGATCACTGGAAAATTCACGGGAAACAAGTCAAAGACTTAGGCCAAAACACCTGTAAAAGTAGTAATTCAAGGGAATTCAAGGAAATTAGGCTGAAGGATCAGGATATTAAAAATCAACGTGCAACAACCCCAAAAAGATACAAGTTCAAACTTCAGAAGACAATAGAGTAAAATACTTTGAATTTTACTGGAAGCAAACAGATATTCCTACAATTAAAAAACGAACAAACTGAAAAATATGTGACTGGACTTGTATCACAGTACAACAACAAATTCAGAACAAAATTGGTTTCCAATTAAAATTTCAAGAAATTAAATACTTTGTGCTAGAAAAAGGTCTCTAATTAATACAAGGTTATGGATCAATAAATCTTTCTTTGGACAATTGTCCAAACACCTCCTCTTACTATAATGCCTGTTACTACAATAGTAACTTTACCCTTATTAAAAGAAATAGTCTGAAAACTGAAAGATATTTTTAATCAAGAAATTTCAAGATCACTGAAACCTATGGAAAAGCCCCCCTCCTTCCTGGATATAATGCAGGGTACAATTCATGTACTCCAATAGCCTCTCCCTAACCTTTCTAAAACAAACCAATCCAAGTAGTTCTAATTCCCAACACTCTAATTTCTGGGTTTTTTCCTTAAAGAAAAGGATGGGGCCATTTAATCACCAAGTTACCCAATGAGTTTTAAAGACCCTCAGTGTAATTTCAGACTTAAATTGAAGGTATGAATTGAAAAAAATACTGTGTTTGTTGATTTTTATTTCAGTCAGCAGGTTAAAAATGTGTAACACTTTGAATTAATGCTGAAGATGGAGAAGGGGAGAACATCAGACAGAGAACCACACTTGAAAAATGTGTCTTTGGGGGCATTTTCTTTGATTGCAGAGCACATTGAAACAAAAGAAACCTTGGCAAATATCTACTGCTCTGCTCCCACCAGAATGCTTCCCTGTCATGGCAGGACACAATGACAACTCTCTTCTGTACCCTGTTATCTATTTACTAAGACCCTTCAAATTCACAGAGAAATACAAGGCTTGAAACTGCAGTAAATTACAAATGTTTTTAGAGTACAAGCAACAGATCCCTGAAAGAAGGAAAAAGAAAAAATACTAAAACAAAAAGGCAGCTGCAGCTGGAACAACACAGACCTGCTGTTCCCACCTGACTTCATCTCTCCTTCACTGCCTCACTGCCAGCCCCAGAGAAACATGTTTTATTTTAGGAAAGTATTTGAATAAACACAGAGAAACAAAATCAAATTAATTTATTTATGTGCAAGTCAGACTAGACTGACATAAACAACTTCACAGGGGACGAGCAAAGACCCATAGGTAAAAATTACACACAGAAATTCACATATATAGGATAATCCATACAGAATAATCAAATTCAGCACATAGCCACATCCTGGTAATCCAGATGATGTCTTCTTTTAATTTCATCTCATTATCCCTGTTTGCTGACACTCACAGATATTGCTCAGATATACTTCTTCCTTAAAAATATTTCTGGCAATTGCTGATGGTTTTTACTTAATAGTTTAAGGAGTTTGAACAAATTCCAGTATTTTGGGTGGAAACTGGCCAGTGGGAAGATGTCTAAATAACAGAAAAATGTGTCTCTTTGGTCCAAAAAAGGCCTAACCACTGACAGATTAACTCCTGTAAATCAATGAATGCAACTGCCTGCAACAAACTCTAACTGAAAAATACATCATTTCTCCAAACCACTGTAGAAATCACACAGCCAAACCTGACCCTTTGGGGGTTACTGCCACTCACTTGGCCTGGTGCTGCAAATTAAATCAAGTACTCTGTTTAGCTGTCTCAAATATAATCAGGTGGTTTTCTTCCTAATGTAGAAAAATATTTCCTAATGGTAGCCAAGCACATCTTAGTAGATGACCAAAATGAGAAAAGCTCAACCCCTCAATAACAGAAAACAATTATCAGATAAATCTCTCAAAGGGGTTGTAGGTAACCACGGGGAGTCTTGAATGTTAATGTGATATCACCATACTTCAGGATTTAGGATTAAGACATGTAAGTACCTTTTCTATCACAGCTGTACCAATGCCATGTGAGAACCACAAATTTCTGCAATTTACTTTAGTACTAACAGCCTGTAAAATGTTTTTACAATATCTGAGGTAACGAAATTCCCACAGGAACCATGTGAGAGGAACAGCAAAAGGAGTACAAGAGGCTGACAGGGTAATGATTCTCAGGGCATCAGCTTTTATCCAGAAGCTAAAATGTCTTCTGTGACTGTGGAAGAAACCTTTGGTTTTCCTGGTATCGTTTGCGGTGTTTGGCAGAAGCCGATCCCACAGAGCTGGTGTCTCAGTCCGCGTGAATTTTGGGGAATTGCAGCAGCAAAAGAGGCAATAAATGGTTTAAATTAACCAGGCCAGGCTCTTCCTGCATGTGGTTAGCAGGGTTTTAGCTTTTATCAGGGGAAATTTCCACTTTTGGAAGTTTCTGAGACAATTTTGAGAGCTGCAGGGACGCACAGGCCCGGACAGAGCAGAGCAGAGCCGCGGGCACCGAAGGAGCCTCAAGGGCTGGAGCGCTGGCCCCACGGGCACCCCTGTCCTCAGAGGCACAGGAACGACCCTGCCAGCCCTGGAACCCAGCCCCGTGCCCTGGGGACAGGCACTGCCACTGCTGCCACCAGCTCTGCAGCCACGCAGAGCCCAGCCCTCGGCACCACGCGGGGCTGTTCCCCAGCCCGAGGCCGTGGCCTGGCTCTGACACTGCTGGGCACACTGGCCACGGGCCTGGGGACCATGGACACAGTGACCACAGACATGGAGACCATGGGCACACTGACCACGGGCCTGGGGACCACGGGGCAGAGCAGCTGAGCAGTGCCAGCGCAGTAGGAACAGCCGCTGTCCCCTCGCACAGCGCGGGGCACCACGGATCCCACGCAGCGAGCACGAGACAACGAGGCAGGCACTACATCTCTGCCTGAGAAGCCTCTCTACACAGTGCCGAACAAAACCTCCTCCAGTAATCACAGGTGTGCTCAATACAGTCCTTCTGGCAAGGAAAACGCATTCCTCTGAACAAGAAATCCTCCCATTTACAGGGGTTTACAGTATAAAGCATTAGAAGGTCAGGCACCGCCTGCTTTGCGTTTACCATTCTATTCCAATGGCTTTTTTGAATTCAGAATTTTGTGGCTCAAAAATGTCGTAGTAAACCCTACTTTTATCAAAGTTTTCTCGGATGAAAAGCAAGTCTTCCACAGAGTACATGTCTTCCTTTCCTGTCCAAACAGTGAGGCTGTATCTACGTCCAGAAAAAAGGAGGGAGAAAAACAAAACAAAGAGAGAAAGAGTATGTTAAGATAAAGCATGTAAACCAGAAAGACATTGCACTAATATGCTCCTAAAAATATTCAGGATTATAGCATCCTAATTTAAAAAATGTAATTAAATACAAGCAGCTGCACCCCCCAGACCAATTTATCTGCAGTTTATCTGTGATTGTCCTGCCAAACCTGGGAAGGAGCTAAATAAAAAACCCTCAGGTAAATATCCAGCAAAGAAATTTACCAGAGTGAGCATTTAAGGTTTGATAATCAATAGTCACAAGCTGAGCCTCACAACAGGAAATTTGATGCAACGACAGACGCAGGCGATTGCCCTGCTCTGCGCTTCGTCACGTCAGCCACGTGCAGAGATGCCACCCAACCCAAACCTCATCAATCGCACAGAACTTCTCAAAAAACACTGAAATCCCCCAAAGCATTATTCACTCAAAGGCATCACCCTCCACAACCTCCACATGACATACACTTAGCTCTTCACCTTTGTTTAATAAAATCAATAATTTTAGAAATGGGCAAATCAGAATTTAGTTGTATGTGAGCAAAAAGGGCTCAGGAATTTCTGTCCTCTAATCACGCCACTAAAAAACCCCAAGTTTTATCCTGAGGTAAAAGAGAAACTCCCAATATTTCAGCGGGAATAATGTCTGTATCCAGTGAGGATATATTTGAGACTGGCACAATTCATAAGACATATTCTTAATGCAGTAATATTTGTAACCTCATTTCCCAGTTTAAAATGCTTAATTCTGATTTCTGTCATGATTCTTCACTGTAAACGAGAATTTCAGCATTTCATTTGTCCACCCTGTTGTTTCTAAATAATTAGAAACTTTTCAGAGACTCTCTTGAGTTTTCTGTCTTGGCCTTTGGCCTTGGCTGGAACAACTCTATTAAACACTGAGCAGGCAGAGCAAGTGAAAAAGATGAATATATGGCACGTGTGGGAAGCTAGGTTTATTCTCATTCTATTACATGTGAATAATTTTTATAATGAAATAGTTATGGGTTTGTAAGAACAGTCTTTAAAGGAAAATGTAAGTTGGTGTATGAAAACCACTGAATACATTTCAAGTGCCTCAGCAAAATTAAGCAGCTTGGAGGGAAACACCTGACTTCCCATCTAAAAACCATCTTTAACGTTCTTCAGGTGACATTGCTACAAAAAACCTAAACAGTGAATCCAATACCAGTCTTTATACAATACAAGTCCAATACAGTGAATCCAATAAAAGTCTTTAGATTTGATGAATTCCCAATTGCATCATCAAACTATTTAGTCTATCGAACTATATTCATCTCGGGAAATGTTTGCAGCAGAACCGGCTCACACACCTACGCACCACTCAAAAGTCCTTATTGTAGGCAGTGAAAAAGAAGCCTCTGGAATTTAACTATCTCAAAGAAATTAACAATGACCACTCCTGCCTGAGGGATCAATTTGGGACCTGCGGGAAATACAGAACTGAGAGAAAAGGTATTCCCAGGGTCGCTGGGGTGAGCCAGCGTGTGACAGCAGCACACACGAGCTGGCCAGGACGGGTGAGGGCAGTGCCCTGCGGGACCTGCGGCCCAGCCTCGGGAGCTGGGCAGGCTCTGAGGGTGCCGGGAGAGGCAGCACTGACCTGGGCGACTGCTGCAGCAGCCAGCGGAGCTGCGCCACGGAGCCGGGCACCAGCGCGGCCCTGACCGCGAACGTCACGGGCTGGGACAGCGGCTGGCACAGCCGGGACATCTCCTGCACCACGGCCCACGCGTAGCCTGGGGACAAACGAGGCGCTCAGAGCAGCCCGAGGGACGCTGCAGCAGAGCAAAGCGCGCCCCACGGGAGAAACGCTGCATGAACACGGGAAACAGCCTTGTGCTGAAAACCTCTGTTTCCCGTTCTTCACGGATGTATTTGCTTGCTCTACGTACAGCCACGGAGCGCGACGTTTTTAATGTCTCCTCTAACGCCCCTTCCCTAAAAAACTCCGCTGCCACCAACTTCAACGTGGCCTAGTTTCACACTGCCTTTAAAAATAAATACGTGAGGAAAACGCTAGGAAAAAAGGTTAAATTAATCCACTAGGAATGAAGTTACACACAAGTAAAACACACGGAGACAAAAACACCTTATGCCTAAAAACGCTAAAATCAAGCAATCTGCAATACTGAAAGTGCCTCTGCTGAGATTTTTACAAGCACTGGAGCTATTTCAAATTATATTTAACTGTTCTTTTGTTTCTACAGGCTATGAAAACCCTGGAACAACAGCTAATAACTTTTTTCTCAATTACTCATATGCAATGTAGTGACTGGGAAGACTAAAAAAGCACTAAATATTAAAGAAAGAGTTTTGTTGGGCAAGCAGCAACTTCTAGTTGAAATCACTCATACAAGCTGGTTTTCTCAAGTATTATAGTAGAACCTTAGTTAGTATTTCATAAACTGAAATTTAGAATAGAGATAAAATCACATTCATTTTCAAAGGTTAATCAACAGTTCTAATGCATTTCCCAGCAATTTTCTCCTGCACTGAACATACCTGGGAGAAAGCACTGAACAGTTTAATAAAGCTGAAGTGTATCACACAACAAAAACACTAAATCTTGCTAATGATTAATTAGCAATGGGAATGGTGTATAATCCTGCCATGGTGGCCCCAGACAATCGGACGGGACTCGGCTACTCATAATGGGAATTCCAAGAGGAAGCCTGTGAAAAAGGCCCTAAAAGAATGAAAACTGGACAATTTACTGCAAAAATTCAAGTATCCAAGAGAAATTGAATGTTAGGGATTAGGCTGAGCCACAATTTGAGTTCAGTGATCAAAAAAAGCAGAGATAAAGTTTCAGAATTTCAGCTGATCTGTTTTTCCTCAGGAAACACGCCAGGATTCCGATCACCAACCAATGCTCCCAGGATTCAGGGAGAGCCCTCCCCGAGACAGAGGCTAAAGGAGTTCGTCCCTCAGAAGCCCTCAGCAGGTGGGAAGGAGGTGAAGCACAAACCAGCTTACTTCAACAGCAAAAAGACGGGATTTTGCCCCAGCAGAGCCGTAACTGCTGTCCAGCGCTGCCAAACGCCCCAGTGCGGAGCGGTCCCCTCAATGCCCGGGGCTGGCTCCAGCTGGACACAGGCTGGAAGCCAAGGAGCCACGCAGGCAAGCCCGAGCCCGGCCCTTACCTTGCCCTTGGTGGCAGCCCGTGGTCCAGCCCAGGGACAGGGTGGCGTCGGGGCACGACGAGGTGACGGCGGCCAGGAAGGCGCGGGCGTCCAGCGGCGCGTGGCTCCCGCCGGGCCCGGGCAGGATGTCCCCGTTCAGCCACACGGGTCTGTCCAGGGGCTGCCCCAGCTGCCCCAGCAGCTGCAGGGACGGTGCCACGGCGCCCAGGCTGTGCAGGGACACGGGGGGCAGGGTCACGGCACGGCAGTGTCACCGCGGTGTCACCGCACCCTCCGCGGCCGGCAGGGGCACGCGCCGAGCGCCCGCTGCCATCCGGTGACTTCCCCTGCAGGAGGGAGACCCCCAGACTCCCACCCCTGCTGCCAGGGCTGCCTGGCCTCACCTCACGCCCCTGACCTTGTCACCTCCTCATCTCAGGCCTGAGAAGCGTTTTAGCAAAGGAAGCCACTGTGGTCTCTAACACTTCTGTTTCATCAGACCTGAAAGCCACAAATGCTGTAAATTCAGCCCAAAGAGCGAAAGTCATCCCTCCCCACCTTAATCACACTCAAGGTGGCAAAGATTGTAGCACTGTTTCAGATCCAGACTCGGATTACCTTCACACCTGAGCAAGACGATGCACCTGTACGAGGAGAATGAAAAGCCCAACATGGACCAGGTTCAGGCAACTGAAAGAATGAAAAGGCACCCACTTGAACATTTAATGCCTGGTCGTGGCTTTTCCCACAGCTCAAACAAGTGGCAGCACAGAGGGGCCTGCCTGTCCAACGTTCATCTGACAGCTAATTATTACACTGCTAAATGTGACTTGAGCAACCAGAGCACACACCTTGAGAGCATTTAACAGGATCTACAGGCACGTATCCCTACTGTCCTGTCAGGCCAAAAGGAAAAGCACAGCTAGCTTTTCTCTAACTCTATTCTACCAAAACTTTCAAAGTCCTGTGGAAGGAAAGGAGACGTGGAACAACTGGGACAAGAAATGAACACCAAGAAAGTCTTCTTTCTGCCACTGCACATTAATTAACGCACTATGCAACATCAAGGAATTTAAAATCAGTACGGTCAGAGTTCTGAAATCAGGTTAGTTCTAAAGCCAGCAACTGTCCCCTGAGCTGCTTGTCTCGTTTCCTCTGTGCAGTCATTTTCTATATTTTGACTTTTGTGCTGTTGGGAAAGCTGCACAGAGGAAATGAGACAAACAGCTCAGGGCACAGCTGCTGGCTGGAATTCTGCTGACTGGGGATGAGCTCAAGGTCTCTAGGAGAAAAGCCCGTGATGGCTTGCGTGGGCTTCAGCATTTCTCCCACTGTCTGGGGCCAGAACAGCTCGTATCTTCACACATGCAAGGGACTGCCAGGGCTGGTGGAACGCCCTCCTTTGTACTGCAAAGTACAAGCTAATGAGAAAAACGCCCAAACCGAAACAGCAACACAGAAAAAAAAATAGAAAAAAACAAAGCCAAACAACAACAACACAAAAAAAACCCCCAACCCCAAAAAACCTCAGACCCCAGAGAGCACTGGTTCTGTTGCACAGCATTTAGAAAATTCACACTTACTGCTGACTTCATGTGAAATGACTTTGGCATTTCTGAAGTGGGACACTGAAGACCTTTTGCAGAATACATTACTTTCAGTAGCCAAAGCCAGCAGGAAATGTAATTATGGGGTGAATCAAGCTGATAGAGTAGAGATATAGAAAGTAGATGTTTTAAAGTACCATTGAAATAATCTTCAAAACTTCAGCAATGGCATCCAAATCAATATTATCCAAAGGAACATCAGATTCTGTTAACACTTATTTGACCCTATCTGCACTGTATGATGTATTTTTAAATGCTTTTATACAATCAGACTTTTACAATGCAATGTACTTTTGAAAGCTTTTTTGAATCACTGCACTTGGCTGTAAAGTCCTTGTGGAAAAATGAAAGCCTAGGTGGTTTAAAATTAATTTAAACAATAATTAAAATGGAGGAAATACCCCACCAAAACTCACAAGAAATAAGCCTAAACAAATGCCTACTTCTCTTTTCTCCCTTCTCTGCTCAGAAGGACACACACAGATCCTGTAACAATAAAAGGATTTAGCCTGCCCACGTTTTGCACTTTCATGAACTTCTGCATGAAAACCGTGACTGTTACACAGAACCACAGGCATAAATCACATTTTACAACTATCTCGAGGGTTTTTTTGCATTTCTATTGAGTACTCGAGCTTTGATGAAGCTCTTTGTAATTTGCTGCCAAAACAGCACATGGAAACTCAGACAAAGCCAGAGCCAGGAGCTGAAGGGGTGTGTGTCTGGAAATCACAGCTCACTTCCAACTCTTTCAAGGCAACCTCACGGGGTTTTCAGGTGTATTTTCCCTGCAGACAATGAAACAGCTAATGGTTCAAACCATGAATGAACCTCTGAACGCTCAGCTAATGAGTCAGGCCAGAGAAAGGAGCCTTCCGGAGAGGCACCACCATTTCACCTTCCCGATGGGAAAGTTCTGCTCACAGCACCCAGTTCACTGAATAAAAAATCATTATCCGTAGTTCAAAACACTTTTAAAGTGTTTTTGCCATGCTTTGAGTGTTATGGACTACGTTTCCATGTGGATTATGCTGCTGAACACATCACCCTAAACTGCACAACAAGGAGGAGTTTGGTTGACAATCACCTGTAGAACTGTGACTGGCAAGAACGCAAACAACATCATCTTTTTGTTGAGATACCTCTTAAAATCCAGCTTGATGCCTTTGTCGGTGCTGACCATCTCTGCCAGCCACTCCTGCAGGGTGATGTCGCTGTCAGTGTCCGGGGGGTGAGCCAGGATGGGATCCCCGCTCCCTCCCCGCAGGAGAACATCCGCCTCCACCATGTGCACGTCACCTGGGGATTGAGAAATCGAACCTCAGCTCTCGGTGCTTCAGGGCAACAATCACCCAGCAAGTCTGTCTGCCCCAGCCCGTGCACCCTTACTCCAGACAGGAACTGCTGTGGCACAAAGGAGGCAATTTTGGGCGGTTTTCAGGCACTGAACTCTGCAAACCTGCAAGCATGTGAAAATAGATCTTTGAGCACACATTCGGCCAAGCAACCATGTGGGCTTTTTACTTCAGGGGAACAGAAAAACAGACATCCAACATGTGAATCCACTCTTGTTGAATTTCAGATCTTTTCCTCTCGAAACAGGGCTCCTGACAGCGGGAAGATGAGCACAGGATCTAACACCGGCAGAGACCCAGCATTCCCCTTGACTCATCGTCAAAACTGACCAGGAGAATGTTAGCTGACACACAACACAGGCGAAGACGGGTCTTAGGAGTGCTCCAGCTCTTGAAAACAGCTTTACATCATGAACCTGGTCAGTGCTATGAGGTTTGCAGTACACACACTTAGACTGAAATACGAAGAAAGGAGCTAGTGACGGAATCCAAGATAAAGCATATTACACATACATTCACACAAATATGTGTTTGTCAAATATTCACATAAATTTGCATAACATAGGCTGCCGCCCAGGCTGGGTCACCAGGGCCCTTGTGGCTCTGCACAACTCCCTGACAGGAGGGAGCAGCCGGGGGGGTCGGGCTCTGCTGCCAGGGAACAGGGACAGGAGGAGAGGGAACGGCCTCAGGCTGGGCCAGGGGAGGCTCAGGGTGGATATTGGGAAAATTCCTCCTGGAAAGGGCTGTGCGGCCCTGGCACAGCTGCCCAGGGCTCTGATGGAGGCCCCATCCCCGGGAGGGATTTAAAAGCCAGGGAGGAGGGAGGGGAAGGGGAAGAGGAAGGGGAGGATGAGAAGGAAGGAAGAGAAGAGCAAGAGGAAGAAGAAGGGGAAGGAGAAGGAGAAGGGGCCTGTGCCACACTCACTTCGCGCGGCCTCGGCCGCCCGGGCCCTGCTGTTGGCGGCGTGGAACCAGCGCACGGCGGCCCCGTCCCTCGCCGCGATGTGCCCGGTGCGCAGGAAGTGATCCACGGGCCACTCGCTCCAGGCGCCTGCGGGGACACGGCGGGGACCCCTCAGCGCGGCCCGTCCGCCACGGAGCCCCGCCGGAGCCCCAGCCCCGGTGGAGCCCCGGNGGGCCGGGCCGGGCCGGGCCGGGCAGGGAAGGGCCGCCCGGCGGGGCAGGTGGGGAATGAGTCAGAATTATCCCAAGTCGGGATGATCTGTGTCTGTGTCCTGTGAAGCACAGTCAGCAAGGACAGACCTGGTCCGTGCGACAGGCAGTGGCTGCACCCGCAGTCACGGACACCCCGGACTCCGAACGGTGTAGGGCAGGACGTGGTCAAGACGACAGGACACGGCCTTAAGCGGTGCCAGGGGAGGCTCAGGGTGGACACCAGCAGGAATTTCCCCACGGAAAGTGGGGTCAGGCCTTGGCAGGGGCTGCCCAGGGAGGTTTGGAGTGCCCATGGCTGGAGGTGTCCAGGGAAGGGCTGGAGGTGGCACTCAGTGCTCTGGGCTGGGGACAAGGTGGGCATCGGGCACAGCTTGGACTCCATGGGCTGGGAGAGATTTTCCAACTTGATTAATTCTGTGATTCGGTGTGAAATCATGATGCTGGTGTACGTCCATGACTGCATTGCAGACTTGTTGGAATGCTCAGGGTCTGCATCTCCTGCAGCTGAACCCTGTTCCTGGCAGCACCAAAACTCGCACCTGCAGGTCAGAAAGGCCGGGCCCAGGCGCAGGCCCTGCCCCTGAGCGGGTGCAGAGGGTGGCTGGGGTCACACACGCTGCATGGCAATTCCTGGTCAATCCTAACAGAGGGGCAGTGCTCGGGGAGTTACCAGCTCTGGATTGTTTCTGTGTGTCAGTAATGGCAGGAACGGGCGGTGGGGTGAGCTGGAGCTGTGGGACACACCGAGCCCTCAGGCCTGGCCAGCGCTGCTGTGGCACCCAGTGTCTCTCTCCCCTGTGTCACTGTTGGCTTGTGGCACGCTGAGGAACAAATCCCATTTTTTGGGCAGCATCAGGAGTCCCAGAAAGCTGCAGAGACAGGACACACGCATTCCAATTCTGTCTTTGTTTCACTATAAGTAAGAGGCGGGAGATTGCAAGCACTGTGGTTAACTTTATTGATCATTACTGAAAAGGAGTTAGTAGAGGTTAAGTGCCAAGAGGCAGCTGTTCCTTCAGGTGCCCTGACCCCATCACAGACCCGAAACGCTGTTCAGCCTCGTGCTGGGGCTCTCTCGGGGCAGCTTGTTTTCCACAAGGACATGTTTTGTTTGTACTGTGCCTGGGTTCAGCCCTTCTCTCTAACAGCAGTTTCTCAGAAGAAGTCAGCACAGAAGTTGAAATGCAGCTCAGTTCCATCCAGGATAAGATCTTGAAGCCTGAACCCTTCTAGGACTGGAGTGTTAAAGCACAGGTAACAGCAGAGCAGATTAGGTTAAATTACAAATTGTTTTTGATACAAAAACATAAAATATCCCCTATTAGCATCAAGAAGGCATCCAAGTTTTAATACTCTCATTATAAAATTGTACCAGCATTTTTACTGAAAACAATATAGATCTTGTATATATTTAGTTTTGGTTCTGTCCTCGATAAGCAGTTGTGTGGCTCAACTGCAGTTCGATGAACCTCAGTACAAATCACATGCATCACAAATACATAAATAGATCTAAGTGACCCAGTATCAAAAATACATCCTATGCAAGAACCTCAGGTATACTAAAAATCCCAGAACGGTTTGGGCTGGAAGGGACCTTAAAGAGTTCCAACCCCACCTGCCATGGGCAGGGCCACCTTCCACTAGAAGCAACCTGTTCATGAAAATTCATACTTAATACACCTGTTCTCCCTGAAAGTAAAGGTGGCTACTAAAATGTGGCAAAGCAGTAGAGAGGAGCAGAAAAAATATTGCAGAATTCTTGTCTGACTTATTGCTACATGTAGATTACTTCAAGGGTAATCTGCTTCTTCCTAATCGGTGAAAGGTCAAATTGTATATGGAACTCTGAGCACAGAGTGAAGAAAAAAGCAAAAGCACTTCTTACAAAAATAGCATCCATTTAAGTTAGATAAATCCTTATAAATACCAGAAAGAAAACAGTTACTCTATAAAACATTAACTGAGAGTACGTGTTCCTGAAGCACCAGCATCACATCCCCAGGTTAAGGACCTTTGTGCACACAGCCACAGCCCCTGCCCCGCGCTGCCACAGCTGCCCTGGCACACAGGGCTCGCACGCAGCCGCACCGCATCTCCTGCCTGAACCTGCAGTGCCCAGGAAACAGCTCTGGGCCAGCTCTGCTTCAGAGTTCAGCTCCTGCAGGGGGGAAGCACGTGCAGAGATCACATGGGAACCCTTGCAACTTCAGTAACCAGGACTGTGAGGGTAAGAGGCGAGATCCTATGGCTTGGAGTTACACTACACCTAGTAAAGGCTACAGCTGTGTAACGAGTAACGACACCTGCCCTCTTCTGCACCTGTATTAAGTGTAAACTTCCAGAACTTCATGACACAAACTACAACTCTTCTGTGGTAGAGGAATCAGAGAGGATCTGAGGGGCTTTAAAAAAACAGTTTGAAAAGCTATTAAAACATAACAGGTTTAGAAACTGTAACATTTTTAGTGTTTGTAGCATTACAACTTTGGTGTTCAGATGTAGCAAATCAGTATATGCATGTAATGAGCCTCATCAAAACAGGCGCTCCACAATGAAAAATACTAATTCCATTTTCAGTGGTAGAGCTGTAGGGTCTGACATTGCACCGTGAATCACGGGAACCAGAGCACTGTCCAAGTCATTCAGATACTCCTGTGGAAGAGGGTGCCCTCCAGATCCAGCTAAGTATTCCACCTAGGAGGGAAACATATTAACACTGACATTAATTAACGCTTTTTGTATTAACAAGACTATGCAAAAAGTGCTGTATCACCGTAAAAGAGTATTTTTCTACCATGAAGTGAGAAACCAATGACTAAGACAGCTTCTTCCCTGAATGTCATCCTCAGCCTGGATCTGCAGTAGGGCAAAACTCTTGAAACATTCATGGAGAGATCCAGGGTATTTGAAAGGGAAGGTACTTCAGAGGAAATGGAGTGTCTGCAATAAAAGTTGAAAGCTTACCATGTCTGAGTCAATGGAAACTCTGAGTCCTATCTTATTCATCCCATTATTTTTCAGGGTTTTAAGGTGAGGGCAAAGAGCAGTGCTGCAGGCAGTGGCAATCTCTTCAGTAAAGTGGTGAGGAACAGCACTGGATGGTTCCTGATCCTTTACAAAATAGTAAACCTGAGATCAGAGACAGGGAAGGACAGTCAGCAGCCTGGTATATGCCAAGGTTAGGAAAAAGATGAGTTCAGTATCACAGAACACCAAACAGAGCAAGCGTTGATGCTTGTTTGCTGGCAAAGCACCCAAGTATTTCATCCATACAACCAAAATCCTTCAGGAGCCACGGGAATGCCTGGATTAGGCATTTACAGAGCTGTCAATGCTAACAGACTTCTAGTCTTTTTCAGAGGAGAAAAACGACAAGTATGTAAACTCATCAAGGAGCTGCAGAGAACGTTCTGCCTGGCAGGATGGCTACACGTAAAATCAGCTCATTTTAATAGTATCACTTAGTACCATCAAACTACCGCTTAACTATTCACAAAGTAGCAAAAAAGGCTGAAGAACTACTTAATTCACTCACTTCGGTGCACTTCAAAACTTTCCCCTCTCTTTCGAAGTCTCGGCATTGTGGTGCTTTTTCCCTCTGAGTTCCTTCCATTGGTTTTCCATCAACTGGGCTTACAATTCTATGGAAAACAACAGTATGATCAGTAATCTGAACAACATTTCATGCTTTAGATAAGAGTAACTTCCATGAAACAATATTCAGCCATCCTTCAAGGCTATTCAAACAGCTTTACAACAAAATACAATACAAGACTTGCATCATGAAAATACACACAGTACTAAAGGAAATACCCTGAACAGGGAACCAACAGGATGAATAGGAACCTGTTCTTGCATGTTTAAGACGCTATAAACCAAAAGGTATAAAAGGCACCAAGCACTTTCTGGCCAAAAAAATACTTTAGATCAATTTCAAGAAACTAAAGGCACATATTTGAACACTGGGAGCAAGAACTCTCTCAGATGTCTGGCTTTGGTAGTACATTTACCCTTTGTTTGCTTTGTCTTCATGTTCCACCCAGCAAATATCCACGTATTCTTTCACATCCCCTGCATCCATTTTCCCACAGGTTATTTTGAAGTCCTTCTTGTCTCTTAATGCCTGACACAGGCTCTCCATTGTTTCTCGTGTTATTTGTACCAGTAGTCCATCTAGAAGAAAACCAGTTGAAATTCCAAATCATCCACAGGAAAAGCAGCAGAGCTTTTTACAGAGTCTTGGCTTAAATTCTGCTGAGACCGACCATCTCCTACAGCTAATTAACAAATGCACAAAAGGACACCATCCCCCACCTACAGCACTAAATGTTACATGAAAGAAGAAGAAAACATTTTTTGTTAACAGAACTCAAACTAAAAGGTAATTTTTAAGGTAATTTTTGGATTCTTTTTGTTTTTGCATAGATGTGCAAATATATGTATTTCAGCTATACGGCAATGAAAATAGTTCCGTAAAGAAAAGACCTGCACTGACTAAACACAGTTAAAATTTGAATGTTTTAAAACAAGTAGGTGAACCATCATGTATTTTTATGCAGCATTTGTTTGCAATAGGCTTCATACAAAGTTAAGAAACCTGAAAAGAAATGTTTAGCTCACTGAGGCATAAAGACTTTACTCAAGACTGATGCCATCTTTTTTTTCTTTTGTAAGTCTCTTAAGAGGAGAACAGAACAAAATTCTTACCTCCCACTATACTGGATTTAGCTGAAAATCCTGAAGATGTTTTTAACGCTCCATGAAACACCACAAAACTTGCACCTGTAACTGGGAAAAGCAGGAAGGAAGTGAGCAGCACTCCGTGTCACTCCAGTCAGCCACAACTGACACTGAACTTGCACTCCTCTTTAAACACATTTTAATGTAACACCAGAGATGCATTTTCTGTGCAGCCTAACGCTGAACTTGCATTTCTGCTCTGGAGAGGAGATTTTTCTCCAGCAGACCTCTTACCTTTCCTGGGATGTCCCGTGGCACTGATGGCCTGTGTGTGGTAGAGACCGTGCTTGTTCTGCACACACACCAAGTGAGAGTCTGCCTCGGTGTTAAAACTTGCTCCAATGCTAATTACATGTTCATTAGAAGAGTCGATCACCTTCATCACCTGCCAATATAAAATTTGTCATTACACTGACAAATCCCACTAGGAGGGTATTTTCGGTTGTTGCTTGTGTTTTTTATTGCTCTAAAAAATTCTTAAGCAAAACATAATCATCAGGAAAGATGATTAAGAAATCATCTGTAAGAGAGAGTATTTGAAAATACATGCTGAAAGACTTTCCACAACTGCTCATCTTCCAGTGCTATCCTACATCTCAACTCTTCATTATCCACCTCCCAGCATATCACAGAAGGGAGTGTGTGCTCAGGTAATTGCATGCCCTTCCCATTACACATTTAGGTCAGTATCAAGTTCAGAGAGGTTTTCTTCAAAGAGCTCATGGTAGAGGTGTGACTGGTATTATACAACAAAACGAAGGCAAAAGCAGCTTGGAATAGAAAGAGTAACCAAGATGGGTTTACTCACCTCATTATACTTCCTTACAGGTATTTTAATACAGCTTCTACCCATTTCCACATGAACAAACAGGTTGTCTATGGTATTCAAAGTATACTGATAATTTCTAAGGTCCTATAACAGACAAAGTATCTATGTTAGCAGACAATTAAATACTGTTTTGGTACCTTTTCCTTCCCTTCATCACTTAGATGAAGGTATTCTACAAACATCTCGAGGACTTCTAAAAAATAGTAATATTAAGAGTAGGTAAAGACTTAGGGATCCCTTTTTTCCCACTGGGGGTATGTGACAGGCACCTCAGGGAATGTATTAAGAAATTCATAGCTGGCAAGGTAGCTCTATCAACCAGTGGGTATTTACTCTATGGCTACTTCATACATGTTAGAATCCCAGTGTTGTAGGGAAAGAAAAACTTCAACACCCTCCCTCTCCGATAGAAAACGGAAGTGTGGAAGGCACCAGCCACCAGCTGTTCACAGCCTGTCCCCTACAGCTCTAACCTGTTGATTTACAGATTAAATACTGCACCATTTCTTATCCCTTTCTGTGACAGAAGTCATCACCCATCCCCTCACCCACTTCTGCAAAATTCTGTTTACTTCTAGAACAACACTAGGTATGAAACGGTCTCATTTGCTTTTACTACTCCAGCTGAAAAAAAACCCCACAAAGAGGCTCTTTTCACCAGCTGAGCCAGGCAGTCAGCACCTTCCTCCATCACACAGCTGCAGCAAGAAGGGCATTTACAAAAACATCTCGATGCACTAAGGTTTCCACGGGACTGGCATCCAGCACTAAGGATGTAAATCACAGGTGCCTTTGCCGCAGTCACTTGTGTGGGGACAGGCTCTGCATGACCTCTGACTGAGTATTTGCATCACAGGTGCCAAGGCACCATCAAAAGAACATTCTGCAGTCATGCAGTGATGAAAACTCCTGCAAGGAGCACGTATTGCCCCTGTCTGCTTCAAGCTGACACAGCTATGAAGGGGAATCCAAATAACTCTAATCCACCTGAAACGAAATTCCACAGAAACGCCTTTGGGCAGCAGCACAACACTAAGGCTGCTCAGAGTCACTGCTCAGGTGCAGTTACCCACTGGCACTGGCACATGACCAGTGAGGCTGGGAGCTGGCTCTTGGGTTACAGTTTGACTCCTACGTGAAGAAGAGATGTGCTGCTCCTGGATGGGGCACCTCCCCAACTGATGGCCCGCAGTGATCTGCACAGCAGCGCTGGCAAACAGGGAAAAGGGGGCAAAGACTGCAGCTTCATCTCAGCTGTGATGGCCTCCAGACCCAGGAGAGGATGGAGTGGTCACCTGAATGAGACATGCAGTGCCTCCCATGGCCTTGCCCTGAATGCTGCGATGGGAAGTGCTGCAAGTTCTATGTAAGTATTGGAAGAGGAAGGTTACTGGTCAGGAACTCAGGCTCACTGCCATCTGAACTCAAATTATTTGGGTAACAGAGGGAAAGCTTCCACAGGGCATGGCATGCATTCCATACCTGACTTAGGATTTTGCCAAAAAGTCCTTCACAAAAGACAGTAAGGCTGAATAACTGTGGCAAGGTTGAGTTTGTCTGACAAAGTAATTACTGCTGTAGTTAGTCCACAGCATCTGCCTGCCAGCTCTTTCTTCGTATTTAAAACTGTCAGATTTAAGACCAGAACCCCTGCACCACAATGATGCTCAGAAGAGAAAAATGCACCTGAACAATGATGACTACCAGCATCAGTGCAAATGTCAACACCTCTCTCAATCATTTAAAGCCTTTTTTCACTACCAGAACTAATGCATAACAATACAAGGTGAAACAAAGAGCCTTTCTAAATCACTCACCAGTTTTAAGTCAAGTATGAAGAACAAAAACATTAGCTCTGCTTCCAAGATTCAGAATTTCTTTGTCTGGAGGATATTTTATGCAATTTAGATTACAACAGGAAGGGAAGATAATAAAACATCCACTCACAACACATAGATTCATAATCGTCTGTCCAATCTCTCCGAAGAGCGGCTTCCGATGCCTGACACTTACCACAGGAGCTGGATAGGCTAGGAAGAAAAAAGGTCATATTTACCTATCAACAACTCTAAAACCTGCTATCCCAAGTAGTTTTATGGGGTTTTTTTCAGCTATAACCTGTTTCTAAATCTCAATGTCTGACCAGCCAAAGGAAGCACAGCCCCTCCTTAATTCTCAGCCACTGCGTGGTATTCCCCCTCCATGGTCATATCTGGTAGAACTGGTTAAACAAACATAACACAGCAAGTAGTATGGTAAGAGAAAGAACAACAACAAAGCAGCTGCCACTCTTGTCACCATGCAGAGGGGTTCTAGCTGCTAGAGATCCACTGCAGGCTCCAGAGGCCCACCAACACGCAACAGGTACATGTTTATGGACTTGCAGCTTCTACAATGGTGGCCTCCTGCCTTTTTACCTGTCTAGATGTTTCCAACATATTAATAAGTTATCCTTTTAAGTAATCAATACCTTTATTTCATTTATGAAGCAGTAGTATTTTGCCAAGATACCTAACTCAAGTAATTTAATTAAAATAACCATTTTATCAGAGTTGTAAACTGGGCTTGTGAACATCCCTTCAAACCCTCCTCCTACAACCAAAAAAAATCTTTATATTTTACTGTCCATTTTGGTTTCTTAGATTTTTCATCAGCTAAGAAGAAAAAAGAAATCAAATAAGTCTAGCAGGACAACCAACACTCCCAGGTGTGACTCCCTATGTCCAGCTTAAACAAGTGTGTAATATAAAATACTGCAAAGATGATTTTAAATAGTTTGCTTGTCTAAAAACCCCTTGTATTTTCCAAAGGGAACTTTACATTTACACAGCTAGTGCAACCATTAAAACTTACCCCCATATTCTGCTCCTAATCTCAACATTAAGCGGATTGGAAACACTTTTGCCCAGGGTATTTCCAGCTTATGGATAAGAATGCCATAAAGAAAAGGGTTATCTGGTAGAATCTGATCATCAAGTTTCTGAAAAGTTGGTGAAACAAACAGGAATCCTCCATGCTCTTTGTTGCTGAGAAAGTTTTCTGTAAAAGCAATGTTTTCCATATTTTTTATGAACCTTCCTGTGGAGAGAGGAATGGAGAGTGTTTACACATCTGGGTCACTCACACTGTAGTGCCAAGAGAGCTGCTCTAACCAGTGACCTCTGACAGCCTTGCAAGCCCACCATTTATCTCACACCCTCCTGAAGCCTGTCAGATATCTAAACCCACAGAGTAAGAGCTCTGCATTTCATAACTAAATGAACCTGGCTATGAAACTAAGTTTCTCCAAACAAGTGCCAACAGTCCTAAACACGTTAATTGATGAGTTTTGATCAACAGACCTAAAATATTTACATACACGAGCACTGTACTTCTATAAATGAAGTGCCAGATGTCCTAAAAACCATAGACCCAAGGGCTCATACCCAGACTCTCCACCAAAATATGACTAAACAACAAAAAACCTGTAAACAGGGTGTTTACAGAAGTACATGAAACAAAGAAACTTTAATTCTTTTGTTTCTGTTATCTAGAATTCTAACACTGCAAGCTCTTTCAACAGAATCATTAGACAAATAATTCAAGAAAAATTACCTATCAACTGTAAGTTTTAAAGATCAGCAAGAATATACCACACAAGAAAGAGTTAGACATTAAAATGACACACCTTCCATTGCATCTTTATAGATGTCAAGAAATAATTTGAATATTTCACTAGGGAAAACATCTTCATCTGGCAAACGCTGCAACAGAATGACAATTTCTGCCTGACCCAAACCATGCAGTCCATTTGTTGAGAAGCACCAGCACTTTTCTGAGGAATCTTTAAAAAGATAAGATACCACAGTAATGCTGTTTTACAGACAGGGAAAAAAAAAAAAAAGGCTTGATTTAATCAAAAAGAAAATGTGCAATACTTACATGTCATCAGCTTAACATTGACAAGCAAGTTTGCATTTAGAATAAAAGTCAATGGATGAGGACCTCCTTCCCCAAGCAGCAAAGTGACCTTTTGGTGAAATGGATGTTCCTCCACCAGAAGATCTAAATAAATTAACACATGATTTAGTTCAGTACACCAGCCAATGTCCCAAAACAAGAGTTAGTCCACTGTACCACACGTTGTCCCATCCTCCTACCCTGGTAGTTATTCCTAAGCTTTGAACAGCTACAGATGAACCAGTGAACAGCTTACCCTCAGATTCAAGGAACATATAAAACTGAAGCAGCAGCTTCCAACACAGGTCCAAACAAGGGCTACCACTCCTTTGAAAATCTCTGACTGAATGTGTGCTGACTCTTCATCTACACCCTGATTCTGTCAGGCACCACTGATGAGCACAGCCACCACTACAATGCATTTAAGGGGTGAAGCATTCTCCTCATAACATATTGATCTTGTTAAAAATGCACAGTCACTATCCAACAATCCAGTATGCAACAAATAAATTACACGAGAATTGTATTAGAATACAAACTGCATGCACATGAGTCTGCATTTACAAGTCTGGGATAGTGGGAGGTGTCCCTGCCCATGGCAGCGGGTGGCACTGGATGAGCTTTAGTGTCCTTTCCAACCCAAATGATTCTAGGATTCTATGAGAAAATATTAACAATTTTCTCAAAATTTTACCAAATTTTACCTTTCCCTTCTTCACCCAGTGCAAGCAGAAGTGGGGGCAGCTGATCACCATCAGGAAGAAGGCTGATCTCCCGTCGCACCCAGTTTTCTACCCCACACAGTGCTCTGTAACTTGAAGCACTGACAGGCACATCCCGTGTACTCTGATCCACTGAACGGGGCCTGCTCTTCTCAGCTTCTGCAGGAGAACACTCTTCAGCTCCTAGAGTGACAAATTCGTAACTAGCTGCCACCTCACTCTGGCCTGGAATGGCCTGCTGTGCACCATCTGAAGGAACAGAAGGATGTAATTCCTCCATTCTTGTAATCCTATCAGTTTCTTCCTTCAGTTTTTGATTTACATCAGTTACTAGGTCATCTTCCTCTGGGTGTGCAGCCTGTGAAGAAGAAATAACAAAATCTACATTGTCTCACAACCAACCAGCTAAACTTTCATTATTAGCTTTCCAGAAGCAAAAAGAGAAAGAAATGTATCACAAAAACTGAGAATACATTTCCTCCTAATAAGGAGGAAGCCAGCAAATCTCTCCTGGATCCTCCTCTTTTTTTTTGTTTAGGAGTCACACAGGTGAAGACGCATCGCTCAGTTATTTGTCTGCTGACACAAACTCAGACGGGAGGGCGGCAGACTGCCCTTGTAGCACACGACAGTCAGGTGCAACACCCTCAGCACCCCACGGGCCCCTGCAGGAATCTGCCTACTGCTAGTCTCCTCCACTCACAGCTACTTGCATCGGTTTGGCACAGTCTGCGTTTGGGTAGCAGGGGGGCTGCAAAGACGGCTCCTGTGAGGAAGCTGCTGGAAGCTCCCCACCATGTCCGGCAGAGCCAGTGGCTGGGGGCTCTGAAGATGGACATGCTGCTGGCCAGAACTGGGCCAATGACAGGGGCTGGTAACGCCTCTGTGATGACAGATTTAAGAAGAAAATCAAAACAAAGTAACGGGTTTTTGCTTCTGGTTAGAGAAGGGGAGGAGGTGAGAACATGTGAGGGAAAGACCACAGAGACACCAAAGTCAGTGCAGAAGGAGGGGGAGGAGGTGCTCCAGGTGCTGGAGACAAGATTCCTCTGCAGGCCATGGTGAAGACCATGGTGAAGCAGCTGTGCCCCTGCAGCCTGTGGGGATCCACGGGGGATGCAGAGATCCACGGGGGATGCAGAGATCCTCCCACAGCCCCTGGGGATCCACAGGGGATGCAGAGATCCACCCNGATCCACCCACAGCCCCTGGAGATCCATGGAGGGATGCAGAGATCCACCCACAGCCCCTGGGGGAGGTGCCCATGCTGGAGCAGGGGGATGCCTGGAGGAGGCTGTGATCCAGTGGATCACAGGGAAGGACTCCTCTCCCAGAGCAGCAGAAGAAAGTCTTGGTGATGGACTGACCAAAACCCCCCTGCCCTGTCTCCCTGTGTTGTTGGTGGGAAGGAGAGAGGGCCAGGTGGGGGGGAGAGGTGTTTTAAGGGCTTATTTTACTTCTCATTACCCTCCTCTGACTCCGTTAGTAATAAATTTCACTGAGCAACCAAGGTTGAGCCTGTTTTGCCCTTGAAATATTTCTCCTGCTCTCCTTATCTCACCCATGGAGCCTCCATTAACCCTTTTCCTCTTTCCCCTGCTCTGCCCAGCTGTGGCAGGGGAAGGTGAGCGAGCGACTCTCCTGGGTGCCTGGCGTTGGGCCAGCGTCAAACCACGGCACTACTGGACACTGGCATCCCTTGGATCAGCAGCTGAGTACTGCAAACATATTTCTACACTATTTCTACTGTTCTGTTAATAGCTAAAGGTGGCATTGTTCAGTCTGAATAACTTCCAGCTTGGAGTGAAACCCATGCTGTTCTCCCAGTGAGACAGGTATGACAAGCCATGAACACAGGCACATCAGGATGCCAGCTGTCCTAACAAAATGAAAAAGAAAACAAGCCCCCCAGACCCCTCCAATGAAAACAGAGATGCACATCATCTTTTGTTAGACTTGCATCCTCTGTCCAGAGGGAAGACTTTGTCCATACAACAAGAAAAAACCTGACAACTTTATGCTCGCCTTGTAGCAGTTCTCCTCGTGTCCCATCAGCTCTCAGCAAATCCTCCATTTAATGAATTTGCTGCCAGAAAATAATGAAAAAGCCACCAACCCCAAAGGGAACACTCCACAAAAACACAGACAAAAACATTACTAGACTGGCCAGTAACAGACTTCTTCCCCATGAATCTGCTTGCTGGCGTTTCACACCACTTGGCACTCCTGCCCTCCCCAGCACCCGGCGGCAGCACTTTCAGGATTTGGTGTTGCCTTTGCCTCAGAGCTGCACCGTGCTGGTTTTGTCTGAGCTTCTGAGGCTGCACAGAAGAACCACCAACAAACTGTCTCCCACTCACTTTGTCCATGCTGCTTCTAGTGTTAAACACTGCTCATCTTCTGCAAGTGCAGATATCCTACTCTTTCCCCAAAACGAGAGAGAGGCTGTAACTTTTGATTACTCCAACTTTTTTTTATTTGATTACTACCATTCTTCATGAATAAAAGCTGATTTAAATGCTACACGCCTAAAAAGTATTCAGATCCCCCACATACAAATACTAATTATCTGGGTTTTTAGCTTTAACAATGTATTTTATAAACTTTCAAGTGCTGTGAGAATCATGGAATTTATGTCATTATTTGAGACAGTGCTTCAGTGCTATGTTTTATCTTAAAAAGGCTTCACCTGAGGAACCTCGCTAAGTCTTTCCACAGCAAACTTCTACCTTTTCATTGGACTTCTCTTTTAAAGTGAAGTTCATTCAACATCATGCATATGACTCATGATTAAAAAAACCAATCCCCCTCTCAGTTCAATATTAGTTCACACTAGAAGCTATACACAGATTTTTTTTGTCCCCTATAATGTGGTATTGCAGGGTAGTAAGAAACTTTTGGTTAGTCTAATCCATCAGGGGAACTATAGCAGGCCACTGGGAAAAAAACCAAACAACCACAAACTTCTACTATAAGCATGTTGCTAATGACATGCTTCAAAACTGTGGCTGAGGTCACCTTCACAAAAGTGGTCAGCCAAACACTGTGTACAAAAAACAACTGCTTTGGAAAATTTTCAGGCACACCAGTTTTGAAGTTCACGGACACCTCAAACCAAACAAGGTTTTCCTTCGAAAACTTTGCTCGGTTTTACTCAAATTGAAAATTACTGCCGTGTTTTTCAACCCAAGGACTTCACAGCTCCCGCCAAAAATACCCAAGTATTGTCCCAGATTCCAAGAGCTGTGAATCAGAAGTCATGGTCTGTAAGGGGCCCCATCAACAGCAAGCAGAGGTCTCCCAACAGGTAACGAACACAGCTAAAACATCCTGACTCCTACCGTGAGCGTCTCCGGCAAGTCGGGGTTCACTGGGCTGGACTCCTGCGACCTCTTTGCTCCAGAGGACAGTTTTGCTGTGTCTGCCACTTCACCATTTGGCAAAATACCATCTGCAAACCAAACCCTCCTCTGTTCTCTGGGGCAGAGCCCTGGGACAGGTTAAAACAACAACTCCGTATTATCGCACTGTTCCAATATCCGAAAGGGACAAAAATTAAGTCCCTTCTCCCCACCACATGTACAGACAATCTGTTCATTGGAACGAAGCACAGGTAGAGGTTGGCGTCAGCCAGTCTCCATCCAGGCAAAGATAAGCAACAAAATCTCTCACTTGCAGAGGAAGCTGCCCTGCTACAGTTAAAGCTATCAGTTCATACTACAGAAGGCAACTTCCTCAATCATCCCCCTGTAGTGAGGTAAGAACGAAATCCATATCACAACTCAAGATGTAATACACTCTAAAAGAGTAGATCTATCACTTTAAGAATGTATTTTCTTTGAAGAAGGTCAGATGTTTAATAAAAGTGGAACAAAGACACTGGTTAGCCACTAATAATTTGTATTTACACAGAGAAGGAACTTTTGCTGCTTCCTTGTAACTTCCCTCTCAACAGCTACTTTTAGTTTTTTCCTGGAAGATTGTCAGTCCAACACAAGCCAGAGATCTCCAAAGACATATAAAAATTATAAAATGAACAGCTACACAAAGAGATTAACAATATAAACAGAGAGGGCAAAGAAAAAAGTAGCATCCACATGTCATAAATGGAGACTTAGAACCAGCTTGAGCCTGGCACCAAAATTAGGAAGCAAAAGTGCTTCTATTCAGAGAGTTCCTGTTTCAGACAAAAAATACCAAATATAAACCCCAGATGTGATGAGCAACTCTTTCCAAAGAGGCTCCCAAAGTGCTAGATATATGGTATATTTAGGATCTATACCTTCCAGACCAGGTTGTTTAAGTGCTGAGATAGGCAACAACGCAGACGGTGAAGGAGAGCTGGCACTACCAGGTATCTGGGCTTCCTCTACTCGTGGAACAGCAGAAGAATGTTCAGAGGAGACACTGGAATTGAGGACAGGACCAGTTGGACTCATCATCCTTTCATATGCCTGTGCTAAAAAAACGCGGTTAGTTTTTAAGATCTCACAAGTGATTAAACTTCTTTTGCAGAGCAGTACTGTGTGCAGGGTGGGGTTTTTTCAGCAGAGGCAATGCACAGTTTGTGATCTACTCATGAAAAATGAACACTCAAACTGTTGTATGGAAGAGAATTCAGATTAATTTTCTACCTGCACGATTGCCTAATTTCTCAAGAGAGAAAGAGACCTCCCCTTGTGCATCCTGGCAGCACTGCAGTGACTAGTCACACCCTGTGAGCCCCGACCCCTGGGGCAAACACGTGTCACATCTAGCAGGCTACGCTCCATTCAGGTGGCCTATTAAAAATCTGACATGTTTCCAGCTTGCTATTTACATACTAATCCACAGGACCCTCACTTGTTTCTCCTCATGTTTTCATAAGCGCCCATGCTGAGTTTTTAGTGAAGAAAAGGTTGTCTGGTGAGTCATTTACTGCAGCCCTGGTAAGTGGCTTGTAAAAACACCAGGACAGGAAGCAACATAAAGTGAGCAAACGTGGAGAACAAGCAGGGATGTGGCCTTTTCACACGAAGAGGGCTACTGGGGAGGGAGGATCACTTCCGCTGGATTCCTGTCACAGATGACTCAACAGGATAAATTGTATTCTTCTGTAACTTCCCATTTAGTCCTATGGAGTTATAAACGACTTTTTTTTTTTTTTTTTAATTAAAAAAGCCCTACTTGACACTCAAATTCCAAAATAAGAACTGGAATCCAGCTAAGAGGTACAACTATTCTCTTCATCCCTCCATCTCAGAAATAGGAAAACACACAACAATTAAAGTAACCAAGCTCCCCAAAAAGAACAAAGGTTAAAGAGATACTTCAACGATTACTGCAATTACTCAGAAAAACCCTCTTTACCTTTATTAATATCATCATAACAGCCAGTGCAGACTCTTGCTTCCTTCTCCATGTATTGTAGTTTGCATTTTCGTTTGCAACAGCTACCACAAAAAACCTGAATCAGGAAAGGATTGCATTACACATTATAGATATATTGCACAGTGAATAGAAAACTCCTCCAAAGAACACACGTGCTTCATTCTAAACCATCTGCAGCATTCTATTCAAGCCTGTATCTTAATCCCTCACAAAGAAATCCTGGGGGGAAAAAAAAAACCAACCAAGAACAAAACCCACAATATATACCCAGCAGAAAGCAGCACCATGGAGGACACAACTGAAATTATACTAAAATTCTTATCTGGAGTGACGAAAATAATTTCAGGTTGCGCCACCTCTCCCAAATTCACTCCTACTTCTGTTCCTCCCCTAAGTACTTGACATTAAACGGCAGAGACAGGGCCAAGGACTGAGACCCAGAGCTGGGATTTGCTTTGGTGCTTTAGGATCATCTCTGCAGCACTGTGTGCTCAGCAAGGCTCTCAGTAAGACTTTGTCAGCTTGTGAGACACCCAGGCTGCCTCTCCTGCCCGGCTCAACAGGGCACCCAGCGCTCCCTGCCCCCGGGCTGCTGGGGCAGGCTGGCTCGCGTGCTGTGGCAGCCAGGTGGGCTCTCCTGCTCCCTCAGCAAGAACAAGCAGTGCTGCCTGCATGTGACAAGCTCCCTTCTGCTCAGTATTGTCAAAGAAAGCTGCTCAGAAAGAACAGAATATGCTCTTCTATTCCAACAGGGTATACATCCTGTCTATTTTTAAGCAGAAACAGAGGGGAAAGTGTGTCTCATTAGCCTGGACAACACCCTCACAGCCCCATTCAAAGAATTATGTCTTTAGAAAAGCTGGTTTTTTGCAAGAGTTGCCATAAATACTTGGAGCTGTTGTCACTTTCCTCTCATGTCCTTTCCAGGATGATCTG
This sequence comes from Oreocharis arfaki, assembly GCA_013398015.1. NCBI lineage: Eukaryota > Metazoa > Chordata > Aves > Passeriformes > Paramythiidae > Oreocharis > Oreocharis arfaki. Next base: position 353,598 of record VZRR01003170.1, read on the forward strand.
CAAGTTTTTAACGAGTCACACCATTTTTAGCTGTATGCAGACACTGGAAACTTTACAAAAGGTCTTCTGAAACCCCTAAAGGTCTTCTCTACTCCTAATTGCTCCCAATCCAGAAAAACAAAGTGGATCAAGAGGGGAAAAATCCCAAAAGTAGTAGCACAGGGGAAAAAAAAAAAAAAAGAGTTATTACAAGTGAACTCCTCTAAGCAGGAAAAGCAAATGACTGGTGTAACATCAGCTAAAAAAATTAACTATTCCAGCTGCTTCTGGATTAGTGCCACAGGTAATGCAGCTCACCACGAAACACGCATGCTCAGCACATAGGTTAAGAATGTAATTGATGAGGATTAATTGCTTATCAGTTATAATCCACTTTGTGGCTTCGAATGCCAAGCAGCACAAGTGGTATTCTCCCTCATACCCTTGGTGACACTGGGACCTGCAGGGGACTGCAGGAGGATTACTCCTAATGCACCTAAAAGGTGAGGGCGAACTAAGGGACAGCAGAAAGGAGGTGAATAGCCAGGCTGCTGAGCAAAGCAGTGGGTTCTGGCTGAACTAGGAAGAAGAAGGGTACCACAACAAGAGACAAACACCTGGACAGTGGAACTGCAAAGCTCTTCGGCCTTGCAAGTGCTGCAGATGGGAGAAAAAGCAGAGAGGCCACTAACTTCACACTTTCCTCCAGCACAGATGCCAGAATCCACAAGTGTTGCCATTTTCATTGATAAAAAAAGATGCAGAATTACAGGAATCCATAAAACTGTCTTCTAGAATAGTCCACTGAGGACAAGTGTGAATTCCTACCAGTTCTCCCTTATTTCCCAAGTGGCTGAAAACACAACAAACAACAGCTTCACAAGGAATGTTTGGTTTGGGGTTTCTTAAGACAAAAAAAAGTTACTGTTAAAAAGACAAAAAGTCTTACAAGGCAGAAAGTTAAGCTGCACATTCAGAAAAGCTACAACAAGAGCTACAACTGCATAGCACTCCCATATCTGTACGGTTTAGACAACCCACGCTGCCTTCACTCACTCTCCTAATGAAGAGACATTGTGATGCTCCCACTAATTACACTGCTGTTCTGCCCCTCAGCTGACATGCTCACAGCTGTCACAGGACTGTGTAGTGAAGGGTCTCCCATCCCCACCTCCAGACAAGGTACGAGAACTTCATGGTGAGTGTAAAACAGGAACTCGAGCTCAGTCGGCCTCATGACTAAAACGAAACCCGCTCTGAAGGACTGTTTTAAACCGCCACAAAACCTCGACAGGATATTCTGGGAGCAAGTTCAATGGCTTCCAGGTTGGCACAAGGAGTTCTTCATCTCCTGGACACTCCAATTCACACCTACATTTTAGTTCACACTGACTGCAGTTGAGAAAATGAGCACCATGCTTTGAATACACGGTGCTAGAAGAGAGGTGGGAAAAAAATGTACCATGCCTTTCCAGGTGGTGCTTAACACTGGGGATGCAAAAATTTATTACTGGCACTAGTCTCTGCTCTGTCTCCTCAGCTGAAAGCTTACAGAGCAACACTGAAGAGTAAGGTCATTAGTACTGCCAGCATTTCCATTTATGCACTGGTACAAGCCACAGTAGTTCACAAGGGAATTCTGAGCTGAGTATCAGCTTCGGCATCACTTACTCCCTGTAGAAGGCCTCAGGCTGAAAAACAGTTCTACAGTTACTCACTCTGTTGGTGAATCACATACTTTTCCCTTGGTATGAGTTCCTTAGAAAATGATACATCTAAACACACAGGAAGACAGATTTAGACCCTCAATCCTTTTGCATTGGTACTGCTCCTGAAAGAATGCAATCTCTTCAGGTTCACAGACAGTGCCCTACAGTTAGTATAACCACTAGTATGACCACTGGATTCTCATCATCACTACCTCAATTCTTTAAAACATAAATACTTAAGTTAAAAGCTCAATAATGAGCTGATTCAGTGTGATTACAATAAAGTAGTCCATCATCTCATCTCCCCTACTCCATGGAAAAACACACCAGTCTAGCCAGTAATGGCAGGTAAGAACATATTTTGTACTTCCCTTTAATTACAATTTTCACAGAAAAGGTCATACCTTTCTTAATTAACATCAGTCTTTTCCAACAGTCTTTAGGTTCCAATGGAGGGAAAATAAAAATTGGTCTCTGTTAAATAAAATACTTGGAACCTACAGAGCTTCTGTCAATATTCTTTCCCTTCTGTATCTTGGTTATGCCTGAATCAGACTCCCCATTTCCTGTCAGTAGCACAGGACCCCTCTCCAGTAACTCACCTTCCCACAGGCTCGGCAGTGGTGTCGCCTCTTCGTGAAGGTGAACTTGGCCTGGCAGTTCATGCAGTTGGGTGCCTCTGAATCCGGGACCCACAAGGGCTGTTTCCACGACAGAGCTGGAGGTGTTTTACGTGATTCAGTGCTTTCAGATGTTTCATTTCCTCCAGCTTCAGAGCTGCTTTCCCCAGGGTCAGAATTATTACCAACATTTACACTGGTGTCTGCGAGGGGAGCTTCTGGGGTAACAGAACCAGATCCCTGCTTTTCTCTTCCAAGTTCTTTTGTTTTATTCAGTTGTTTCTGACCAGCAGCTCCTTGGGAAAGGTCAAGCAACTGCTTTGGTCTTGCACCTTTAACACAAACATCAGAAGCCAGAGCTCCAGTGCCACTCTCAGTCATGCCCTGACCATGAGACATGCTGACTTCTGCTGCAGCTTCCACTTCATTGGCAGGAAGAGACGCTGCAAGGTTACTATTAATGCTCGTTATTTCCTCCAGTTTTGTTTGTGTAAGTTCTTCATTGACCTCTGTGAAATCCAGGCTGTTCAGATCTGTTAAATTCCCTCCATCAGCTTCCATCAAGTTACCTTCATTGTCTGAAGACTTCAACACACTGGACTGCAGACTTTGCCCATACAAGAAATCATCAAGCTCGGCGTCGCTTATTAGAATATCACTTTTAATAACATTCTCCTCAACAGGAAAGTCAGCCATAACAGAGCTCATGCTCTCATCATAAAAACTGTCTACACCAACACCATATGGGTCAGCCTCAAGATCTAGAACACCAGAAGCAAAAGCCTGGATTTGCTGAGAATCACCATCATCAATTACATTCTCAGTATCATACTTCTCTCCATCCCTACTTTTTTCTGCAATACTTTCACTGATTTCAGCTAAATCTTCTGGCTCATGCCAGCTACTATTTTCACAGGATTCCCTGCCAGAGAGATGAGTTTTAGACTCTCCAGCAGGAACAGTTACAGTATCACTAATAACCTCCGCCACTGCATTTTGAGGTAGAGGATTAACCTTTTCTTCTGTTACAACTAATGAACCACACATGGACACAGGAAGGGAAAGACAAGACAGAGATGTCTGGACACCCTCAGCTGAAATACATGAACTGGAAACACTGCTTAGTATATCACTGCTATTAAGGTCTTCACTATCTACATTCTCTTCTGTGACTTTCTTTTCCAATTCTACTTCAGCTCCTTTCTGACACGAGGAGCCTGGTAAGACACAGTTTCCACCTAATGCTGCATTGCTTTTGTGCAACTGATGCCTCTTTGGCAGATCTGAAGGCATGGAATCAACATTATTCCCACTGTTTGGGTCTGCCTTTCCCGTGGCATTTCCTCCGTACACCTCTCTGCTCACTGCACAGCACACGCTGTCGTCTGGTGGCTCACAAGGCAGCTTCTCACAGGCTTTCTCATCTTTGGGACTGTGTGCATTCGAGCTCTGTGATGTTACAGTGGCACATTCAGTATCCAGGAGAGCAGCTTGTCCAGGCTGGTCAGGCACTTCATTGCACTGTACAGCTTCTGTCCTGTGTTGATCATCACACGGATCCAGGACTGCTCCTGCAGCACAGCTCTCTGATTTTAAAGCGACATTATTAATCTGCTCTGTTTTAAGATGCCCTGAATCTTGTAGCACTGAGTCCCCACCGCTGTGCTTTGTGCTGAGGCTGCAGCCAGGTGATGCCACACAAATAGGACCAGGGATACAAGACACGCCACAGGCAGAGGGCCCTTCGCTGTACTGGAAGTCACCCAGCTGCAACTTCTGAGTCCCTTCACGAGCAGCCACTGAGTGGATTAAATTTGCTGTGTCATTGACAAGATCACACACAGGTATGCTACACCTTCCCAGGTTCAAAGCCTGAATTTCACTTAGGGGACCACCGTCCACAGTGGACAAAAGGTCAGGTCCAGCAACCCCCTTCTCTTTGGGTGGTGAGTAACTGGGCACATCACTTGTGCCTGCAGGGGCACTGAGAGCGTTCTCCTGTGGGGCAGGACATCTGGCAGGATCCTCTGGCAGGTCTGGTGTGGGGTGTGCATGCTCTAAGCAATCCAGGACTGAAGAAAGCTTTGAGTCATATGGATTTTGAGGTGTTCTGAAGCACTCACATTCATCTATTTTAAGCAAGAAGAGATCAAAAGCAAAGTTTATAAGACTCCTCTCTTTCCACAGTGTACTCCCTCTCAATCCCATCTATTCATCAATACAAGCTTTCACTTAGCAGATGCTACTTTCAAACTCCATGGCAACAGTCATTTGACCATGTACTTCCACGAAAAAGGCAGTGCAGAAACCAACCTGTATTCCGCTCAAATTCATCAAGCAGTTTGTCCAAGTCACAGACTGCAGCTTTAAAGTAACTGTCCATTCTAGTCACAGTTCTAGTGAAGCTTTAGCCTTCTTAAACCTACAGGGAAAAACACAGTGTTTAATTCAAAGCATTTTTTGTTTACAAAGCCCAGATGTTCCTATTAGACAACAGCCCATGTGAGGGATTTTTTTATTGTTATTAACACTTTTGTTCTCTCTCCACGTAAACAAACCCTAAGCACAAACAGGGCTGCAGCCTCTAAGTATTCTGGATGTGCTCAGTGTACTCAGCACTACGAACAGTACACTCAAAAATTCACTTCACACAGTTGAGGCTACTCTAAAAAAAAAAAAAGCATCTGAAAGCATCTGCTATGGCATTACAATGTCAGCAAGTTTAAAAACAGAAGGAATATTAAGACCTTATAGTCTGACCCCATATACATTTTATGCCACACAGTTCACAGGCAAAACACAAAATAGGCCATTATTACCTTTCAACACAACTGAACTGTTTAAATAATAATAAAAATTAAAAATCCAACATTGTAATCCATCTCATCATTTCTGTTCTACTCCAAACACATAAACAATTATTCTTCTGAGTTCCCAAGAACATAAAACTCTTATTATAGAATTACCAGCTCATCTGAAAGCTATTTATTAATCGATCACATTCTCCGCTGCAAAACACCCTGGTTTATTTGTTTAATGAACCTTTCCAGCCACTCAATTTTATGCCTTTTTGGTCACCCAGAATTGCATTCCAACTGCACATCTTTTTTCACGGTTGCACACCCATACAGTGCAAACACCTATCAAAAATCAATATTTACACTTCCCTTGGGCAAACTGAAGGGACTGAGATCCATTTAGTCTAATGTCTGGAAACTACACCTGTGGAGACCTGCCTAGTTTTCCTTCTGCTTTTATCAGGGCATTCAGTCTCTGCGCTGGCTGACTTCACACCCTGCCCCGATGCAACTGGTATTCTGACCACCTCGCAGTGCCCAGCCATTCTTCTAAAAGCTAGGAGCACAAACAAATGTTAAATCCTCTCACACCACTTGTGCCACCCTCTCGCTGCAGATCTAGGTCCTAGGCCTGACTTCCCCCCCCAAGCTCCAAGGTCTCCCCTCACTGAATAGTTCAGATTAGGAGCACAAACTTACACTAATATGCAATTGTTCACCACACGTGATCTAACTATTCACCACATCAACATGCACGTGGCAAGAACACTTTAAGGCAGCGTGTAGCTCAAACGGAGACTTGTGAAGCATAAGAAAGGTGAAACACACAGGCAGTAAAGCAGAACTCTGTGCCCATATGTCAGCCACAAACGAACGCTCTGAACGTATCACTGTCTCGAGATCCACGGCCATTAATTAGCCACAGCCCAGGCCTTCAGGCTGCACTCTAATACAAGCCTCTCACAGCTGTCTAGAGGGCTCAAAGAACAGCGAGCACAGACTTAGTGCCCCTTCTCCTCACCCATCTGAATACAGATCTTTCCTGCATCAATCACGGCCTCCCGGCAAGGGGGATGCAACAACATAAACTGGAAGTTATTCCAATTAAGAACCTCACACGATTAACAGCTTTCGGTGATTCACTGAGCGACATCAAAGTACGGATCCCATCCCCAGAGCACGTATCTGTGGACAGTCAATAGGCAAATAGACCACATAAACAAGAAATATTGAAGGGTTACAAGAAAACCGGGGATCGGGAGATGCGTAATGCCGGTTTGTGTTCTCTGTAGGCATTTATTATACAATCTCACCAGATATCACACATATCAATAACAACAGAAGCTTATAAAAAACCAAAACCCTTCCATATTAAAAAAAAAAATAGAGAGGAGAGCCAAGTAATTATTTCATCTACCTTTCTCTTTTACTTAAAAACGCCTACAGAATATTCATTGTTTTGCACTCTTGAGAGATACAAAACAAATTCTGATTTAAGCATACGGGCATTATTAGATTACAACACTATCTATTATTAGATTATAATGCTAATTAGAAGGGTGCATTGATGCTGTACAGCGTTGGCCCACTAAACTCTCCAAAACCAGGAAGAACTCAATGCAAAGAACTGTAGAACTAAAACCATCTGCAAATATTTACATGTATTTAATACAGATTAACTCACTTCAACAAAGAGCTCAAAAACTACCACACCTCACTCTGCCCACCCAGCAATGTTGTTTAGTTTAGTTAAATCTATTTTTGAAATAAAATGGCTATTTGACTTGGGAAAGTATTTTGAATAACTAACCTAACCTTGAAAAACTAGCATATATATTATTCCTAATTTCATTACTCTTTCGTCAAAGTTTTCCTAGGTTTTCTACAACAGGCCTACAAGCAAAAAATGGAAACCCACAACAAAATCAAAACCGCCAAAACAAGGCAGACAAGCAGTAACCCCTTGTCTCTCTTGCACCTCTGTCCTGACTCCACGTGTCTGCATCACCAAAGAATTGTAAAAGCCTTCTAGCTTCTCATGTTTCACATCCTCTTTCAGCAAGATGAACAAGTTGTCTTCTCTGCTGCTTGGATTTGCCTACAGCCTGTCCCAGCGTTTACATTAATGGATTAGAAGCCATGAAAAACCTGTGGTGACACGTTTCTATTAAATGGCTGCTTGCTTCCCCGAGTAAAGGGTCTGCAGGAGCAATGTGCTTCAGCACACTGCAGTTGCTCTGAACAGATTCTTTTAAGACTTATGCTTGTAACAAAAGCATTACACTATGTTCTACCTATCAGAAACCAGGAGCACCACCACTACATACGTTTTTTTGTAGGCAGAACTGTTGCTTTCTGAACGTGTTTTTTAGAACTCTGAACGCGCTCACTAGACACTCTCTGCACTGGTTCACAGATCAGCATTTTTTGAAAATAAACCTAATGCTTGTAACTTTATCTGTGGCACTAAGTCCCTAACAGTGCAAGGAGACATACAACTTAAGGCTCTCACCAGCTCCATTTTATACATATTTTTTTTCCAAACTTCTAAATGATATTTAAATCACTGTCTGTTGAAGACTATACGCTTCCAGATAAAAACAGATTAAATATTCATGCACAAGGAGACTTGAAGATAAAAGAGCAGTCCATCTCAAAATGAGGAAATAATAACCAAAGCACAAAATGTACTACAAAAAGCGCACACTGGATGTGCCACCCCCGCAGATCAACCTTTGGTGTGTCTCCAAACAGGCTCATCTTAGATCTCCAACAAATGGTCTGACACACTCCTAACAGAGCACTTTGAACTGCACACAGACCTAAGGAACAGAGGCAACAACTGTACCACATTTAAACTGTTAACTATTAACTGTGGAATGCAAATCCTGAGATCGCGATGGCTGTACTGACTGCAAGCGTTGACAGGGCGTTCAAAAACACTTCACAGACTTCAACACTTCTTTTATATCCTTTGTAAATTACTTAACCCTTCAAACATAGCAGGCACGTATTCCAGAGATCAAAACCAACATTCCACTGGGGATTTCTCAACACACTCTTATTTAAAGGAGAAGATAACACAAGGCTGCTGGGATACTGAGTGGCCAACTTACAGGATGGATTGCCAGGGTTTTTTTCCAGATACAGTCGATAAATGGAGGTAGGTAGCAGTTTTCAGTGGTGTTAACTTGCAAAACAGAATGGGTAAGTTAATAATTACCAACTAACCAACTGAAGGTCTGAAGACAAGCTACCTTTTGGTGTCCAAGAATCCCTGAAAACCTCTCTCTGTAGTGTTAGCACGTACGGGCACCACCAGATCTGCAGTTTGTTGCAGCTAATCCCCACTGCAGAGGCCAGGCCTGCTTTTACACAGAACGTACTGCAACAGCACAAGCTGGGGTCTAGAGACAGAGGAGCACACCCACAGGGGCACACGGGCCTCCACTCCAGAGGAATGACAGCACCAGCCACCCTAATTCTGGTAACCGAAACTGAAGTCTCTTTGCTCGCTGCACAGCTACGTTGTTTCAGCCCCATCACCGTGTTCAGCCGTTCTATTTAGCCTGAGCAGAAAGCTGTACTGAGGATTGTAAGAGGATTAAAATTATTTTTTTCCACCTTACCACGCCAGCAACTACCACAAGTAGAACAAAACGTCCAATATAAACAGGACCACTAAGCACTAAGTTCACAGAGAAACGCTCATGGAGCACAGTGCGCCTCTTCTCCCACACTAAGGGCACTGAAGGGATTAATCACCAGCTCTTTCCTTCTCAGCCCCCTCCCATGCCCCAACACCACACACAACCCATAGGCTTGAGGCCCTACAGACAAAAAGTTTAAGGGAACAACTGCCCACAGAGCTCCTCAGCAATCACCCTGATGGAGAAGTTCAGCACAGCTGAACAAACCCTGCGTGAAAAACTCAAATAAAAACAAAAATGATTCTTGCTGAGCGAAACAACTCACTGTCCAAACCAAAAGCTGAGGTGGCTGCTGCCACAGCAAGTTTAGGAGCTGAACCACGGGGTGAAGACAAAAGCTGCAGGAGTGTTCAGACATATAAGGACAAGCTCACAGGACACACCACAACAAATTGTCTTGCTTGAAGAATGCCATTCTGTTAGTTCAACAGAGACTCTTCAGAAGGACAGAGCTCCACCAGCAGCGTGACGACATCAGCACCTGCACAGCTCTATCCCACATCGCCTTCAGCTTACGAGGATTTTCTTTCATTCATCCACCCATGAAACCCTACTCCTCTGAAGTGAGAAGAGCATTATTCACACCACCCAGAGCATCACAGAATCCCTGAATTTTGAGAGTTGAAAGGGACCTCTGGAGCTCACCCAGCCCCAGCCCCTGCCCAGGCAGGCTCCCCTGGAGCAGTGGCACAGGAACGTGTCCAGCTGGGGCTGGGATGTCTCCACACAGGGACACTCCAGGCCCTCCCTGGGCAGCTGTTCCAGGCCTCTGCCCCTCCATGCACACAAGTTCTTCCTCCTGCTGGGCTGCAACTCGTTGTGATTTATTTCATGGCCCCTGCTCCTCGTGCTGTCCCTGGCACCACTGAACAGAGCCTGGCACCGTCCTCTGGCAGCCCTTGGAGGTGTTTGTAGGGACTGATGGGATCCCCTCTCAGCCTCCCCTTCTCCAGCCTGAGCAGGCCCAGCTCCCGCAGCCTCTGCCCATCACAGAGGTGCTGCAGACCCCAGATCACCTCTGGGGCCTGCACTGGACCCCTCTCCAACAGATTCTTCTCTTTCTTCTGCCATGAAGCCCAGACCTGGACACAGTAAACTGGAGCCAGAAAACTGACCAGCTCTGACTCTCAGCAGTGTCCGGCACACCAGTGGTACCAGCAGCCAGTGCCGCTGGTGAGGATCCCGCTGGCTGCCCCGGACAAACACAACCCGCACACCCTGCCCTGTGCCACCACCACTTCCGTCAGCATTTATCACCCAGGGACAGAAAATGAGTCTGGAGAATGGCATTGCAGCAGGTCTGGCAGATCACTCCTCAGTGGAAATCACTGTTCCCACAACACCCCACTTCCTCTGATTTGCGTTATTAATGAGCCACTGTTCATATCAGACCAGCTCGGCCACACAGCACTGACAGCACCCGGCTCTGGCAGCCAGCCGCACCCTCTGCCCTACTCCCCAGCAGGTGTCAATGACCAGCTCTCTGCCATGACTGCTTCTACTTAAACACAGATTCACAATGTTTTACACCCTGTGAATGCCTGTAAGTGTACAGTGTAAGACTGTCCATTACACTCCATATACCAAATATATATATTCTCTATAACCTATATCATAATCTATTTTACTTTATATACCACATATATGCACCATATACCCTCTGTAACACTTTTCGTATATATACAACACCCTCTATACCGTATATAAAAACAAACGGAACGCCACTAAGCAATAATATCACTAATATTCCCAAACCTCCGGGGGCAAATAACCCACCCAGGCAACCTCAGTCAGAGGACAGACTCCCACAGCCGCGTCGCCTCGACCTCACCCGGCCGGTTCGGGGCCGTCTCCGCTCAAGGCCCGCCCCGGCCCCGCCAGCGGCTCCGGGCGGCGGCCTCGACCCTTCGCTGCGCGCAGCGCGCCTGCGCGGCCACACCCGCGCGTGACGTCACCGCAGCCGCGCCCATCCCCACCCTGCGCGTGCGCTTCCCGCCACAGCCGGCGCGGGGCAGAGCCCGGGGAAGGGGCGGGGCCACAAGCCTGATGGACAGCGCGGAGTGGGCGTGACACGTCGGATGGGCGGGGTCATCCTTGTGATTGACAGCACATGACGGTGGAGTCGCCGACGGAAAAGGCAGCGAGAGGGGGCGGAGCCCACGGGAGGGGGCGGGGCCTCCTGCGCTGGTCACACCCCCTCTTTGTCCAGCGCACCGCCGGCAGGGGGCGCCCCCGCCCGTCCGCGTCTCATGATATCACACCCTCTCAGGCCGCGCGGTGACGTCACTCCCGCGCCATCATCCCCCTTAGGCCCTGTCCGTGCTGATGACATTACTCCCCCAGTGACGTCACTCCTGCTCCATCACCCCCCCAGGCCCTGTCCGTGCTGATGACATCACACCCCCACACTGACGTCACTCCCGCTCCATCATCCCCCCAGGCCCTGCTCCCTGTCCGTGCTGATGACGTCACACCCCCAGTGACGTCACTCCCGCTCCATCACTGGACACCGTGGGCACAGGGAAGGGCTCGGGCAGCCAGCAGACGCCTCCCCAGCCGAACTGAGGGAAGCTGCCCCTCTCGCCCAGCGATGGCCGCTGCGCCCTCAGCCCCGCGGCGAGGCAGTCACAGCACAGCTCCTGCTGTTTCCACAACAAGTTTCTTCTTTATAAAGCCGAGCTGCCCCCACGCGCGGCTACAGCGAGAGCTCGCACAGCCCCTCGGCCGTCCCGCTCGGCCCGCGTCCATCCCCGAGCGCCGAGGGCCAGGAGAGCGACTTTCGGAGCGCGGCCGCGGCTGCTCCTGTGTGGGGCAGGGCGGGAGCACAGCTCGGCGCCGGGCGGCGATGGCTGTCGGTGTGAGGGGCAGCCGGGGGGCCCTGCGCGCCGAGCCGACACCTTCCTGCCGTGTGCCCCCCGTCCTGCCCCGGCGCGGCCTCCCTGGCCTCGGCTGCCCGTGCCAGCATGTAGCTGACCTTGCGCTGGTGCGCCAGGGCCTCCTCCTTGTCGTTCACCTGCGTGGCCAAGAGAAAGGAGAGCAGGCCATTCGTCAGCTCAGGGTGTGTGAACCCACGCGAGCGCACGCGCTCTGAAGAGCTGAGCCCAATACTGACCAGATCTATCAGCATCCACAGGATTTCGTGGGGATTGTCCAGCTCCTCAACCTTCCTGCAGTCGCCATCTGACGAGAGCAGGCTGGACAGCTTCTGCCCCAGATTGTTCTTGCTCCCTTGTGACTTGGCACGCTCTAAGGGAAACAGAAGTACGTCACACGCAGAACGGCTTAGGCAGGGAACAAGGACTTTGGGATACAACTTGTAAACCTCGAATGATCTCACGGGCAAGGGCAACGCAAGCTGCAGCTTCTCCCACTGCACGGGGCGCAGCAGTGCTCCCGCCATGCAGCACTAGTCCTGCTGCCACAGAAAGGCTGCGCAGACCTTACACGTGGGCAAACTGAGAATTCTTTGTGCTCCACGGAAAATACACCTTTTACACACTAGTTAAACAATACTTCATGGTAATTTGTTTTTAAACAGTAAGTAGGCCTGAAAAAAACCACAAAGATTCTCTGACACGGGATTCTTACAAGTCTGTAAGACTTCTGAAAATCAGAAAATACATTAAAATTATAGAACGTATGTACCAGGTTACGGGGCCCGAAAGCAGTGGTGTCAGTACAGAGGAAACAGCTAGTAACGGTTATGGTTGTAGTGCTGCACCCCAGGAGTGCCCAAGGAATCTGGGAGACACATCACACTCCTCAGCCTGGCAGCTCCTGGCCAATGGTCAAAACAAATGTATTTTCCCTAAAGTGGGCAGTGGTTTTGACCATGATGTAAGCACTTAAATACTCCTCTTTATCTCTTGAAAGAACAAAAGATTATTAGAATTATTCTTGCTTTACAGATTAGAATTCTTCCTGTTTTACATAGGGCTTTGTAACTCTGTATTAGTGTTAGAACACTAATAAACACTACTATTGATACACATGCATAATAAAAGGCTAAAAATGTTCAAGGAAAAACAGAAAAAAAAATCTATTTAGTCCTCCAGTGAATCACAGAACAGCCTGGCCTGGGTTGGAAGAGACCTTAAAGCTCTTCTTGTTCCACACCTTCCACTAGACCAGGTTTTTTCTTACCCTGTTTGGAGCTCCAAATTCTTTTTTTTTTTTTTTTTTTGGCTTTTCTCCTCCTTCCCCAACTGTTACACAGAGCTCGTTAAAAAAACCCCAAACAACAGAGAAGCACTCGGGACGGCCAGATGCCATCTTTTCTCAGCTGCTCAGAAACCAGTCAGCAGCTGAGCCACCAGCACACACTTAACACATGCAGAGCTGCTCCTGGCTCCTGCTCCCTCCTCTGCCCATCAATCCCCACGGACACACGGACTGCCCAGCTACCAGCGCCTCGCAGGCGTCTCCAGTTTGCAAATTTTGTCTCCTTCTTCATGTTTATCACTTCTGCCAGCCTCAGGGCCTGGTCCTTCCTCTGCATCAGCTGCTGCTCAAATGCAATTCTGAAGGCATCTGCCATGATATACGCTTCGTCCTTACTCTTCTTCAGGTTTTCAACCTGGTTTTAATTCAGGAAAAATTTAAAGTGTATCAGCTAATTTGGAAGCAAAAGCGGATTTAAAATTAATATTAAGACACGGACAGCTTGCAGGTAAATATAATCAAGGAAGTAGTAGGAACCGAAGGGTTTTCCTGACATGTAAAGAAATGTATTTTGAAATGTGTATTAAAGTCCTTACTCTTCATTGTCTGCACATGTTCACAGCACCAGCCATCTACACAATCATCCCTGTGTATTTATTTATCTCTGCACATGCAGAGGAGCTTGAGGAGGGCAATAATGTCCTGTAACAGCTGGGCTAGGAGCAAGAGATTGGAACCCATACCAGGGGTCATAAGGGACACTCTAGTACCTATTTTCAAAAGCAGTCAGTGACCTGGAACTTCTGCAGCGGGACCACAAGGATGGTTACCACATCTGCAGAGCCAATTACAAATTAGAAGAAAAATTCTAAATCCACTCAATCTCACTAAACTGAAAAAAATTAGGAGCTTGAAATTCATGTAATTGATTTAAGCATGAGGTAAATAGGTATTTCCCAGCAAGATCAGCTTGCTGACCTCGCTAGGTGAGCGGGCTGTGGGTGCTGATGCCAGCACAAGGGAGGGGTGAAATGCACTGCCAGGAAGGAAGGAAAAGGTTCAGTGCCAGCCCCCGTGCACAGTGTGTACATTCATGGAGCGTGTACACTTAGGGTGTGTTGTCTTTTTTTTAGATTAAAATATATAGGAAGAAGGAAAAACAATGTAAAAAAAATATTTTTTTTTCAACTAGTAAAGCTGAGAAGATCTAATTACAATTTTTCTACCAGCAAAAGCTGGGGCATTGCTGGAGCACCACAAACAAACTTTACACTATTTCTGAGATCGATTCTGGTGGCGAAACACCCGAGTTTGTGTAAGCAGCAGTTGAGTGTTCGTGGCTTTGTTTGGATGGGAGCGGGAGCACCCCTCCCCACCCAGCCACGCCTCGTTACCTCTTGCTTGAGATGAAGGAGCTGCTTCCGAGTGAGAGCTGCTGCTCTGGCACAGGCACAGGGCTGCCCCTCAGCAGTACTGCAGGTGCAGGCTCCGAGCACCGCCAGCTTTAAAACCCAAAACAAACCACAGGTGAGGAGCTGCGTACAGAGACGCCAGCAAAAAAAAAAAAAACGCCCTGAAACTACACAGGGAGTGTCGGTCAGCGGGAGCAAGGTGCCAGAGGTGCAGGTGATCGCTTCTGACTCACAGCAGAGGCGTGCTTTTCAGGCAAAACCTGGCAGCTGGCTGTGCCACGCCCTGCAGACCCCACCGGGACACTACTGTGCTCAGTACAGCACCAGCAAGCAGCGTGTAAGTGCTGGGGAGAAGGAAAATAAAGCATCACGGCTTGTGGAAAATAGCTTGACGCTTCTTCTGTCCGACCTCTCGCTGCAAGGCGGACCAGTAAGGAGAAGTGTGATTAACAGGCATGCAAAGGCATGCTCTAATTAGCTGAAAGTGGGTCTGAATAAAGGGATATGTAATGAGCAATGAATTTTCTCCGCGTATTTTGAACACAAACAGATCTCCGAAGCAGCCACTTCGAAAAACGCGTAAGCAATACTTACCTCAAGACCAGTAAAATCAGTAATGTCACTTCTGTTCAACAACATGTTCTCCTGAAAAACCTTCTGTTGTTTCACATCTAGCACTGCAAGGAATTCCAAGCACTGCTGGTTCAGGACTACAAATTGAAACAAAAAAAGAGATTACAAAACTCTGCTGCCCCGATTTCTTAATTTCTGAGTTCAGCTACACCCAAATGAAGCAGTTTTATAGTTCAAGCATCAGTTTGGGAACATGATGAGAGTGTAGAAGCAGACACTCACATCCCAGTTGTTTTTCCTTCTGTGTTCTCCCAGAAGCAATGACCCACTTGGAGAGAGACCATTTCCTGTATTGCTCTGCCTCAGGACTGAGTGCTCATCTCTTTGTACACTCAAAAGTCAGGCAGCCGCTCACTCAGAACGGCACAACATTGCGGAAGTAATGATTGAAGTCAGCTATTTTAAAGCTTTTTGGAAGGCAAAAAAAGGGAAAGGGTCTTGAGCCCTCTGATCCAGTGGCTGCCCTGGTTGCTTTCCAGTTTAATTTCCAGGCTTCTGCATACCCACGAAGATCAGCTGCCAGTAACAAGACACTGATCCCCATAGAGGGAAGCTGTGGGGAACTTTCCATCACAGCTCAATCCTGAGTTATTCCTGGAAAAGAGTGTATTCAGAGGAATAGCTGTTGCTGGCTTACTTGCATTTTCAGCTTTAAGTGTTTTAACTTCTTCTGTCCTCAGTTTCAGCGCTTCCTTAAGAGCTGCATTTTCACAGTATATCCTGTAGAAGTTAGAAAATGGCTTTATTATATTTTCAAAAAACGTTTTTAAATGGGCACTCGACAAGTAAAAAAATAACCTGTTAAAATACGGTATCTAATATTTCTGCAAATTAAAATTAGGATTACTTAAAAGATGGAAAAAAAAAAAAATCCAAAAGTGAAAGGAGCTGAGTACTAGGTTTGACAAGGTATTAACCGTGGAGCAACCTTCCAGCAGTTTTCTCATTTAAAATATTTTTTATAGAAAAAGTGGTAGTATTTCCCCATAATATCTGTACCAATAATCTGCATTACGCTGTTAGAAGCAAACCTGCTGGCCAGGGGCCGATAAGCAAGGTGCCAGTGCTGCTGACCCAGGCCAGGGAGCGCCAGGCTGGGCTGTGTGCTCAGCCCTGGGCACGCAGGGAACAGCACCAGGAGCCTCTGTGCCCACCCTGAGGGTGCTCTGCCCCTCCAGGGCAGCACAGGCTGCTCCCACAGGCTCACCCTGTTCGTGACACCACACCCTCACACTTCAAACCCATCCAGGTATGATCAACAGAATGTTACAAAAGACATAAAATCATTCACCTGTAAGCAAGCGGTGCCAGCAGCTTTAACAAGAGACGAGTTTAAGTGCCACATTCCCAAAAGAAATGCAAAGAAATTGGTAATTATGAACCTCTGAAACACTTGCTAGAAATTTCCTACTTCCTTGAAAGAACAGAACTGATATTAGATATGTGGCAGCTCTGGTCTGCCAACTTCCTGTGGTCTGAATCCTGTTTTCAAGAACAGCTGTCCCTTCAGGTGCTGCAACGTGAGAACACACAATATGCACTGATAATGCATTTTTCCTTGAAGTATTTTCCTCTTGAACAGAACAGTGGCAATCTGACGTCCTAAATGTCAAAGCAATACAATTTATTTGGTGCATGTCCTCAGCTGTCAGTAAATGCAGCCTAGTCTGAAGTATTTCACTTGGAAAAAAAACAAAGTAAAATGCACATTCTTCTTGTCCTGCTGCCTCAGATGTCAGAAAACTATCAGGAAAATATCAGATGTTTTGAAAGCAGGCTGAGCCCCTGGCTGTCAGTTTTCTGAAGCTATGTCTCTACCTTTCAGCAGTCAACACCAGTTTTGTGGCTCCAAACTGCGCAGCTACACTTCCAACCCACTCAGCCAGGAAAGCCAGAGGGCTTTTCAAGAGGCATCCCTCAACAAATGTATCTACAGAATAGTTTGTAAATTTCTGGCTTATTCTTTGAGTTAAAGCTGAAACATATTTAAGTAAAAATACATGCTGAATAATAACAACAGCAGCAATAATAATAACAAATAATGACAGTAACAACTCCTCTGGCTGGTAGACTTCAGAGATACAATTTCTACAAGCAAAGGAGCAACTCTGCTGGTCCCATTTTTCAAGGTCTGTTATGTATTATTAGTTTAGTGCCTCTGGCACACTCTTCTTGCCCAACCACACCTGCTGTCCACCCAGGGTGACTCTTATTTAACAAAGAACCTCTTGATCAGCCTCTCTCTACGGCACTCCATTCTATGAGTACTCATGCCCAGACCTACAGTGCAAGACAATAAAGAAATGATTAACCAGGAAATTACACTTCCTCATGCATGCACATACCATTATTTTCTCTGCCTCACTACAGTTAAGGTAAATAAGGACAATCAAGTCTCCAGCTGGCTAACGTCGTATGACGAAAAAAAGCCAGCCTACAGACACGTTTAAAAAACATCAGGACAACAATTCTAGAAGCTTTAATTGGAAAATACAAATGTGACTAGTGTGAAAAAATCAAAATCTTCCAGAATTTGGAAGGGAGCCAGGAAAACACAAAACCCCCAAAGAACCTGAGGAAGCAAGTCCGGAACACAAAACAGATGACACAGAGCACTCAGCACAATCTGAAACAATCAAACAAAACCCCCAGTGACACACAGTGCAGGTCAAATACCTGTCGTATTTTTCTGTCCACGTGTCTTCTATGTTTTTAAATCTGTCCTGATCAAATTCAATTTCCCATTGCAAAATATTTATTTCCTGTGGAGACAAAACAAACTTGCAGCAGCTCATTACGGTGCTCCCACCAAAAGGATGCCAGGGGTGCTGGGTTTGACAGAGATCTCAGTGACAATGTGTGACACTGCCAGTAACAAATCCGATATCAGACACCAAAGTTTCTGCATCACTGACCTATGGATTCCAGTCTGTTACAGAACTAATCCTCCTAGAGGCCTACAACAAAGACAAACCCACGCTGCCACATTTCCCTGTCCCACTCCTGTTACGTGGGACAGAACAACAGCAAGAGGAACAAAGCAAAAAACTCAGTTTAACAAGGCAGCTCAACGCCACCTTCCTCTTCCTCCCCACCTTCCCTGTCAAAACTGGGCACCCATTTCTGAGAGCCCTTGGGAAGCCTCGGCTGAATCACTAAGGAGTTGTGCAGCTCACTGTGAGCAACTGAAACCCACAACAAACACCATCTGGAAGTGCAGAAGAACTCTGCTAATTTTCAGGTATTATCTGTACACACTATAGCATGAAAAGATCTAGATCAAGAGTGATATGTTAACATTTCCCCTTCTACTAGAAAGGAACAGGAATTCCTTTTACAAAACCCCTGGAATTAATGTCAGGTATGCACTGATTTAAATAAATAGTTTGCTAACCCCTTTTGAATAGCCATGGGCTTCTCTGTGAGAAGGAAACAGCCACACTTACCTTCTCTAGAGTCCTCTTTTCTTCCTCAGTTTTCTGAAGCATTGCTTTTGTATGACTCGTGGCTTTATCAAATACTGCCTGCAAAATGAACAAATAACCGAACCAAAACCCAAAATGCAGCTCTGTCAAATACTGCAATTGACTTAATTCTCAGTTTTATACCTAGAGATGTTTGCACTCAGAGTTACACAGCAGTGTTTACAAACTCCAGCAACTCCCTTGTGAGCCCCAGAGGTTTTACCCAGAGGCTTCAGAGTGGTTGCAAGTCACTCATTTGCACAACAAACTTGGGTTTCAATCCCATAACCTCTGCTATTGACAGTGTAGCATCGTTTAACTCGAGATCATGTCTTCTGTGCAGAAAACCACATCTTAAAAAAAGGGGTTACAGCACACCTGAGCTTAGAGCCAGGCCTAACTTGCTACAAACATCTGAGGGCAGAGACTGCACGACTAGAAATGGGTTATGTAAGCAGGCTGAATCCCAGGAACTGATTTCAGCAGAATTTGTTATGAAAGAGAATAAAAGTATTACAAACTGTGAACAAAAGAACGACCTGACATTTAAGGCATACTGTCCTCTAGGGCAACAGATGGAGCAGTCAACTCAAAATACTCATGCTTTGCAGCAGGATTACAAGCACTGGCAAAATCTTCAATATAAAGGACTGGAAAAAGGCCTTAATTTTATGTATAATAGATAAATCCCCAAAGATAAAATTATGGGAATTGCTACAGCAGTGAAGTCTTCTTAAATAACACACTAGTTCCAGTAAATTGTAGAGGTGAGTCTGTAGACACCTGCAGACTCAATGGTTTAAATTGCAGACCTGGGAAGGCCTTAAGGTTTTTGAGGTTTTGATGAGGAGTAGCAGAGGATTTCCTCTCTTTTCCTTGTTACCAACCAAGTGATTTGTGAACAGCTCCTACCATGCTCTGCAGGATTCTTAGGGCTTCATCTTTTCCTTCAAGCTGTCTTTGAGATGCTTCAAGCTCCACTTTCAAAATTTCAACTTCCTGAAGTAAAACAAAGTAGATACACTGAGCAAAAGCCAAGGTAATCCTGTCAGGATTCGACTGTAACAGCAACGTCAATCTGCCCTCCTCAAAAAACAAACCTCTCTTTTACCTGTATGAAGTCTTTTCATGGGCTCCCCTCAGGTTAAAGAACACAGTGCAGATGAAATGAGAATTTTTACAGCTGAAGTCAGCTGGCTGTGATGCCAACACATCAACACACTTAACCACAGTAAAATCAAAAGGTACTGTTAACTACCTTTCAACAGAAACGCAGACTAAAAACCCAAAGATTGTTTACACTGCAGACTTTCAAGCCCCAAAGCTTAATGAAAAATAATCATCTCCCAGAAAAGTACAATACCTTCAATATTCTCTACATCTTTAAAAATATTTCCTCTGTCCCCTCAAAAAAACCCCCACAAACAAAAAAACCAAACCCCCAGAATATAAAGTCCACCTCACACTGTGATTTCCTGACGTAAAATTTAGTGAAGCTCCCAACTACCACTTCAATTTCAAGAGCCTGGGTCCATCCAAGTCTCTCAACATGTCAAGATTCTCCTGCTACATCGAAAAGAAATGCAGATTTGGAGAGCAGCACCCTGGGCAGTGTTACCAACCTCTAGAGCTGCCCGAAGCTGTTGCTTTAGTTCTTCATTTGACACTTCAGTATTAGATTCTGTAGGATTAACAGAAGACACGAAATTGTAAGATATTGTAATATTTAAAGAAAAAAACAGCAAGGATTTCACCCTGAAAACAGGTAACATACAAAGGTGAATTTTCATCTTCGTGTTTTGAGGTTTTTTTCTTGTGCAGCTAACACACAGATTTAAGAAATACATCAATACAAACTTCAAACACATGGCTTCAGTTAAAGAAGTGAAATGGGGGAGAAATGCCTGTTGTAAAGAGACATAAAGACAACTATTTTAGAATTTCCTTTAAAATAAACCCAACAAAATTGCCATCTTGATTTTTTAAAAAATAATTTTTTAGATTCTTTTCTGATTGAACCTCTTCAACAACTACAATCAAAACAACAGTAGTTAGCACTATTTAGGAGTAGGGGCAATTTTCAAGAGGCAGACATAGCTCAGCTACCTGTGGAAAGGATAATGGGGAATTATTTAAAGGAGGGAAATAAGCAAGTTACACAGAAATATCTCAGTCAAATTATTAAAAACTGACAGGAAAGCATCCAGACTGTAATGAGCAGCACTGCCTACACCTGATTGTTTTTACAGCAGCATTGCTTTCAAAACAAAGATGATGAATGCCAATGCAGGTTCTAAAAACGACTTCCTAACCCCTAAAGTAAGCCAACTCACGAATTTCAACTGAAGAGCAAATAAGACTTTGAGTATTTCGCTGCAAGCTTTAGCTACCCTCTTTAGGAAGACTTACAGTTACTTAAACAAACCAGGAGTGCAAGCAATGCCGTCCAGTGTCACAGACACGTACATACCCACGCAGCTACACCCGCCACAGGATGCTCCTCGCTACATGTTGCTTTCAAATGCAAAATTAGACACTCTGAAACTGGACATTTTACACTAAGAGTGGTCACCCTCGACCACTGAGAAGCAATTCTGCTGCTAATGCTCTGGGAGGAGGGAGGAGGATCCCAGCAGGCATTGGAACCCTTCAGGGGTTGCTTTGGAGTGCTTTGACTAAACTCGGTGACACTTTGTGAAGCAGCTGAAGGGCTCACTTTCACGACCAAAAATTTGTATCATGGTGAATAATTAACTTCCAAATTACTCTTACCACAGCTATTCTGTCGTGTAGAACTAGGAGCAGGTTTTTTGAGCGATCCATCGTAAAAGCTGTTTCGTTTTGGACCAGGAAGAGCAGCAGCATCGCTTTCTTCCCCTACCTTTGCTAACAAGGGGGCATTACAAGCCTTTCCAGATCCCTTCCTAGGTCTAATCGAATAGGAATTTTGTAAGTTTTCCCCTTCATAAACACCTCCCGGTCTTCTCCCAAGTCCCGTTCCCAAGTCTCCACACGTCATGTCATCCTCTTCTGCTTCCTCCATCTTCTCCTCCTGGCTTTTTTCGGGTGTGTGGTCGGTTTGGGCTTTTTTCCCCTGGCTGAGGGCCCTTCACCTACCGGCGAACAGCGCCTCCCGCAAAGCCAGTACTTTGTCTGGGAAAACAGGAAAGCTCCGTGTTTACAGCAGGACAAGACCCAAGGCAGAAACGCGAGGCTGCCGGAGCGCGGCCGCTCCGCCGGCGGCTCGGGGCTGCCAGACCAGCTCCCCCCAGCCGGGGCAGCACCTCGGGGCTCCCCGATCAGATCATCCCCGGACACCCCCGGCCCGCGCCCGCACGCAGCCCCCGACTCACCTGCGCGCCCGCACCCGGCGCCGCCGGTCCCGCCCCGGGGCGGGATGCACGGAGCGGCTCCGCGGGCTGCCCGCAGGCTCCTCGCAAGGAGGCGTTTGTTTATTTTTATATTTTATTAGCGGTCCGTACGGTCTCTGCAGCCTCGTGGCCAGCACTGCGCTGACGGGCGTCGGGCAGCTTGGAGCACGGCCTGAGGGTACGAGGCGTGGTCACTCCCAGTGGTCCCAAGGACTGGGGTTGTCCTGGCGCCCCAAGAACACCCTCCACCTGTTTCCTACTCTAGGCCAACCTCTGCCCGAGCTTCCGCAATGCCTGGGCCCAGTTCTCCAAGGAAACTCACTGTTTTCCACCATTTTAGTTTATAGTATCATCGAATTGCTGTTGCAATATTGCTCTGCAGACGTCACCAAAGAAAACCCCAACCCAACAGCAAATTTGGAATAAAAAACAAAGTCGTAAAAATGTAACAGCGACACTCTTTACAACAGAAATTTTCAAGAAAGTTGTTTGACTATCCAAACTCATGCATATAAAGGGTTTGTAAGCAAGCACTTCCTACAGAATCTTTCACAAGGCTTTCTTCCCAAGCAGCTCTTCACTGAGGAAAGGTTTTCTCTTCCCGGTACAGCCCTGCCCCCCTGGGGCCCAGGCTTTAATAGCAACTGGAACAGGTAGCTGCCGGTGTTTCAACTGTGACCACGTTTAGGTTCACTGCAGGTTTATCCTGGCAAGTGATGCATTTCCCGGGTAATCCTGCAGTGATGTATATATTCCATGACTGGGACAGGGCATGGGGAACACAGAGAAAAAGGATAAAGAAAGTTTATTGTTGAACACTCCAGACCAGTGCACACATAGCCCACGTTTCCTTACTCACAAAGGCATCTCCAAAGTTATGTGCAATCATTTTTAAAAACTCTCACATCACCTCTTTTCCCTCCAAAACCAAGGACCCACCTCAGCCTGTACCAAACCCTCTCACTCTCTGTTATCCTCACATGCCCAAGGCCACAGTGGAGCACAGCAGGTTTTAGTCTCACAACTCTGCATCAAACTAACTCCTTTCCAGGACACTGTTCCACCCTCTGGAAATCAGAAGTGCCTCAACTGCCACCAGTTATCAGGATTTTACAGTTGTCTTGCAGGGAATTAATGGTTTGGTTTTATTTGTAAGGTCCAAAGAATTCTCAGTTACTGAACATAGCTCCTGCTACTCCGGGAAACCGCGTCCTTTTCATCCCTTCCCTCACTTGTATCACTTCTGCTGCTGCCCCTGCAGGGTGCTCTTACAAACCCTCCCAACCTGGCTACTCTGAACCGTCTTCTACTCCCCAGCTACGTCCAGTTACAACAAAATTCACATTTGTTTATAATACAAAACTATGAATACAGTTTATTTAACCCTCCCTCCCAAGAAGAGACCCAGAAGTTCCTGTTTCACCAAAAGTCAGTTGTTGTCCTTCATCCATTGCTCAATCCATTGCATAATCTGATCCAAATTTCTCTCCAGGTCCTCTGGAGTGTTGCTGGGTAGCTGGTGTACAATTTCCTTTCTATATGACAACACAGCTTCCTCATACAGAGTCTGAAAAATTTCACACTGAATGTTGTCTTGCAGCTTCTTCCCCGTGTAGCCCCTAGAGAGCAAGAGCACCGAGAGACAGTGTGAGGTACAGAGAAAACGGAGGCCTTTTTTTGAGAACAGGTGATTTATGCCCCAGGTGAAGCCCCACAGCAGCACTGTACTCCTCCTTCACCCCAGTGACGCACCTGCTTTCCAGTCTGTCGTACAGGAAGGAATTTTCCGTGCGAAGAACAAACACGATGTGGAACCAGCGCTCGGGGAAGAAGTCACAGCCGTGGTAATCCACAATCACCCCTCCCTCGCTCATCCTCTCCTCCAGCTCATCAATCACCTGCACCAGGAGCAGACAGAGGCAGGCTCAGCTGGCACTGCACAGCCAAAGTACAGCGAGGGTGGGTCCAGGGGCTGGACTTACCCTGTCTTCATCCAAAATGGGGCACTCGTACTCCTCATCAAACCCTTCGTAGAGCTCTCCTGCAGCAGAGAATCCACGCACGTTTGTGGGGCAGCAGAGCACAGTTACCACAGTTAATTTACATTGTTATGTTTGCCTCACGAGTTTGCAGACAAAAGACAGGGGTCAGGGCAGGGAATACTTTGTTTACAAATCCATCTAAGGATAACTTTGTTATTTATTACTTAACGCCAAGTATGCTGCTACAGAAACTCCTGCTGAAGTAAATCCATTTAATATACAGAATCCCAGAATGGTTTGGGTGGGAGGGGCCTGAAAGCTCATCCAGGGCCACCCCTGCCATGGGCAGGGACACCTTCCACTGTCCCAGGCTGCTCCCAGCCCCAGTGTCCAGCCTGGCCTTGGACACTGCCAGGGATCCAGGGGCAGCCCCAGCTGCTCTGGGCACCCTGTGCCAGGGCCTGCCCACCCTCCCAGGGAACAATTCCTTCCCAAGATCCCATCCAGCCCTGCCCTCTGGCACTGGGAAGCCATTCCCTGACAGTCTGTGTCCTGTCACTTCAGTCCCATGTCCAAAGCCCCTCCCCAGCTCTCCTGCAGACCCTCTAGGCCCTGGCAGGTCTCGCAGAGCCTTCTCCTCTCCAGCTGTACACCCCAGCTGTCCCAGCCACCAGGCACACGTGCAGGGCCTCCCACTGACACCAGCAGCAGAGTTAATCAGAGCAGAATGTCCCCCGTGCTCGGGGGACTCCTGGGACACAGCACCTTCCTTTGCCAAGTCCCCCACGTTGACGTAGCTCAGCCCCGCTCGGGACGCCAGTTCCTTTCCCAGCGTGGTTTTTCCAACACCCGGCGTGCCTGGAGAACAAACCCACAGGAAAGGGTGAGGGGAGAGCTTGCAGGTCCCCTCCAATACCCCCCAGCAGGGAAACTGGAACCTTTCGACAGCCAATATTGGAGCGTTCATGTGATGAAAAAGTGGGCAAAAAGCAGCAGGACCAAGGGAAACAGGCGAGGAGAGTGAAACAGGCAAACAGGGAGAGAACTCTGACTGTGTGCAGAAATGCCTCTCGCTCCGTGAGGGGTCGAAGGGAAACCTCCCCTCATTTGAACACCCTGAGGTAATATGGAGGAGCCCCAAGTTCTCATGAGGGAGTAGAGCCGGAAAATCATCCCGGCCTGGGCTCCCACACCCCAAATCAGCCAGGCTGGAGCCTCGCAACCTAAATCACCCCGGTCTGTGATGGGGCCGGAACCCCAGACCCCAAATCACCCCGGGCTAGGACCCCACGCCCCGAATCACCTCGAGCTGGGCCAGGGCCGGGACCCCAGCCCCCCGATGAGCCCAGACTAGGACCCGACACCCCACACCACCGCGGGCTGGGACCCCACACCACCCCGGTCTGCGATGGGGCCGTGCCCCCGCCCGGCTGGGACCCCACACCACCCCGGTCTGCGATGGGGCCGTGCCCCCGCCCCGCTGCCGCGCCGGTGCCCACCGGTGATCAGCACGTTCGGCCGCCTCATGGCGCCGCCGCCGTCGCCTTGGAGACACGTGCGCGGGGGCCTCCGTCGCTGCCGGCGGGTGCCGATGACGTCACCGCGCCGCCCGGCGTCCCCAGGACAGCTAAGAGCCGGCGGAGAGGAAGGACCCCTCGTGTCCGTGTGAGGGGACGGGGCCCGGCCGGGGCCGGAGCGCTCAGAGCTCTCCGAGATCCGCCGGGCGCCGAGTCCCGCAGCACCGGGCGTCACACCGGGCTCTCCCTCCCCCCGCAGCACCGATTCATACCGAGTCCTGCGGCACCAGGCCCCGGGATCGGATCTCCGCGTGGGCCCGGCGGGGGCAGCGGGGCCGCAGGCGGAGCGGTCCCCCCGGCCGAGGATGTCCGGCAGCGGCCCGGGAAGGCCGGCGGAGGTGGGTCCGGAGAAGGGGCTCTCGGCGGCCCCGTATTTCCTCCGTGGGCTCTGTATTGGCAGTTTGTCCTTTTTCAGTGGGGGTTGTTCTGTTTCTTGCTAAGAGAGAGATTTATTTTGGTGTCATTGCGTGTGGAAGGGACAACCCCCCGCCCTCTCACGGGAGTATTGCGGGTAGCTATGCAAATCCGGCCAAACGCAAATTGTGTGAGAGTAACAGTGCAGAGGCCGCTGCTCTTTGCCAGCTGCTGAAGCGTCGCGGGCACAGTGGGAGCCTCGGACAGAGTTTATCAGTTTATCCCGTTGAGTCACGGTGTGCAGACGGGACCCCCAAAACCTCCCACAGTTCCCCAGACCGCTCCCCCCGGGCCCTCCCGGCTTTCCAGACTCTCCGGAGAGGAGCGTGCATGCAGCTGGATCCTGTCCCAGCCCCGGAGATGGTCAGTGGTTCGTTCAGAGGCAGCTGGACCTTACACAGCTTTGTCCTGAACGAATGAGGGTGCCAAACCAGAGATATTGATGCGAATATATTTGATAATGATTAGGAAAAGAGATCTTAGCCAGAATTATTCACTACGTGGTGCAGGGTCTGTAACCACTGCTGTAGGGCACTGCGAAGTGAAAGTTGAAATATGAATAGTGAACATATGAACAGTGGAAATAGGAAGCAAAAGCTGGCCTCGATGGTCTTGGAGGTCTTCTCCAGCCTTAGTGATTCTGTGATTCTGAATGCTGCAGTAATTGTATTAAAGCCAGCAAAAACAGTTACTGAGTGGAGATTGATGTTACTCACCCCGACTGTGGGCACTTGTCTCAGCCTCAAGCAGTGACCTTGAGACCACATCATCCCCACTGCAGAGAGGAATCCCCACGCCCCCCAGGAAGGGAAATGTCAGGAGATGCTGCCATTAAAATTTGGGACGGGGCTTGTCTAGTCCGAGGTGCTGCCCTGTCAGTCAGATGTGCCCAGGCTGTGCCAGCTCAGCAGCTCTGCAGGAGCTCTCGGTGCTGTCACTTGGGTGTTCCTTTCTCTGGGGATTTCACCAGCCTTGCCACAGCTTCAGCTCCCCCTCAGGATGCTGAATTTTGGGATGGAGGGGTCAGGCTGGTTTCAGCATTATTCACCCCAAAAACAGTGTGACCCCCCCTCCTGCATTTCCCACTGGGGGCTTGGCAAACAGGGCCTTGTTGGAGTTGTCTGAGCCCGTTCCAGGCAGAGCCTCCTGCCATACCCAACTCTCAGGCAGTGTCCTGTCTGCCAGCACCGGGCTGTGCTGGTTTATGAGGTGTGTAAACTGTAGGGTTTACAGCCCTGTTTGGGGATGTTGTGTCTGTTGTGTCATTTGCATTTTCACCAAGGGCTGTTGGCATGCAGCCTGTTAACCCTGCACTGAGGGGCTGCCACGTGGCCCCCGTGGTGTTATTTGGGCCTTTGAGAAGTCGCTCTGGCGGGTGGGTCTGCAGCCCTGTCCCAGGGGGAGTTCCCCAAATCCAGCACCCAACACTGGTGCTGTCGCTGGCTTGGGCTCTGCTTCAGCCCGAGCTGCCCAGTGCAGCAAACGCTCCCTGATTTTGCTGTGCTGCCTCAATAACTGTTCTCTGTTTCTAACTTTTAAACACAAATGGTTGCGCTGTAAATATTTTTCAAAAAGGGGGAAAAAAAGTGCCACATTCTGGAAACTACACAGAGACGGTGTGAATATTACCTTAATGTAGAAGTGGTCTGAGTAAGCTGATGCTGCTTTTCCAATCTTTTTTAATTCTTTAGGTTGGATGTGTGCTTGTGGAGTTCTCAACTCGTTCTGAATCTGTCACTTGGCTGCAAAATACTCCTGGCACAACGATGCAGCTTTTTTTTTGTAATACAGAAGAACCACGGAATCCCAGACCAGTTGTAGTTGGAAACTACATAAAACCATCCAGTGCCACTCCCTGCCATGGGCAGAGACACCTTCCACTAGACCAGGTTTCTCCCAGCCCCATCCAGCCTGGCCTGGGGCACTGCCAGGGATGGGGAAGTGCAGCCTTGATAAAAATCTCCCACTTTCTAGAGACAGCTGTGCCCAGCTAAGGGGAGGAGAGCGCTGCATTACTGCCAAAACGTTTGTGTTTCCGCAGGTGACGGATTGGCTGGCACGTCCGTTTGATGACTTCTTTGGAAACACAAGTATTCCCCCTTGTGCCGTTCCTGTGAAGCCGCTGAAAGGCAGCTCTGGCAGAGGCCGTGGGCAGAGGCAGAAAGACCTGACCCGTGTGCCAGAGAACAGCAAAGCCAGCGCTCCTCCCCGGAAAAGAGCGAAGCCGTGTGCTGCAGATCTGCCCTGTGCCAAGTCCAGGCAGAACCAGGGCCAGTCCCAGGATGAGCTGCCGTGGGTGGAGAGATACAAGCCTGAAACTCAGGTGTGAGAGCTCCTCTAAGGGCCAGAGGGCCAGCGTGCTGTCCCTAACCTGCAGGGTGGGGCTCTCAGCGTGCCCTGCTTCGGTAGAGCAGAAGGGTGCTGGGTTAGTGACTCGCTGCCAGCCAGCTCACAGAGCCAGACTCCAGCGAGCTCTGTGTCTGTAGGAGGCACAGTTTCCCCAGGCTTCCCGAGGAGGAAAAGCTGCTGAGGAGATGTTGTTTCCTGTCAGTCCACTTGTAAACTTTTGAACCTGTTACTGAATTCCGGACACGTCCGATAGTTCCAAGCACTGGGAAAACCCAGCTGTGTGGGATTTGTGAAAGTTCTGAAAACCTCTGCAGTATTAGAGTAAAAAAAAGTAAAAAGGACCAGCTCCAGCAGTAGCTGTGAAGTATCCTGACACAGACAAGATTGTAGTGTCATTAGTTAAAGAATAATAAGTGACTCATTATTTCCTGACTACAAAGAATGGAAAGCTGATTGTTTGAGGAAACAGTTTGAGATGCTTAACTTAGCTGTGGCATTGCTTCTGCAGAGCACACACGTAACTGGAACACAAAGCAGCATGTCTGCTGCTATTTTAGTCAGCATTTATTCTATTCTTTATTTTTAATAGAAACCGAGAGATTAATGTATAACTTTCACATATTTTAACCTTGTTTCAGAACGACCTTGCTGTACAAAAAAAGAAGATTGAGGAAGTTGAAACCTGGTTAAAAACGCATATATTTCAGAGGCAGCCAAAGCAGGTAAACTTGCTAAAATCAGCAGCTGGAGGTATCAGCCCATACAGACGAGCTGGATGTACCTTCACATTCAGAGAAACACCTCTCTCACCTTAGAGAGACGGTGATTGTGTATCTTCTGCATTGTAAGAACATCTGAGAACATAGGTTAGAGCTTGTACGTTTATTTTGGGCTTATGCTCCTAAGAGTTGGATTCTGATCTTCCTCAGAAATACTGTTTTCTGTCATCCAGTCATAAATCACAGCCCTTCAGTACATGCTTGAAGCTGCATTTTATCTCTCCCAGGTTACTTTTTAAGTCTCATGACAAGTTTCCAGTTTCACTGGGCTGGTGAAACAGGATGCTTTTAATGTGGATTGGTAAGAGGCGTTCTTAGACACAAACTGCCAGCCTTGCCTAGTGTTTTCCAGTGCTGGTTCTCCAGTTCAGTGTCTGTTGTGTGGCAGTCCCATGCAGTTTATTTACCAGAGGCACTAGGAGCAGAACAAGGCTCTCAGAGTCCTGGCCACGTTCTCTCTGTCTGAGCACCCAGCAGGTAAATTAACAGCTCAAAATGTGTGACTGGGGTTTCTCTGGGAGAGAGAATCATTACCAGAGAAACTATAGGAGAAATGAAACCAATATTCATTTTTAGCCAGGTGTCAGTCTTTATGTATCACATTTGTGATTAAGTTTTGTATCTCTGTGTCAGGGTGGCTCTGTCCTGCTGCTGACCGGTCCTCCTGGCTGTGGAAAAACTGCAACTCTGCAAATCCTAGCCAAAGATCTTGGCCTTCAGGTGCAAGAATGGACCAATCCACTCTCTTTAGACTTTACAAAGGAAGACTTGAGAAATATGTTTGACCATGGTAAGTATGTTGAGCCTTTTTCTTTTCATCTTTTTTTTTCCCCTTCCAGTTACTTTTGTGGGTTTTCTGTCTTGTATTTTTGCTTCTTTTCTGTCTGTCACATGTGAAATCAGATCCACATGCATGTAAATCCATTCCTTAGTGTTTAATGAGAGTCCTTCTGTTGCTTTTATCTGGAAAGGAATTTAGGTTTTTTTACAGTGTTCAGTCCAAAAGAATTGACAATTTGCATCAGTCTAGAGAGCTCTGTAATAGCCTGGACATAATTTGAGCCAAATAAATGAAAACAGGTGAGTGTCTTTCTCTGGGTCCTCAGTTGAATTACACCCCTTTAAAAATGCTCCTGTGTTTGTCACGTGTTTGCCAAAGGCCTTGTTCAGTGCTGCTGTCAGAAAATGGCACGGGTGGGTATTAGTTCGTGTGGGTATTTATATTTTACTTGGCATAATAGAGAATACATATTTTTAATTAGTTTTCTTTTTCAGACTCAAATTTTCATACGTTTCCGAGTCAGGCCCAAGCAGCTCTCTTTCAAGATTTTCTATTAAGAGCAAATAAGTATAACAAACTTCAGATGCTTGGGGAGTCCTCAGAAAATGATAAAAAGCTTATTCTTATTGAAGTAAGTGAAAACTTGTGAAATGTTGTGTTGAAAACAGTACCTTTTGTTGTAATATTGACATGCTAACTAGCTTCAGATGCTGGACTGGTGTTTCCCAAAGTTGTCTGCTTTGCTGCAGATGAGGTCTTTGTTACTTTTTGGGTCTCTGCAGCAGTGTAGAGCCACGTCCTACCTGTAGTTACGCCACAGAAGCAGGTAGTCAGGCACAAGTGGGAGTCTGGTTTGAGCACAGAAATACATAACAGAGTACCAAAAAGGAGATCAAACAATATTGAGAAGTCATTCCCATGTTTATGGATGATTAAGTTTCTAGAAATAGATATATATGTGTGTATAAACAGGAGGAGTGGAAAACCCACCACTATTCCTGTTGCTTAATGATGCAGGAGAGTGTAGGGGACACATGAGAATGAACACAAGCAGGAACAGTTGAAATTCAGCACTTACTCCCTGGTCTTACACAGCTGGTGTTGTTTAGGGCACAGGTTTGTGGGCAGGTGCAGGACAAGGCTTTGTTTGTACTTGCGTAGAATTGCGTTTCAACAGCAATTTCTTTCTGAACTTTTCAATTCTTGTCCTGAGAGAAATTTTAGAAATTGATAGTCAGGTTGTCTGTAAACTTTCCAGGCCAAAGCATGCAGAAATTCTAGCAGGATAATGTAGAAGTTAGGAAGCAAAGGCTCGTGTGACTTGTCTTCATAAAGCCTTGTGTAGGCCCTGTCACACCTCACATGGGTATCCTGCCCTGTTCCCCAACGGAGCTGCTTCCTGGAGCGTTTGTCCTCTGGTAAAACTCTTGCTCACAGGCAGTGTGACACCCAAGGCTGTGTCTTAGGAAACAGACAGAAAGAAAATATTCCTTTTTAGGTGATTGTTTTCCATAATGAGACATACTATGCTTTGGGTTTGTTTCCCCCTGCTGCTCCTCTGTCTCTCTCCAGTGTCAGCTGTGTTAAAATGTAGTTGCCAGCAAGCAAACCAGGTATTACAAATGTGGCAATGTAGTGTGCCATGACAATCAGTCTGTGGAAGAGTACTTACATCTGAATGTAGTGACAGCAGCTCCTTGTTTTGCACAGGATATTCCTAACCAATTCTACCGGGAGCCTGGCAGTCTACATGAAATCCTCAGGTCAGTGGCAGATAAGTTGTTACTTACCAGCTTTAGCCACTTGCAGTAAGCTGGACTTTGATTTTCATCACGTTTGTTGTTTTGCAATTCAGGAGGTTCGTTCGTACCAGTAGGTGCCCCCTGGTCTTCATAATTTCAGATAACTTCAGTGGAGACAGCGACCAGAGGTCACTGTTCCCCACAGAAATTGTCGAGGAGTTGTGTATATTCAGTATTAGGTAAGATCTTTTACCTCATTAAAGCATGGTTCAAATAATTGAGAAGTTAGAACCAAAGTAAATGTTTTCTTTTTTTAATGAAATTCAACAGTTTCAAGCCTGTCGCACCAACAAATATGATGAAAGTCCTTAATCGAATAGCTGCAGCAGAAGCCAGTAGGGTAAGTTGTCAAAGTTCATAACTTCTGTGCAGTGCTAGGACCAAAATATTTCATGCTTTTATGTCTGAAACACGTGAATTTTGTTATTGTATTTGATCTTTTATAGCAGAGCCTCACATCTCCCCCAAAAAACCTTTTCCCCCAGGGCAACAGAAAGCAAGGAACAAGCTGGAAAGATTGGTTTTAAGATCAGTTTCACTTGATCTGTGTTCCGAGCCTACAAAGTGACTTCTGAAAATTACTTTGCTTATTACAGTAACTATAAATGGAACAAGTAATAGGCAGAGACATAATCCTTCTTGTGTCCAGCAAGGCCAGAAGAGGTCATGAACCTGAATCCTGTGTTATTCCTGACCTGTTTTGATTACAAGCAAGCATCACATTGAGTGACGCCTTGCAAAGAGTTATGTGCATTTCTCTCTTTAATCTTATATGAATTGTGACAGTGTGCTTGAATGGATTAAGTTTTTTAAAATGCACAGTAATAGGTAGTTTGAGCACATGGTGGATACTCGTGTGTCTCTTCATGGTGTGTGTCAGAGGTGGGTTCCCACAGCCATGTTCAAATACTCCTTTTCCTGCTCTTCTGTTGTTTGAATGCTGCTTTTCCTCGTAGAACAGAGAGAAGAATTACACCCTTGATAGAACTTCTCTGGAGCTGCTTTGCAGGGGTTGTTCGGGTGACATAAGAAGTGCAATAAACAGCCTTCAGTTTTCCTCTATGAAAGGTAAAAAACTGTGGTTTTCTTCAGTGAGGTGACACTTTGACCATTTCTGCTGAAAACACGTTCTGTTCACAGTTGCAGCGCAGTTGGGTGAGTGGCACAAACATTCTTGACACGCTTCTGTGGAGCAGGAGTAAACACAGGGTGTTTGGGGGCATCAGTAGGGCTCAGCTGTTGCAGGCTGGGGTTAAACCATGACACGTACACATGTGATGATGTAACTTAGTGAAATGCTCCCTTTTCTTCCTGGTATCTTTGCTATTTGTGTTTGCTGCTCAAAGGTTTTGTGGTGCAACCTTAGTTTGAAAGGGATGCTTTCATTGCTTGGCTGTTGCATTTCCTAAAGGGATTATTTTATGAGCATTTTCCTTGTCAATAATTGTTAAGGAACTGATGCATGTGAGTTGCATTTGTAAAAGCAGCACTCTGGCATGTGTTGTTCATTCTAAGGACTGTGAAATGGTGACATCATTTACACTCAACTTAGGAAACAGACTCATCAATTGTCTTCTGCTTTCTGTGGTAGAGCCAGCAATGATATTGTTTCTGTCACACAATTTTTTCCCCCATTTGCTTTGCAAACAGAGAATGTGCTCGTGGAATACAAGATTAAAGGTAGTTTCAAGTCCATTTTTTAAGAGGGAGCGTTGTACTTTGATTTTTAGGGTCTATGGAAATTAGCTGGGCAGTGTTAGTTAAACTACACGAGGCAGAGAATAAAGTTTCTACATTTAACGTGCAGGCACTGAAGGTCAGTTATTCTGATGGTGTCTTCAGCTATACCAAGCTTGGATTGCTCTGTGTTAATCAGAAAAAGAGAGGATTGCTGTCAGTGTGATGATTGTGCCATTAGTACGAATGAACAGTAGATTGGTGATACCTGAGAAAAGCATGCAGTATCTCACTGCTGAGCACATCCTCCAGAAAATCAAAATAGCCTTAAAATTGCTAGTTTGTATGATTTTTGATAAGTTACCCTGGAAATGTAAAACCTTGAGAGTTAGAACTTGGGAGAAAACAGACACATATGACTTTGGAGCTTCTTGTATGTGGACTATTGCAATCATGTACTGAAGTGACACCACACTGAACATTCTCCTCTCGCATTTTACCTGACACTGAGAAGGTGTTTGAACAGAACATGTTCAGTTGTGCAGGTGTTCCAGTGAGGTGAGTGATTGGTAGCCAGTGATAGGATACAAGTTTGGGAGACAGCCCGTGTCCTTGTTGGAGCACGCCGCATTTGTTTTGGTGTGTGTGAGGTTTATTTCTTCGTGTGTGTGTTTGTGTAAGCACAGTTTATACATTCACTTGGTAACACTGTTAATGGGTGAAATGGGTCCATGGTAACTGTGGGAGAAAAGAAAAATAAATACTTAAAGGATAAATTCTCTTAGCTCGATAAGGAACATTCAAATGCCACGAAATCTAATTGTGGGTGAAAATTTTAAAGTTTATTAACTTAGAGTAGAATAAGGGTTTTATTTCATGAAGCTCAGAGCTTTGTGTAAGATAGTAGGCAGTTGGAAGAATCACCTAAATTGAAGGTTTTCTTTGCCACTCTCAGAGAGGTTATTGTACAGATACTGCCAGCAGAAGACAAATTGATATGTAACCAGCATGTAACTGAAATAACAGCATGTAACTGAAATATAATTTAAATATATTTGTAGTTTTGCCTTTTAAACATGAGATTCTTAACATGGTCATGTGGGGAATGTATCAGAACTAGAAGGGATAAGCCTGAATGCTTTGTTCAAAGACAGCCGTTTATTGTTCAGAAAAGTCCTTGGTACCTCAGCTGTGGCTTAAGGGTCAGAAGAGGAATGAAGGTAATGAATGATGCTAATTTAGGTGGCTGGGTTGTGTTCCTAATAAGTGAGTTTTCTCATAGTGCTCCCATTTATATAACCTGTTCTGTTCCTTTTGTAATTACTGTTTGTTCACATAGGACATGAGCAGTACCAACATAATAGAAAACTTCCACAGAATCATGTACTCTGTCTGGATTTTATTTTTTATTTTATTGATAGACTGCTCATTGGAGAAAGAATTTTGGTCAAAGAAGAAAAAGAGCTCCACAATAAAATGCGAGGAAGCAGGAGTATCCAAAGTACGGAAGAAAAGTAAATGTGATACCTCAGAAGACCAGGAGATGCAAGCTATTGGTGGCAAAGATGCATCCATCTTTCTTTTCCATGCTCTGGGGAAAATAATTTATTGCAAAAGTAAGAAAACTTTGACTTATTCTCCCTTTCAGTGTGCAGAGCTTGTCAGCTGCTAATGGCTGGAGTTGCTGAAGTAAGGCTTCGGATGGCCTCTGTCTGGGGTGTTTGGTCAGTAACAGCAGTACAAAATCAGCCGAATCGGGGTCCCTCATGCCACTGGCTGTGCACATTTTGGTAGTAGTTCACAATACTGGCTCCAAAACCAACTGAGGAGAAGTAGTGAGGGGAGGGAATACGAAAATAATTTGATTAGATTTGTTATATGAAGCTTAATGCAACTAATTGTGTGTTGATGACTATGTAATATTGACTATAATAAAGTGTCCCAGAGCCTTGTGGGAATGGAAAATGCTGTAATTTAGCTGCTGGTGGGGCTGACAGTTTCTAGCAATGTTTCTGAGCACAAGGACTAAAGACTGTGCAATCCTTTGCAGGAGAAGCAGTGTCAGAAGCAGAGTGCCCTCAGCTGCCTGCTCACCTGTCCAGACACCATCGGGACACCTTGCTCATCCAGCCTGAGGTACTCCTGCAGTGGCTCCATGAGTTCAGCTGGGTTTGGAACAAACCAGACTCCTGAGTGATTGGTGCAAATTCTCAGTCACATCGGTTTTGTTACCGGTCTCTGCTGGTGTGCATTCAATCTGTCTGAGTTACAGAGTAACTCATCTGGAAGGGACCACTGGGGCAAACCAGCTCCTTGTTGTGTCTGGGCATCCCTGCACAGATCTACATGTCACAGCTTTTTATACACAGCATCCTTCTCCTTCCTTATTCACTTGTAAAATCTGACCTTTTCTTCTTCTTCTAACAGGACATTGTGGAAAAATCACATATGTCTGGAGGCATGTTCAATCTATACCTTCACCAGAACTACGTGGACTTTTTTTCTGACATAGATGATGTAGTGAGAGCCAGTGAATATCTGAGCACTGCTGATGTCCTTTGTAGTAACTGGAGTGTAAGTGTCATCTTTCTGTGGGCACACACTTGTTTTAAGTACTTTGACATTGAGCCTCTCGACCTTTTGCTGCTTTTTTGAATGTTTGCTGCAAACTTGGGGTGTGAGTGACATGAATTGTTAATGAATGCTGAAGTACATCAGCTGCAGAAGAGATGCAGAGCCAACGTTCTGTCCAGCATCTGTCAGCATTTTATTACAGTGGGTTGTAGTGTTTGTAGGACATTCTATGGGGTATTTTTTGAGTGGAATATGTTTTGCTAAGAACAGATCAAGCTGTTTCTTTTTTGCTCAGCTGCTTTGCATAGAAGTTTTACAGTAATCTAAACTTTAAAATGCTGTTCATGTTGTGCCTCTGCAGTTACTGGGTGTGTTTCAGTGCAAATGAGCTGCCTCGAGCTCACACAAGGCCCAATTTCTCTCTTAGACGCGGCTTGTGATGGAGAGCTACAGCGCGTCCGTGGCGACCCGAGGGGTGATCCACTCCAACACAGCCAGAGCCTTTGCCCACCAGCAGGGGGGGATGGGGTTCCGACCCTTACATAAACCACAGTGGTTTTTGATCAATAAAAAGGTAAATCCTTGATTTTTGTTTCGGTTTGTTTTGTTTTGTTGTTAGGTTTGTTTCCTGAGCTGTGACTGTTGAGTATAGTGTGGATGGAATTTGATCACAATGCTAAACTTGTCAAATACCCTATTTTGATGTAATCTTCTTCTACAAAGCATTTGCTAGAAGAGCAGTTTGCATCACTCCTTGAATGTAAAAATAAATTGGAGGCCTCTGACAAAGTCTGAATCCTGTGTCCAAGCTGGCACGCTCCTGGGAGAGTCTTAATCCTAAATTAAGAGAGAGACGATTGGCGTTGAAAAACTGTTAAGTATTTCTAGAATTGATTTTGTGCGTGAGTTCGGTTTTGTGCAGTTTGAAGCACATCGAACTGTTGTGTAAGTGTAAGAAATTTCTGTTCTTACGGGTTTTGTGTTTATCAGAAACAGCTTGTTCAGGAGATACTGCAGGTCTTGGCATTTTTTTTACGTTTGAATGAATATGTTGGCAAAAAGCATTGGCCTGGATGGGCTGGGAATTCTGTAATCAAGGAATGAATACATTTTTGACATTTTAATGCCCTGTAAAAAAGGCAAAGTTGAAGGATTCTACCATTTCTATGATTGGCATATGTTAACTGCTTATGTTTTCTTCTGGTCTCATTTTTCAGTAGCTTGTGTGTAGTCATCCTGTAGCAGTCAGGAAGAAACTCTGTGTGTCATGGTACAAAGCATCTGCATTAATAATGGTTTACCAGGTTTTTTGCTTGTTCCCTCCCAACTCTTACAGTATCAGGAAAATTGCCTTGCTGCAAAATCTCTGTTCTCAAGCTTCTGTTTACCACCCGAGTGCCTTCAGACAGAGCTGCTGCCTTACCTTGCTTTGTTAGCAAACCCAATGAGAAACCAAGGTAAGATGGGTGTAACTCTTCATCTTGGACTCTCTTTGCTAGTGAAACACACTGACAAATTTCATAAGCCAAAAGGTCAATACTGTTTGTGCTTTTGCCTCAGTATAAAAAATTCTCGTGGTGAATGTTATGTAGGTGATGCCCAGAGATGCTTCCAGTACCACAGCCAAAATTAAAGCTGCCCTGGTAGGTTGCTCCAACTTCAGTGATTACATTGCTCTCTAGGCTCAGGGCTTTTATTGTATTTGCCAGAGGATTTGATGAGGAGAGTTTTGGAAACCTAGTAAGCAATATTGACTAGATCTTCATTGCTTGCTGGTACCTTTCCAGTAACATCAACAGACTTAAAACACCTCAAAAAGCCTTTCACAGATAAAAGAAGCAAAATTCGTGTCTGCAGTGCATGAAAAGAAGTTAAATCTGAGATAATCCATTAGCAAACAGTTCATACAGAAAAAATTACTTTGTGTGGTACATAATGCAAAAATTAGTGTTTACATAGCTGGGTCACTTATGCTGTTGTTACCTGTTTCCAATAAAAACATTTGTTTCCATTAAAAAGCATCATCTCTTAACTAAGGCCTTGACATCAGGATGAGTGAATTTTGTAGGCTGTGGAATAATAGCTCTACATGATAAAATACACAGGATGAATGTCAGGGGTTTGGGCTTTTGTGTGTGCCTGTAAATATGTTGTGGTAAACTGTAACAGTTTGGGGAAAAAAAGTTACATGCACAATGTTTTGGTATCTAAAATATTTCAGATGAGTACAGGAATACTCGACGTAGGTCTGTGTTTATTTCCCAGTATGTTCACTTGTCTGCTCATTGTGATCTACCTAATATGATTCTGGTGGTTCTTTGTTCCTAGCTCAGATTGCTTTTATCCAAGACGTGGGGAGGCTGCCACTGAAGAGACATTTTGGGAGGTAAGCCAGACTTCTGTCTGTACTTAAAGAAAGTGAGACCTTGTTATACATGAAGGGGAAGAACCCTTTGGCAGAGAACCCTTTGATCACATATATCTGTGATGGGACATTCCCTCAGCATGATGATTTTTCCCCTTTTTCCAGTTAAAATCTATTTATCATTGCAATGTTGTAGCAGTGTTTCTACTCAGGTCTTGCTTTTAATGCTTGTTTAGCTTTCTTTTCCATTGTATCATATTAGCTCTATCCTTGACATCTGTTTCTATAGTGCATGATCTGAATAAAACATTTTCTTTACTATTAAAGACATCTATGTGAGAATAGAAGTGAATTGATGCAGAGATTAGTGCCTTTTGCCTATTTCATATGAGACAAAACAATCTGGCACTTTGATAGGACATTCTGTGTTCACCTGAGTGTTAGAAGGTAAGAAAGAAAGTGCAGTGGGGAATTGTTCTTACTTCCTTTGAAGAAGCTGTAGAAAGACCAAGTATTTTTATAAGTTTATTTTATGACTTACTTAATCTAAAATTAGATAGCTGCACTGGTTTTATTTTGTAGAAGTTTTGCCTATAGGGCTACTTAGAATAAAGCTTTGCTCAGAATGCCTGGCTTGTAGTCAGGCTGTAGCTACTGAATACTGAAAACCCAGGGGTTTTTCCCTGTGAGACTGCAGTGGCCTCCTCAGAGGCTGCGTGTGCAGGCTCAGGAGTGACGTGGCACGAGGTGCTCTGTTGAGATTCTTGTGAGCCCTGTGCATCAGAGACTTCATTTACCCCAGCAGAGCCTCTGCTACACTTCTGTAGCTGGGGTACCTCTGGAACTTAAAAAGGGTTTTAATCAATCTGTTTCTAGCAAAGAATCACGTTCACAGCTGCACAGAGGCAAACTGTCATCTCCTAACCAGCACAGAGTTTGTTGAGGCATCTGACAGAGCATCTCCCACTTGTCCCTGGTTGCTGCTGAGTTCAGCTGAATTTCCAGGCTGTATTTCCAAGAACCGTCCTGTTCCCCAGCTGTTGTATTAAAAGCCATTTTGGTTTCTAATCAGGGAGGAAGGAGAGTATATTTCTTTGTAATCCCCCTGGTTTGAGCCACAAGGTGTGGAGCTTCTCAAATTAACTGTAACTTCCTCGTAGCTTTTAAGTTTCCCTGCAGCGTCCCTGTGGACAGTGACATTTTGTATCCGCATTAATAACTTTATGGAGTGTCACTGAACGCCTGTTCTGAGGGGTAACTTCCCGCTGAAAACAGAGTCATCCTTCTGTTCAGAGTGCTGGGACCGCAGTGCAGAGAAATGCAGGGATTCGGTGCCCTCAGGAATCCTGGTGGGGAGTAACCTGCGTTACTGAGCAGCCCCCGACGCGCCTGTCAGAGGCAGCGGGGTTTGTCTGCAGCGCCGGCCGCGAGCGCAGCCGTGTGCTCGTGCTCACGCCGTGCTGCCCTGCTGCTGTTGCAGGCTGCAGCTGGAAGCTCTGGGCGACAAAGACCCCGGCGTGCCGGAGCTGTTCCGCCGCGACGGGGACGGTGCCGACGGCGATCCCGAGGCGCTCCCGCTCCCCTCCAGCCAGTCCAGCGGGAGCGACCTGCCTGGCAGCCAGCCCCAGCCCATCGCGGCTCAGGCCATCCTGGAGGAAGAGGAACTAAAAATCGAGGAATATGACAGTGACTGAGAGAGCAGGACACACCCACTGCCGTGCCCGAGGGGATTCATGTGCTGCCAAGGCCTTTGCTGAAGAGCGTGGTCTGCCCAGCAGTGCTGCCCAAGCCATGCAGGAGGGCTGGGAGCTGAGTTTAGACCTGCTGTGTGAGCATTGAGGCAGCTCTCGGCATCCTCCTCACTCAGCAGGGTCAGCCTGAGCTGGGTGCTAAGGTACAAGCTATATCCTGCCTCTTCTGAGCCATGAAATCGCCTGAGGGCGATAACAAGAGAGAAACAAATGACTGAAATCAGTTTGAAAGAGGCTGTAGATTAGCAGTGCCAGTCTTAAGTTATTTTTACACAATTTAATCTGCTTTGCAGTTGTGCAGTGTTTTTTCCTGAGTGCACATTCCATAAGTTGTGAGCATTTGAAGGGTTTATTCGAATTCACACTTTCAAAAAAACCTGCTGTTCGGAAGTTTGACCCTTCTTGAAAGAAGAGGCTGAAATTCACACCTAAGAAGTCTGATGTCCCATACTGATGATGTAAAGAAAACTTTTACTGTATTAATACTGTTTTGTACTCTGCGTTACAGAAAACATAAGTAAGATTTTCATGTCTTTATAAGTGGAACAAATGTTGTGCCACAGATTATTTTGTATTCCTCTTGGAAAGATATTTTCGTAACTTTTAGAGGGGAAAAGGGAGCAATTAAGCATAGGTTGTGCTTTGTAGGAAGTTAAGTGTGTAATGTGCAGTTTTTCTGCTTGAATTGCAGTTGTGCTGGGGGAAGCACTGATCTTGTGTTTGGTAACTGACTCATGATCGAGAGTTGTGGTTAGTAACACCCAGCAGTGAGGAGAACAAGTCAAACCCAAACAGCTTGGTGGGATGCACGTTTGCATTTCTGTGTTGCTTACAGCCGGTTTAGTGAGAACAACACGTGTTTATCCACCTTGGATTAATGCTATTAAAGAGTCTGGATCTGTCCCCTCTCAAGGGACAGGTGTCTTTTCAGCTACAGCCATTGTTTCATTCTGAAGGGGGAAATTTCTCCCCTAAGTCTAAAATTCTGCTGCAGTTCTACTCCTTACAGCAAATCACAACGTCTTCGGCTCTTGGTGACCATTAACCCTTTTCCTCCTCTCCAGGTGCTTTGGATGGGCTGTTCCTGGGGTGCCTCCAGCAAACAATAAGGCACAAAATACTGATTTTTTTATCTTGCAAGCACACCTCCACCCTCCTTTGTTGTATCTTTTCAGCTTTCTTTACAGTAGCACCAGGTAATAGCAGCTGCTGTGTTGGCCTTTTGCTTGTTAGGGCAGAATTCAGTACTCACCTGGCAAATCCCACCTGGCACCGTGGGGATTTGAGCTACAGCATGCAGAGCTGTTGTGCAAAACCTCTGTCACATGAAAACACCACCTGGGCACGCACACAAAACCCCCATTATTCTGTCTGAGGCCTGAACATCTTGCAGTGCTAGTGCTGCCCCATTAATGCCAGTGCCCAATTAACAACACATCGGGTGGGGTCAGGGCTGGCAGCACAGGCAGGTGCAAGGACGAGTGTCGCTGCTGCAGCCCCCCCATTTCAGCTCCCTCGGCACTGTCCAGTTACAGGGTGGGGAGAGAAGAGACCTGGCCTTCAGGCAGGGGTGGCACGGACCTGGGGTCGACAGCCGACTGAACATGAGCCAGCAGTGTGCCCTGGTGGCCAAGAAGGCCAATGGCATCCTGGCCTGTATCAGGAATAGTGTGGCCAGCAGGACCAGGGAAGTCATTCTTCCCGTGTACTTGGCACTGGTGAGGCCACACCTCGAATACCGTATCCAGTTCTGGGCCCCTCAGTTCAGGAAGGACACTGAGACACTTGAACGCGTCCAAAGGAGGGCAACAAGGCTGGTGAAGGGCTTGGAGCACAAGTCCTGTGAGGACCGACTGAGGGAGCTGGGGTTGTTTAGCCTGGAGAAAAGAAGACTCAGAGGTGACCTTATCACTCTCTACAACTATCTGAAAGGTGGTTGTGGATCAGGTGGGGGTTATCTCTTTTTCCAGGCAACAACTGGCAGAACAAGAGGACACAGCCTTAAGCTGAGCCAGGGGAAGTACAGGTTGGATGTCAGGAAAAAATTCTTCCCTGAAAGAGTGATTGGGTGCTGGAACCATCTGCCCAGGGAGGTGGTGGAGTCACCATCCCTGGAAGGGTTTAAATAAGACTGGACATGGCACTCAGTGCCCCGTGGTTTAGTTGATGAGGTGGTCTTAGGTCAGAGGTTGGACTTGATGGTCTCAAAGGTCTTTTCCAACCTAGTTAATTCTGTGGTTTTGTGAGTCAGGAGCATCCCCGGAAGGAAGGGTGTGTGTGCTTTCTGGGTGTGGTCAGGGAACTGAAACAGCTCCGGGTGCCTTTGGGGAGCCCCATGGCTCACGCTGGAACCCCCCAGCCCTGTCTCTGTGTGTAGCTGTGACTGGGGGGGCTTGGGGCTGGCGGTCCCCACCAAGCTCTCCCTCACAGGGAACCTCAGCCAGGCTTAGGGACAAGACTCACAGACACGGATGCAGGTGGCTGAGAGCAGCATGGAAACGCAGAAGTTAAACACAAGAAGCTGTATTTTCCTTCTTCCCCTGATGCCTGTGGGGGCCAATGTCCTGTTGCAATGTCAGCTGCTGGTGGAGGGTGACAAACCAAGTGACTGTGCCATCACTGGGGGATGTGTTGTGATGTCACATCCCTCACTGATTGTATTTGGGCACTGGCAGGGCCACCATGGCTCGAGCCTGGACTGCTGCCAAGGCTATGAGGCCTGGAGAGTCGAGCCAGGCGTCTCCTGGAGCTGTGTCCTGGGTTGGGGGCTGCCACTGGGAATTCCCTGCCCGTCCTGGAGCCATCCCTGCATGGCCCTAGTCCTGCCTGGTCTGGGCTGCCGGCAGCGCGGCGCTTGCAGCACTGGAAGTGAGCTCTGTGGGGAAATGTTCCTCTCAGGGTATCTGTGGGGCGGGCAGTGAGGCTTGGGGAGCAGGGATGGTGTCCTCGAGGGGCCTGGGCATTTCTTCCTCCCCTCCGTGCCCCAGGACAGGCAGTGGCCATGGCCTCTCTCCGTTCTGCAGTACGTGACACGCTTTGGAAGCGCTGCAGCATCACAGAATCATCAAGGCCGGAAGAGACCTTCACGATCCCCAAGTGCAGCTGTCGGGCCAGCACCACCTCCAGCGCCAGCAATGGGGAGCATCCTGTCCTTGTCTCTCCCCGCGGCGCCGGACACCGCGAGCAAGGGCACGCAGACGGAGTGGAACTGCCCGGTGTGCCACAGCGTGCAGAGCGACACGGACGCCGTGCCCTGCGGCCACCGCTTCTGCCTGGGCTGCCTCCTGCGCCACACGGCCACCAGCCCCACGTGCCCGCTCTGCGACAGCGCCCTGCTCAGCGCCCGCTTCTCCGTGCTGGGACAGAACGACTTCCTGCAGTGCATCCTCAGCCCGCCCGGAGTGCCGCTGGGGCCGGCCGGCTGGGCGCGGAGAGCTCTGTTCCGCCTGGTCTACACCCGCCCCGCGCCCTCGGCCCCGCAGGGAGTGCCGTCCCCGGCTGAGCCGGCGTGTGCGAGCCCGGAGGCCGCGGAAGGCTTCCCGGCCGACCTGTGGGCAGAGCTGCTGTACGGACAGGAGCATCTCCTGGACCCCGTGCGGCCCTGGCTGCGGCAGAGCCTGGACGCCATCTACGGCCCGCAGTGGTGGGAGGCCAGGCAGGTGGAGAGCATCGCCCTGTCCACGCTGTGCATCTGCGGCCCGGACAGGGTTGCCCTGACCCACATGCTGCAGGGCTACCTCGGGGAATACACGGCACCGCTGATCCACGGGCTGCTGCACGTCACCACGCACCGCTGCAGAGACGCCTGGACGCGCCAGCGCTCCCAGGCTGCCCAGCAGGAGGAGAGCTCCTCGGCCTCGCCGGGCGGGCCTCCCGCGCCCAGCCTGGCTCCCGGCCTCGGCCCCGGCCCCGCAGGGCCCGGCGTGGGGAACCCGCC